>JBBDHG010000119.1:17500-110000 GCA_037951165.1 Lophius americanus
GGTCTCTCACTGCCTATGGGGCTGACGGGAGGACGCTGCCCTCTAGTGGTCAGACAGAGGTAGTCGTCAGCTGATCGAAAACACAAACTCAGGGATGAAAAATAGAGAGAGGATGATGAGGGTTTCTTCTTTCCCCAACTCCATAAGGACATTTATTTGTTTTTTTGTACCTTAACAGAAACTTTTTGCACCACTAAATGAAGAAATGTACCTTTGTACATTTATTTGTACGTCACTCCACCTTAGAATCGCTGTCTAATGAGGTTCAGCTGGTTTGACAATCTTTACCTTTTTTAACTAAACATGAATAGTTTTTGTCTGAAATTTAATTAAAGAACCAGCCGTTTGTTTCTGTAAACACCGACAGCAGCTACCAGACACGCCGACTTCATGATCCCTCCTGGAGCTGATGAGACACCCGTGGTCCAGGTGGTTTATGGTTGGGTGGATCTCCGGTGTGGAGACGTGATTGGTCCAGACATTCTAGATGATAGTAGAAGAATAAACACCGTAGATTTAGGCTTCACTGCGTACTCAAATGAGCCGGTGACTGGTTGTAATGTTGTGGCTGATCGGCAGCTATCAACAAGATCCGGTTTCATCAAAGTAGAAAATCAAGAAATCTAACTTTTTTTTTCGTCCAGATTTCTCTCGTCTCTTATTTGATGTGGAAAAGGAAAAAAAATCTTTTTTCTTTCAATTTTGATTCTGGCATCTCAAATGTTCCTTGCTGTTCAACCATGATGATGCTCCTATCTCTCTGTGTGGAGTGAAGATCTCCTCTGATGAGAAGTTCTGCTCTGGTTCCAGGAGGAGGCCATCCCGGAGCTGGAGATAGACGTGGACGAGCTGCTGGACATGCCCAGCGACGTGGATCGTGCAGCCAGGGTGAAGGTAGGACACACACCTGGACGTGTGAGGACAGACAGACACACAGACACACGGTTCAGAAGGTAGACTCAGACTGTCTCTCTTTGCTTCCTAGGAACTTGTGGTTGACTGTTATAAACCCACTGAGGTGAGTCGCTTCACTCCTTTTCTGCTGAACTCTCCGTGTCTTTGTTGTTTGTCACTCACTCTGGTGGGTTCTGTCTCACCACAGGACTTTGTCTTAGAGCTGCTGGACAAGATCCGAGGGATGCAAAAACTCTCCACACCTCAGAAGAAATGATGGTGTCCTTCCTCCCTTCAGTCTTCCTCTCCTTCAACTTTAACGTGTTTTTTTTTGTTTTTTTGCTTTGAGGACCACCCATCCTCCGTCCATCCCTCACATGTCCCCCCCCCCCCCCCCCCCCGTTTGCTTGGATCCAGTCCGACTCCTCACGTCTGTGACTTTGCCTCGTCGTTTTCAGATTCCCTCCTTTCAGGTGACCAGCAGGAGTCTCGCAGGAAACGCACGTTAACCACGGCAAAACCTCAACATCCAGACACCGTCCTTCATTTTCTCCCTTCTCCTCTACACGTTGTTCACTTTGCTCCTCTTCCTCATCCTCCCGCGCCCCCTCCGTCTGTCTGAGAAGAGAAGAAGAGCGTCGGACAGGAGCAGAGCACAATCACTGCTCACGTGCCTCGACTCTTGAGATTATTTCATGTTTCAGGGGTCCAATTTCTAAATTATCCGACCGAAACAACGATTCGACATTTTCTAAGTTTTTCTCCGAGGGGTTTGGGAATATTCACCCGACTAGTTTTTCTAATCTTAATCTTATCCTGCGGGGGTCCGTTACAGCCTCTTGAATCACATCCCCGCTGCACACTGAGGCTTTTACTACAGCGGTGCGTTCAAAGACTGTGGGTTTTTTGTGCATGCATCTGTTGAAAAGGCTGCACTACTGTTTGTCGTTTTTACAAGGGAAAAAGTGAAACTCTGACCACAAAGAATAAAGTCGGATTCATCTGGAGGAAAAAACGGAGCCATGGAAGCTTAAATTAGTCAGTGTGTGTGTGTGTGTGTGTATATGTGTGTGTGTGTGGGTCCTAACTTTTAGACTGAAACTCTTCCCTTGAGGCTGGAGTTGAAGTTGGTCCACTTAGGTCGCTGTGCAAGAATAGAAATTTTTAACAAAAGAGCTAAGTGTGTTTTCCTTTCCTCCGATCTTTGGCGAGGGTTTTTAGAGCGCACTCAAACCGTACCTGTTTCTAAATGCTGCTGTGTGTCGCTGCGTTACGTCTCTTAGTCGTTTTCCTGGCCTTTACATCTGCTGTTCTGTACCACAGATGCGTTTTGTTTTTTTTAGCGGAGGGGACTGGTTCCTTTTTTGATTATTTCTAGGTTTCACACAAACCCAGTCTGGCGGTCCGACCCAGAATGAAGCTGCCTTGTTTTTTTAAATCATCTCCCGTTTCTCGCTCTAATTCTCACTTTTACCTGTGGTTTAGTCCGCGCCATCACTTCACATCATGGTGACGCACGGTCGTCTGTCTGTCAATCAACACCCACCAATGAGACGCCTGAATGGGAGGGAGGTCACTGCCGCCGTCCACAGCGCCCCCCAGAATTATTAGAACCCAATGTCTTTACTGTTTCTCCCCATGAACTTTAATTCAAATTATTGGCAAAAATATAACCTTTTGCTCAGGAAACACACATTACAAATGTGAAGAAAAGCCCCTCGTACCCACTGTGAAGTCTGGTGGTGTGGTGGATCCTTGATGCTGTGGGGCTGTTTTTCTTCCAAAGGTTCTGGACATCTTGTTAAAGACATGGTTCCATGGACTCCATCAAACACCAGCAGATACTGGATGAAGACCTAAAAGCCTGTCAGGAACCTTAAAGGGGGTCGTGGTTGGACCTTCCAGCAGGACAATGTTCTGAAGATCACCTCAACATCAACCCAAGAATGGTTCAGAGGTCACAGAATAAAGGTTCTGCCATGACCGTCCCAGTCACCTGACCTAATCCCCACACAGTACCAATAATTATGGCAAACATGCTTCCATTTAATTTGGTTTAATTTGTGATTTTTGTGAATAATTTGAAGTAAAGATCATGGGCATCGACAATAAGGGTATTTTCGTATCTCAAATTTACTCGTTTCTTTGAAAGAATGCCAACAATTCTGGAGGGCGGTGTGGATGCATTCACTCTTTTCCCTCTCTCGTACACGGGGCACCCTCGGGTGGAGGACAAACGGAAACACTCTCCAACACAGCTGTGATTCTCGGTCTCCACAGCCAAGCAGTGAAAGAGACACCGGAATATAACCGTCACAACATCTGTGTCGCCGCGCTGCAGCTGCCAATCATCTCCAAGAAGAAGCCATCTGTTTCCGACCCTGAGCCAATCAGATCAGAGACTCAACCTCATTGGCCGGTCGGAGGAGAGGGCGTGTCTTGCCGTGACAGCAGACCCCCACCTTCTGCTCTCCTTGTTTTCTAAGCACACTTCTTGGCCCACTCTCAACTTGCTGCTCCGTCCATTCTCCCTGGCAACCCCCCCCTCCACCTCCCCCTCCCCCGTTTCAGTTCCCTTTCCATTAAAAAAAAACAAAAAAAAAAAACAGATGTTGCCTTAGGTATTATTTATGTCACACAAACCAAATAAATGGGAGACATTCATTTTTAAAGAGGCGACGCAGAGCGCCGGAGACGTGTGTTACCGGACAGAAGTGCGGCATTCTCGGTTCTCCTGTCGCTCCGGTCCGTTTCCTTGTTTTTAAACGATGAGATTCTGTTCTTTTTTTAGAAGTGAGTGTTTAATACTTAGGCCTTGATACCGTGGTTTTGTTTAGATACAACAATGTTCTTTACATTTAGCATTTGAATACTGGTCTGTTTTTATCGTGATCATGACAATTCTTGACGCCGAGCCTTGGATTGAAATAGTAGTTAGATTAAAAAATAAAAAAAATCCATTCAGATTCATCGTGGCGCGATGCTTCTGCCTTCCACGCGGGGTACCGTCTGAATTCTTCTGATTGGTCGGGTTGTACCCAGTTCATTAAGCGGCTGAATCTGAGTGGATTTTCATTTTCTGAATCCAGGTTTGGATTATATCTTATCTTAGACTGTTATTGAGAAGTCTGGATTTTTTTACTGTTTGGGGAAAAGGACAAAACAAAATTATATACATATATGCTATACATGGATTATTATCATTGACGCTAAATACGACCGTTAATTCATGTGGATTGGAGTGTTTTTGGGTTTTTTTCTGGGACAATAATTGGATCAGACCAACAAATTAATGTAGCAATATTGACAACACCAGGTTTGTTTTTTTTCCCCAATTTTGTTATACTTTTATGCAACTTTAATAAAAACATGTGAAATTGAGATATTGTTTTTCTTCTTTCTGTCAATATATATTTATATACTTTTGTTCTTCTTATATTAAGATTGAAGGTACCGTCATAAAAGTTATATTAAATAGTTTGTGGTCGTTTTCTAGAAAAACTCAATGAGGTTTTTTTTGTAGTCACATGACAAAATATCTGCATATATAAATGACTCAATTATCATCTGACAATCAACATTTTAGCATTGATTTAGTGTCATTTTGTGCTAAAATGCAGAACAGCTGCGTTTATTCCCTATTATCAATCCAGTCGGTTCTGTAATTTTGTTCGGTTTAAATCAGAGGGAGGGTTAAAGTAAACCCAGGATTAAGGTTCTGTCAGCCTGATCTAGAGCCTCTCATTCCAGAGTAACAACTCCTTTAAGGGAATTCAGGATTCAGTTGGATCTTTGTGTTGATGTTTAGTCCATCAAGGCAAAACAAAAAACATTAATGTTTTTAACGAGATTCCAATTCAAGATTGTTTTTTTGACGAATGTGGCAGGACAGTTTTCAAGAGTAATTCGTCCACCATCTGTTTTCTGGAGAGAGAATATAGCAATGTTTTTATTAAGGTTTATTCAATGTGATTATTCCAGATGTAAGAGAGACATTGATTTAACATGAACACTTTTATATTCCAAAGTCTAAAATCAAGTCACATATGAATTTTTCAACCAAAAAAACATTTATAGCATAGCATCAATTGTAATGGGCATCAAAAAAAAATCTAATAATATAGGCTGACAAAAATAAACAACTTATTCTTATTTCTTTACTGGAAGAGATCAAATATCATCGGGCAATTTATTTTTCTTCTTTTGTTCAGTGGAAAACAATTAAGTCAAGTTGTTAAGTCAAGTTGTGTAAAGTGCATTATAAATTAAATGTATTATTATTATTATTATTATAAGTTTGAAGGGGTTAAATATCAGTATCCCTTAATTCAAATGTAATCTAGCAGTTAATTATTAAGCTGACATCTCTAGAAGTTTTTTTTTTCTTTTGATTCTACATGTATTTGTTTTTTTGTTATAGCCTTTATTATTTACCTTTTAGCTGCATATAATATGTTATATGACATTGTATGACATTATATGACATTAAATGACATTTTATTACATTATGCGCCTGTTGCGGTGCAATCCGTTGGTTAACTCTGAGGGATTGTAATAAACCGGGTCGTGATTGGCTGAATGAATAGGCTCTCGCATGCTGATTGGACAATCCTTTTCCGGGATGGTCCTCTCTATTGGTCTTCTCAGCCAGAGGACTCGGTCGCTGATTGGCTGGATTTATGGGTCGCAGAGTCCGGCAAAGTGTCGAACTCAAGACTGATGAGAGGAGGAAGTACTTTTAAAATGAAGATATAAAAATTATATTTAACTTTTTTACAGCGAGGCATAGTTTAAGAAGGTGAGCGGACACTGTGTGCGCGGTGAAGGGGAGGTTATTGTTTACAAACAGCGGGAACGAGTAACGTTTCCGTTAATCTCTGCGCAGGTCAGAGATTGGGTCCATGAAAGCCGCTCGGGCGCTACTTAAACAATCTGGTTATGTCGATTATCGACACTCAAAACACTTCTAGAGAAAATATGTGTCTATAAAACAACTTAAACGCTTTGGGGGTGTGATTCGCAGGACATTCACGCGCTCTGTGCTTTCAATTGTTAGCTACTGTTGCGCTTGAATGCTCGATGTGCCGCTAACTTGACATGACAATGCAACATTGAATATCATCTCATTTCATGCTAGTTTTGATGAAACTGAATAACAAAACTTCAGGCTTTAAACTTTTTTAGAGACATGATTTCCTTCGCAACACCACCAGAGATCTTAAATCGTTCACCATATTATTCTCTGATATCACGGAAGCTAGCGGAGGTCAAGTTAAAACGGTAGGCTACTAAGCGGCAGCTACAATATTACATCCGGTGAAGTAACAAAATAAAAGCACTTTTAAACTTTTTGAGCGTTTATTAATAATAATAATAATAATACATTTAATTTATAATTGGAAACTAAGCGTTTTGTGTGACTTAGTGAAGCTTAAGTGTTGTAGTTGGTTTTGTTGTTTTTAATCAGATAAAATAGAGTAATTGACAGTGATATATTGTGAATCTTTAGGGGACTTGACAAATACTTCTCTGTCTCCAAGGTAACTTACAGCTCAATTAAACCAGGAACAAGGTTCTGCTCCAGAAAAGGACAAAAGCTATTGTGTTTTATCAGTTGTCTCCTTTCTGCACTGTTTACTATTACTGCCACTGTGTCACATAATATCGCCCACACTTAGCAACCAAGATTATCAGTAGTTTATCAGACCACTACTTCAACTTATATTTGTTCATGGAGAATGAACTCTTGCTTCATTTTTATCCAATATTTATTTAAATAGGAGTGTTTTTTTCCACTGTTCACTTTTGATGATATATTTATACATATATCTCTTTCTGTATTAAAATTTGGCATATTTAATTTATTTGACTCGTGAACTAAACAAACTTAAGACAATAAATGAATAAATGCATCATCCTAAAGGGACTTAGATGGACGACAGCGGTTCACAGGTTTACACAAAAAGACAAAGAAATATAACGCAAATATTTAAACCTCAATACCGTCCAGTGTTCTAGTAAGGCCTTTAAATCCAGGCCCATTTTCCTCCGCCAGCCATGCCGGTCCAGCCGCCTGTCAGGGAGCCGCAGGAGGAGATGGAGGCAGGAGGAGAGTCAGAACTCCCTGAGACCAACGGAGAGCTGGAGCAAAGAAGAGAGATGGAGAGAAGAGGAGAGGACACCATGGGGGAGAGCACGGAGGAGAGAGAGAGCGACCTGGATGAGACTGAAGACGAGGATGAAGAGGAGGAGGACGAGGAGGAGGAGGAAGAAGAAGAAGAGGAGAGTTCAGGTTAGTGACTGGCTAACTTGTTGCCTGGTTTGTCAGGAAGGCGAGGCGAGGATGTTGGAGATGGTTTGTTGACGGGTTCTGTCCGGTGTGTAGAGATGGATGATGAAGACTGCGAGCGGAGGAGAGGAGAATGTCTAGATGAGATGATGGACCTGGAAAAACAGTTTCAGGAGCTGAAAGAGAAGTAGGTTTTGTGGCTGTGGCGTGAGCGAGGGTTGACACCGAGAGAAGAAGCACAGACGTATCTGACGGCGTGTTTGCAGGCTGTTTCGGGAGAGGCTGAACCAGGTGAAGGTGAAGCTGGACGAGGTTCTGATGGGGAAGGCTGGAGAATACAGAGAACCGCTGGCTGCGCTACAGAACAGCATGCAGATCCAAACACAAGTGGCCGGTAAGTCAGAGGATTTCAAAAAGCTAGAATTCTTCTCTCAAGAACTTGTGGGCTAATCTTCATATTTCCTAGCTCATGTGCACGTCCTTTAGGAAGGTCGATCGTCTCCACACATCAGGGCACCAAACACGGGCTTAGAAGGTTTCTGGTTCAGGTTCTGTGGTGTAAAAAGTGTCAAAACATGAGCTGGTTCTGTTCACCGGCTTTGTATCCAGTTATCATTAGACCTTTAATTCAAATTATTCACAAAATGATAACCTTTTAATCAAGTAACCTTTATAAACATGAAACTAATATTCCTCCTCTAAAAGACAAGAACCACAATTATTATAAAGTATAACTGAAACATATCTCCAGTCCTGTTTTATATTTGTATCTTCACCTGTGTGAGCAGGAACTCTGAAGTGGTGAACAGGTACTTCCTGTTTGACTGGGGTATAAATATGAGGGGACACAGGCCTGATTCTCTCTGAGGTTCTTCACCATGATGAAGACCAGAGAACACAGCAATGAGGAGCAAAGAAAAGTTGTAGAGCTGCACAAATCTGTCAATAGAGACATGAACATCTCAGCAGTTCAAAGGTCAGTTTGAACATTTAGATCAATAATGAAGAAGTTTAAAGAGACTGGAGATGTTAGACATCAGCCTGGAAGAGGACATGTCTGTAAACTGGCCCCACACACTGTGAGGAGGATGGTTGGACTGGATAAAGACTCTACAAGGATCACAGCTAGATAGGTCAGTTGAGGTGAGTGTGGTCTAGCAAGAAAGAAAGCCATAGAGAGAAGCTCCTCGTACCCACTGTGAAGTCTGGTGGTGGATCTCTGATGCTGCAAGGCTGTATTTCTTCCAAAGGTTCTGGACTCAGATCTTCTCCATGTGTTCTCAAACCTCATCACAGACCACAGAAGGAGACTCGGGGTGATGGCGGAATCAAACATTAAATGCAGGGTGCCAATAATTGTGTCACCCATGTTTCACAGAAAAATATTTGTTTTATGTAAAGCATGCCACATTTTATTTAATTTTTATTATCTTTCAGTCAAAGCTTATATTATGTGATAAATTGTAATTTAATATTATGGTTGTAGACAATTAAGACATTGTTTGCACATAATTTTACTCATTCTTTTAAAAGGGGCGTCAGTAATCCTGGAGGGCATTTAAGTGGAAATAGTGGTACCACTTCTGGCCACTGGGTGGGGCTGTTTGACTTCTATCTCTGACAGAATGAATGGAGGCGGGACAGAGTTACACAGACTGAAATATGGATCTCCACTCACCGCTTGATGACCCGGAATTTCAATCTATAGATTTCAAATGTTCTGTTACTTTATCTGATAGTCAGTTAGTGTGTATCCTCTCCGTCTGTAACTTCCTGTCTGTGTCTCCACCCTCAGGAGTCTACAGAGAGTTGGGTTTGCAGGTGATCCACCACCGGCACGAGTGTGAGCTGCAGGGAGCGAGGCAGCACCTGGAGGTACCAGAGGACCTACAGCTCAGAGGCGGGTCAGATCTCATGATATTGAACCAATGTCTACGTCTCTGACTCCTTACAGAGCGAGCGCACGTTACTGTTGGATGCCATGAAGTCCGAGCTGCTGGAGAAGATCAGGAGACTGGATGAGGACAGACAGAATATAGACCTCACCTCAGGTAAGGTCGTGGCACCAACTTAAAGGATGGTTCTAGAAGTCAGGACCGCGGCAGCCGCCTTGGGAACGGGATTGAGTTGGGAAAAACATCAGTTGCACATTTCTGCCACTAGGGGGAGATTTATCTCCGAAAGTGTTTTGGCTATCGTTTCTCAACCGTCGGTTCAGTTTTGGTGCGGATGATTTTTCACTCGGAGATTCATCCTTACTTTACCATATTTAACTCTAGTAGTTCATATTTTTCTCACTAGGGGGCGATTCTTCCAATAAAAACACTGTTTTTCTGACATTACTTCCTTACTCTTAGTCCTTCGTCTAAATTTACCTCATGTGAAACGCATCAAGGACATCTGACTTGTATTTGTCATATTCTATGAACCTCCAGTCGATTCATCCGCAACAAAACTGGACTCAGACAACGGATTTAAACATTACAGCACGAAAACCTTTGGAGATAAATGTCCCCCCGGTGGCAGAAATATGACACTGACCTTTTCCAAAATCAATTCAGTTCTTCCCCGCACTATGGGATCTGATCCTAGAGCAGACTGCTGACTTCATAGAAACAGTTAAGTTGAGTCACTATGGACTTTTTGAGATTATTGATGAGTCACATTTAATGTGCGGAGTTCAATCAGGGGGATTGCTGGTACAACCCAGGGGATTGGGGGATTTCCGAGGATAGACCCTTGCTGTCTGGGACGACATGTAGGACTAGTCTTTATCAGATAATCATCTGGTCTTCATTGCTCCGTGCTGCCGTTCAGAATGGAGCGACGAGGTGAAAAACAAGAAGTGTAAGAGGAAGAACCTGCTGGGCCGCTCAGAGAGGAAGAAGAAGGTGGCTCTGGTTTCAGGTAGAACTCTGTTTTTACTGGTTCCACTCCAGCAGTCAGGTGGAATGTGATGTGTGTGACGGTCTTCCTCTCTGTCGCACAGGGCCCTTCATCGTCTACATGCTGAGGGACATCGACATCCTAGAAGACTGGACCGCCATCAAGAAGGTAATAAAGGCGGAGCTCTCTCAGGTGTGGCGCCCAGACGTCGTTGCGGCGGAGCTAACGGTCGACTCTGTCTGCTTTTCAGGCAAAAACGGCGCTGACTCCTTTAAAGAAGAAGGTGGAAAGTAAGTTTACGCGTCCACAGGCTCAAGACGACGTCAGCGTTTTCGCCGGAGCGTTACTCTGTTTCTCTTCTTCATGTCTTTCAGAGCGGTGACACCGTTATCACCTCCCTGAAGGCCCGCGGCAGAAAACCCAAACCGGACCAGTAACAAAAACCAAAACATTCCCAGCTACTTCTACCAGTTACTCATCAACCAATCACGCCACTGCTTGTCTGTTCTGTGTTTTTATTTAAACGTAGCTCTGAATAATATAAAAAACTTTGTATTTATAGAATGATTTATAACAGCGATTAAAATTTTAATCTTTTGTGACAAGAGTCTCTGCGGGTTCTTCTGGTTCCGTTTGCGTCTGCAGAGGTTTCTGGGGGGGTTTGTAAGTAGGGCATAAATGTTTTAGAAACATCGCATTTGAGCTTAGAGAATCTAAATATTTGAAGAATTAAGTCCATGAGAGGAAAAATAACTTTTATTTATTATATTTCTTAAAACTTGTAAAAAGAAAAAAAAAGTGTTGATTTTTAAGAATCTGATATATTTACGATAATGTTCGTTATAACTGATAATATAGCTCATAAACTTCTATATCCTATATAGAATTTATACTGTAAATTTCATTTGTTAAGCTTTAGACGTTAGCGTGTTAGCTTAGCAGTTAGCTAGAAGCCCTAAAAAGCTTACCGCTGAGGATGGCTGTTTTATTTTGGTGATTGTAGCCGTGGGTTTATAATACACGCTTTTACTTTGAAACTACCAAACATTAAAACATGTAGTATGATGTAGTGTCACATGAGGACAGCTAGTACTTTATTTTATCATCAAAGAGGAATATTCACAACACACTGGCCAACTCAACTCCCAAAACTTCCAAAATAAGAGCGCTTGCCATAAACCAGAAAGACTTCAAATAGGGTTACATGTGATATAGATTGTTTAACATTTGTTTTATAATTATAGTTTAAGAAAGCGTCAGCTCCCACTGGCGTTCAGAGAGGGCGAACCTGCTTCTCCACATTCTGTCGTATGTTATTTCTTTAATTGGTCGTTAAATTAAAAAACGCTTTATTGGGCAAGAAAAAACAAGAAACCCAAAAATAAGAAAACATTGAAGACGATCAGACATTTGATCCATAATAAAATCTCTCCAGGATGAAGAAGTGTTTTTTTACTTTTATTCTGTTTGAGCAGAGAGGATGTCCTGATCCGGTCTTCAGGTCGTTCTCTCCCGGCCGTCAGAGGGGGGGGGCCAGCTGGACGTGTCTTCGGCCTCTCAAAGCCACGTGAAGAAGATGGTGATGATGTCAGAGCCTCTGCGTGAACTCCACTCTGGTCGGCGCCGTGGAGACGGGCTTTACTGCCATGTCTTCAATATGCTGCTACTTTTATTCCACCTGTCAATCAGGACCTTCAAACGTCTTGATCTGATTTCTAGACGATCGTCGGCCCACAGAAACGTGAAAAAGTCTCGTCTTCGGTTTCTTCTGGGCTTTTATGGGATTCAGAGATTCAATTAATTGGAATCTGGTCCTAAAAGCAGATGATGTGTCAGATTTTAAGAGTGCAGCGAGGCGGTCTCACGATGACATCACCACTTCTCTACTGAACCGTTACTCAGTCATGTGAGAACATAGAAGTTCTTCCTCCTCCTGAATCGATGAAGATGAAGCCACTGCGCGACCTCTCACCTTCTCTCTCACAAACCTGTGGACATCTTCATCCTCAGAGAGGAAGTCACTCCACTGGAGGCCCGCCTCCCTCCACATGGTGCCCACCTTCTCACGGCCCTGATGAAGGAGACAAGGGTTGAATGGAGACTGATGGACCGGGTCGCTGGAGAACCTCATCATCATCAGCCGATACGTTAGTGTCCAACATGTCTTAAGGTTCTAGAGGTTTGAAAGTCGTGACTATTTTATTTTGCTCTATATTGTGTTATTTTGATTTAACCAGGAAGTCTCGTTACTCATTTACGCTGTAAAAAAAATAAAAAAGCAGCTATGGTGGCCAGAAGTTTACCGTAAAAACTACAGTCACCCTTTCTGAACACAAACGGTAAAATACCGTGGAAAAATAAGATATATATAATATATAGTATATAGTATAGACATGGAAATAACAATAGATTCAGACTAATACATCAATAATAATGTTTCTGTACACTGTAAAAAACAGAAACGTGAAACATTTAGCAGCAGCACAACTTCATTCCTCCAGAAACCAGGTTTCAGAAATACGGCGTGTATTTGTGTAAAACCGTTGATTTACTGTTATTTTATTTAATGTCCTTGTAAAAATGTCAACGGGGTTTTTGGCGCTGAAATTCTAAATACACTAAATTATATGGACTTTTTTTTACAGTGTAGAAGAGAGACCCGGCCCGGCAGCAGGTTCTTGTAGAAGTGACTTCTTTGAATGGGCGAGTAAATGTGAGCGACGTTCCTAAACACATAAATGTATCTGTTTTCTACAACACAAAGTTAAAGAGGGGCTTCTGACGGTTTTCTTCTCACCATTCCTGCACAGAGCAGCGACAGGATGTGGGTCAGCAGGACTCCGGCTCTGCCCAGAGGGACCAGAGGCTTTGAGATCTCTCTGGAGGGAGAAGAATCCACACGGGTCAGAAAACATCAAAGTCCATCGTCTCCTATTGTCCTTCTATGAGGGACGTTTGGCTCCAACCTGAAAACTTCTCCCATGGTGACGCCCCCCTCATCCAGCACAGGTGTGATCACCTCTGCCAGGTAGAGCCAGATGAACGGGACGTCTATGGTCATGTCTTCAGCCGACAGCAGGACTTCATGAAGGCTGAGGACACCCACACACACACACACAGACACACACACACACACACACACACACACACACAGACACACACACACACACACACACACTGTAAAACCTAAACACACACACACATAGTTGTTCTGCCTGCGGCCTCTGGGGGGCGTCATACCGACCCTTTATAGAACTGCTGAGTCGGCAGAGTGCCGGTTCTGATGAGGTGGTGCAGCAGGCGGCCCATGAGCTTCCTGTCGGCGGCGCTTCGCTCCAGCGTCAACTCCACGCCGTTACGCACAAACACAGAGAGCAGCTGGGAGGAGTTCATGTCCCGCACGCACAGCAGCGCCTCCAGGTGACACAACAGAGGTTAGGGCGGCGCTGACGGAGGTTTGGGGATGGTGGTGGTGGAGGGAAGATCTTTATTCTGGTCGTTGTAAAACAATAAAAGGAGGTTCAGCAGCTCTTGGACTTCACAGCAGCTCAAAAACCAACAGGAAGCAGCAAAAAAAGAGAATGCTGCACAAAAACTCTAACGGTCCAAACTGTTGAACTCAGATGTTCAGGGGGTTTCACACACTCTCAGGTAGAGTCTGGGTGGGGTTGGGGGGCTTATGGCACATCAGTCCACCGTCTCCACCTCCTACTACAAGCAGAGGGCGGAGATCTTGGTGCGGGTTTGATCTCCTGAGGTCCACTTTTACCCCCTTAGTTTTTGCTGTGTTCCGGTCCAGGTCCTTCGGATGCGGACCCTCCTCCCTGCGCTGACCCACTTCTGTCCGTAACCAGTCCTACTACGACGGTGTCATCAGCAAATATGTTGATGGCGTTGGTGGAAAGAATGAGGGGAGGAGTCACCAGTAAAGAGGAAGTAGAGGAGTGGGCCGAGGACACACCCCTGCTGTGTGCCAGTGTTCCGGATGAGTGTGGACAAGATGTGGTCCCCCATCCTGACGTTCTGGTGTCAGTTCCTCAGGAAATCCAGAGTCCATGTTCACAGGGATCCGCAGAGGCCCAACTTTTTCTCATTTCTCTTTTTTCACAAAGGAGAAATGGGCGGAGCTTATCTGAACTCCTCTGAGGAGGAAGTCTGCTTCACTTCCAGCCGCGTGTTTACCTTCATGTCCTTGATGTGGAGGAACTCCTCGATGGTGGCAGTGGACTTCTTCTTCAGCGCCGCCTCAGTCAAGGAGGGCTTGGTGAAGCTCTCAGCAGGCGGGGGGTCGGCCGCCGTCGCCCTCTTCACTGATCACACAGAATGAAGGACAAACGGAAAATCTTGTTCGAGGAATCTGAATTAAGACCTGGAGCTCCACACAGTTTTTAAATATATCTACTAAATCTAAGGATGGCGTTTTACCGTTCGCCGTGGGCCGGACCCCCTCTGTGCTGCTTCTGTCGTCTGTCCTGATCGCCGCTTTGCAGAAAAAATCTCCCGACCCACAATGCACCACCTGGCGGCCGTGTTCAGAGCGGTCGGGGTTCTGGCGTCGCTCTCGACTGGAGCTCATTCTGCAGAGGGAGAGAAGAGAGTCACCAACAGCTGCACTTCCTGTCGGAGCTGAAGCTGAGATGTTGTCTGCAGCCTCTGAGCTGGAGTAGAGGTTTGGGTCCGGTTGAGTAGAGGTTTGGGTCTGGTGGAGAAGATGTTTGGGTCCGGTGGAGTAGATGTTTGGGTCTGGTTGAGTAGAGGTTTGGGTCTGGTTGAGTAGAGGTTTGGGTCCGGCGCCTCACCTCTGAGCAGCTTGTCTGTTGGAGTCCACTGGAGAACCTGAGGTCGATGGAAGCTGCCGTGAGGCCGAGGACCTGCTCAGACCGCCGGAGGATTTGTGGCCGCCGGCCTTCACGTCTGTGGACCAACAGAAACAGGCAGCAGACGTTCAGCTTCAGCTCAGAGGTTCTGATCCGATGCGTGGACATGTTAGTCTGAGACACCAACCAGCATCTTCAGGTTTGGGGCTGATGCCTCCGCTCCAGATTCCCCAGGTGTGTTTACCTCCTGGAGCGAGCAGCTGATTGTCCCAGTCCACGCGGCGCTGAAAGAAGACAGGCGTTAAAAGTTCATCCTCAACGGTTGGAGAAGAAGCAGCTGGAATGTTTGGAATGTCCAACAGGCCTCCTCATCTCTGACTGCCTGGTGGTGGTGGTGGTGGTGGGGGGGGGGGGGGGGGGGGTGGGTGGGGGGGTGGGTGGGGGGGTCTCTGGGAGGTGTTAGATATGCTGAGGGTTGTTGGGTCACATGTCTACAGTGGACCCCCCCGTCATTACTGCGGCTCCTTAGAGTCGTCAGGCGGATGTGTCAATAATTACTGGGTCACCATGTGACCCGCCGACCCATGTTTAAAGATGGCTGCTCCACTCAGTTTACGATATAATTTAAATGAACAATGATGACGTCATAACTCGATACTGAATCGTCTTTGTTTTCTGTCATGACAGCAAAGCTTTCCGTAAACTAGTCTGTGATGGCGGGAGAAAGGAAGGATTGGATTCATGTGAAGAAGATCAGCGTCAGTCTTTCTAAACTGAGCGTCAAACTGAAGGACACCAGGTCAAAGGTCAACTCTTACTCTCACCTTTATGATTCTGTTAATGTGAGAGACGTCAACAGGCGATTTCTTGGAGATGGGAACGGTACTCCAGCCGTCGTCCTGAGGAGGAGCTTCCCGGCCGGCGGTGCGGGGTTTCCCGCGACCGCCGCGACCCCCGCCGCTCATCCTGCCGCCGGGGCTGGCGCCCACTTCCTTCTTGGAGACGAGGGCTTGCTGCACCTTCATCTGCTCTCGGTGCTCCTCCAGCTCAGCCTCTTGGTGGATCTGGTCGATGGTCTTGGGGCCCTGGTCGCCTCGCCGCGGAACCCAGTTGTTCTGGGAAGCAGGGAGGAAACGTCAGAGCGGATCAGAAGAATTCACTCACTGCCCTCACGGGAGTTTAAATCAAAGCGTTTTAACTCCAGAGAGCAGTGATGTCATCATCAGTGATGTCATCATCAGTGATGTCATCATCAGTGATGTCATCAGCAGTGATGTCATCATCAGTGATGTCATCATCAGTGATGTCATCATCAGCGATGTCATCATCAGTGATGTCATCATCAGCGATGTCATCATCAGCGGTATCACGTCTATGATAAAGAGTAAGGGGCCGAGGGTGGAGCCCTGGGGGACACCATATAATACTGCTGGATTAGAATTACTGCTGGATTAGAATTACAGTCTGATGTTCATAACTTCTGATCTGACTTGATTTTTTCATGATGAGGTAGAACTTCATGAAGGGTAAATAAACCTCATCAGAAGAACTTGTGAGATCAGCTGCAGCAGAACTTCACACTGGACCTTCAGATTCTTCACCGCACAAACTCTGAAGTTCTGCTCAATCAGTCATTTAGACAAATTCATCGATTTAATCCCATGAAGGGATCCAATCTGTGCAGAGAAAATAAAACTGTAGGCTTCAGAAAAGATTCGTCTTCATCAAACAAGAGTTGAAGATTTGAATTCAGAGGAAAGAGATGTTTCGTCAGAGGAAGCAGTTCTGGACCTTTAGTCCTGGACCTCAAACCCAGACAGCAGGACTGAGTTCTACTGAAGACGCCAGAGAAGAGTTTAACGTGAGCATGTAGTCAAAATGAAAGGGTTTAACCCTGGAGGTCAGGGAGCCTCTGGTGAACAGGTTGGGTGGAGGTGTGAGTGTCTGGTGGAGCGTCTGAGAAGTTTTAGCTCGTCTGGTTCTGATTTGATATTTTATGGTCATAATCCCGACAAACAAACATTCCCTGGTGTCCACCTTCATCACGGGGTGAGACAGTGTCTCACAGCGTCACCCTCCACCGCGGCGGGATTGTTTATGTGTGACTTTGTGCTTCTTTACCAGCCGAAGGTCCAGAACATCCTGCAGCATGAAGCGGATCCTGGAGGTGGTCTTCCTCTCCTTGATGATCTTCTCCATTTGATGGAAGTACTGGTTCATACGAGGCTGAGGAGGACAACGGCAGTTTGGTGACACCATCTTCTACGCTAGCAGCTAAGGTGAACATTCATGTACCCACACATTCATGAGGTCACAGGTCCTCCCACCATCTAACCCCGGGGTTCTGACCCACCTTGGCCTTCTCATAGTCCAGGTCCTTGCCGATGGTGAACAACAGTTTGCACAGACACTCCAGAGACTCCTCTTCCTCGCTCTTCAGCAGCTTCAGGACGCAGTCATGCACGATGGCCTGTGAGACCATTCTGAGCTTGAAGAGCTCACCAATGAACTTGATGTTTCCCAGGGAGCGCCTCCTGGTCCTGTCTCTGGCCTCCTGTAGCTCCTCCATCATCTTCTGCCTCTCCTCCTCCTGTCGGAGAAACAAAGTAAAGGATGAATAAAAAGGAGGCGATGGAGGACGGCCGCCGACTTTTATCTGAGGAGAACGCGTGATACCTCGGATGCAGCCTCCATCTCGTTCTTCTTCTTCTCCAAGAACTCATCTTCATCCTTGTTCTTCTCAAACTCATTCTGGCATCGTCTGAGCAGCAGCTTGTGGAACGAGACTCCAGAAGATTTGAGTTTGACCTGAGAAAATAATATGTGACTGTAAATAAACCTTCTAGACATTCTGATCAAATCCTTCTGGGCGTTTGGAAAACGTGAGGCGGAGATGTCGTCTGGTTCTTTAACACATGACATCATCACACTGGAGCTCTGAGAGCGGCTGCATCACGACAGAAGACCACCACGTACCCCCATGAGGCGGTGACACATGTTGGCGTAGGTCACTGAGAAGTTGGGCTCGGAGATGGCCTTCTCGAAGAGGAGATCTATGACTCCTTTCAGGCTCTCCTCGCTGCTGATGGTCAGCTCCCTCACTTGTTTCATGAGCTTCTCAAACTTCTGGGGGGTCAGTTTGTTGAGGATGCTGCGGAACCTTTTCAGAAGCTCCTGGGTCTTGGTCTGCTCTTCCTGGATCTCCTCGCCCCCGTGGCCGCGAAGGTCTCTGGACACCGATGGCTTCCAAGCGTTCTGTGCCTTGCTCAGCAGCACGTCGTCACTGAGGGACATGAGGGTGATGATTTTCTTCGGCTCTTTCCAAAGAGTCTGCTGGGAGCGCCGCGGACCCCCGCCTCCCACGCCGACCCCCTGGGGCCGAAGGAGAGAAGAAGGAGGCGAAGATCTCGTTATTGCTGGGCTGTGATCGAGTAAAGATTCTCTGGATCGGATGAAGAGCACGTGGACTTACAGGTCCTCCTCCTCTTCCTCCTCCCAAGCTCAGCCCACAAACCGGTCCCGACGCCGTAGAGTCGGGACCGGCGTCCATTCCAGATGGACGACTGGGGTCCAGTTGATGAAGAGGGGTCTTATTCACCTGAACACAAAGACATAAACAACTAAACTTGATTATTTATTTGATCTGTGGACCTTTAATCCGTCTTTGAAGCTGTGATGATGTCATCTTAGTCTCTGAACGCCGCCGCTCTCTGAGGGACGAATTACATCCCTCCGAAGAATAACCTGCACCGACGTTTAGAACGTCTTTTCACCGCAGGAGCGTCGGCGGTCTAAGAACAACAAGACGACGGCTTCAGTCTGAGGAACCGCACCTTGTCCAGAACAACATCACTGACCGGCGGGAGAACCTCAGGATGGACCAGGCTGGCCGGGGCGAACTGTAAGCCCAGAAGAAACTCTCTGTCATACTTGATGGGCTTCCTTACTTCTGAAAGAGCGAGGCTGGTGTTCGGTTCAGCGAGGGGGCGGCCCTCTGGGGGGGACGTACTGACGGTGGACTTCTCAGGGTCTTGAGGGGGTGGGAGCTGCAGCTCACTGAGGAGGTGGGGTTCTTCTGGTTGTGTGACAGGAGACTCCAGAGGGGCTTCTAGGTGACTAGGCGGAGACGTTACCGACGGCCTCTCTGTTTCCACATCTGGAACATCGTTAGAGGTGGAGGGGGGGACGAGGGACGTCTCCATGGAGTCCAACACCTCCATTGTTTCAGACTCCTCCTCTTTCACCTCCTCCTCTGTTTCCTCTTTGGCCATTTTATCTTGTGAGGCAGGGGGCGCGGGGTCCGGCAGCGGCTCAGGGTATGCAGTCTCCTCAGGTGTTGATTGGAGGAGCAGGGTGGACTCCCCAGGAGGTGGAGGAGAATCCATCATGTCTGTGAGAAGAGTCTTGGTCTCTGCTTCTGACAGTAGAGGGGGCGGAGGAGGGGGAGGAGGAGGAGGGGGAGGAGGAGGAGGAGGGGGAGGAGGAGGAAGGGGAGGAGGTTTCCGTCCGTTATCTGGAAGGTCAGACAAAAATTGACAACTTTACTCATTTCAAACTATCCACATTTTAAACAACAGATTCACGTCTCTCTCTCTCTCTCTCTCTCTCTCTATATATATATATATATATATATATATATATATATACTCATATATATATATATACTCATATATATATATATATATACTCTATGTATACTCACCTGGTCGAACTCCTGCTGTGATGTTCTCCTCGGAGGCCCGGACCACCGCTGTCTCCTCTCCTCCTGATGTTGTTGTCTGTTGACAAACAAAGGATAAACTGAAGAAAAAAAAAAACTCAG
The DNA here is from genome assembly GCA_037951165.1 of Lophius americanus. Lineage (NCBI taxonomy): Eukaryota > Metazoa > Chordata > Actinopteri > Lophiiformes > Lophiidae > Lophius > Lophius americanus. Next base: position 37,209 of record JBBDHG010000119.1, read on the forward strand.
ATCTTTTTTACCATCAGAAAAAGGGACGACTTTTCTTTACAGTAGTTTTTATTCGGCCCGAAAAAAGAGTTTGGTTCCGGTTCAGCTATGAGCAACAGAACCTCTAACACTCGTCTTTTATGTAACTTTACAGAAAACTACAATCTGACAGTTTTCATTCATTGATTCAATGAAACCATAAAGAGTCAACTGACGCATCAACAGTTTGTCTGCGGTGCCGTTCAGTCCAAATCATGGAGCTGGGACTCACCTGTGGCGGGGTTAAGGGGGCGGAGCCAGTGCAGACCCCCGACATTAACTCCTCGGTAACGTCTCGACCTCCTTGGTTGGGGTCTCTTATTCGGATCTATGGAGCAAAAGGAGATCCAGACGGTCAGAACACGATCATCATAGTTTAGAACCAAGCAGAAAAGTTCTGGTTCAGCTGTGAAACCCGGACCTGACTCTGGGACTTGAACCCAGTAGTAACCACTACACACTGATTGAACCCGTGATGTCATCGGACCGGGTCTCTGTGTCACCAGAACCTCTGTCATTACATAGTCATGACTGTTTACCAGAATATATATATATTCTGGTCCATTGAAGTAAAGGTGTGGTTGACGGTTCTGTGGGTCCAGTCCAGCTGTAAACCTTCATTAATCCAGTTTGGCAGCGTTTTAGATTCCGTTTCTAAAGAAGGAAATCATTTCCTGACAGGCCCAGCGGGTCTAAAAGAACCGTTTAATAAAGAGAATTCATTCCTTCATTTGTTCTCTGGTACCACTGATCCGGTTCTGGGTCGGTGGGGGGCTGGAGCCTCTCCCTGCTGACTGCTGGACAACATAAACCAGCTGTTCTAGGTTTACTGCTGGTTGGTTCTGACACTGATTAGTGGGGAGAGAACTTGTCATCAGGCTGAGAGTTAGAACCCGAACCTCCTGTTGGTTCTGAAAAAAAGCCCGTTTAAAGTGTGAGATGTTTGTGTGGTGGGACGCTGACGGTACCAGTTTACGTTCCCGTCTGGTCTGGACGTGTGGGGGATTCTGGGGGGGTGGTTGCTGCTCTTGAGGAGCAGAGCCCATGATGACCGGCGCCGCCTGCACTGAAGGGGTGAACGGAGGCTGGGTGGGGTAGAACCCCCCCGCTGTGGATCAGACGGAGAAGAACGTGAACCAACACCTGCTGAGGTCATCCTGACACAAACACATCAGCTGTCTGCAGCAGAGACCCGGCATGGATCCAGGACCTTCAGCTACCAGCACCGACCACAGAACCTGCTGGATGTCACTGCTGGTACTGAAGTCCGTTAGGCTCCTGTTCTGAGGAACAAACATTTTGGATCTTCATCTTCCTCAAAGCAGAAAAGATGTATGTGATCCAGACTAGATAAATGTTCTGACCAGGTCAACTCTGCTGGTACTGGAACCATCTTTGAAGGTTCTAAGTGTGAATGTTTTTATGGGTAGCTTAAACCAGGATTGGGCCACATGGCTACGTTTTTAAAATTCTGACTCTATTCTCAGAATTCAGGCTTTAATTTCATAATTCTGACTTTATTCTCAGAAAACATGATCTTTTAAATTTTGGGTGAATTCTGAGTTTAAAGTCAGAACTCTGGGAATAAAGTCAGGATTGTGAGAATGTCCCTCCTGTTACAGTCAGAACCGTTTGTGACTCTTTCAGTTTGCAGCTTCTTTTGTTACAAACTCTCAGAAACTTCTCTGGGTTTGAGCGGATCGGGTCAGGAAGTTGAGCTTCTTACCGTACGATCCATATTCATCAGATCCGGTTCCGGGGAAGAACCCAGAAGAGCCTGCGGGGAACGAATACTGCTGCGGCGAGGTCACGTAGGTCGCTGGCCAGTACTTTGGGAACAGAGATGAGGGAACATAGAGGGCAGGAAGGGAACGGAGGAGAGACCAACAACACGATCAGAAGCTGAGAAGGTCTGGCGGCGCCATCGCATCTACAGGTGAGCTCCTCCTACCTGCCCCGCTATGAAGTAGGCGGGCCCCTGTGGTGGGCTGGGAAAGGGCAGCTGCTGTCCAGGGGTCATCATCATCTGGGAGTCTGAGGGGTGGATATGGGTGGAGGTCACAGGCCATTGGCTGCTGCTGGGAGGCAGGAAGGGCATGTCGGTGTAGATGGGCTGGAGGACATCAAAGCCAGGGGGAGGAGAGAGAGAGAGAGAGAGAAACAGGTAGAGCAGTGATGACAGAAGAAAGTTAGAAGAGGAAGAAGGATTTGTGAGAGAACAGGGATAATAATAATCATAATGAAAAAAAAAATTATACACACTAGAAATGTTTTTTTTTATGGTTTTAACTTGTAAAAAAAACACTAAAACATGAAAGAGTAAATGTTTGTTTCTTAATAATGGATCATTCTGACATTAATTTATTCCTGCAACATTAAAGAAAAAAAATAAATTCAACTGGTGACAAAGTTAAATTAAGTTTAATTTTATGAAAAGAAATACAAAAGTATTGACAACTTAAATTTAAGACTTGATAGTACTTTGTTAATTGTGTTACCAGTGTATTATTTTTTACAGTGTACCCTGAATAGTGAGGTGGGTCAGCAGTGGGCGGGTCTACCTGAGTGGGCTCTGGTGCTGGGTCCATGTGTGGAGGAGGTGGGGATGGCAAATATAACAGAGGGGAGACGTAGGGAGGGAGGTGAACCCCGCCTCTGGGGATAGGCTCCACCCCCTCTTGACCCTGAACAGGATTAGATAATGAATGAATGAATGAATGAATGAATGAATGGATGAAGATGAGGAGATGTGACATCACAGCAACTAAACGTTGACGGGTTTCAGCGCCGACCGTGGAACATTTGCATATTAAGACAACTACTTACCCACGTAGACGCCGATTATTTTTCGAATAGATCCTACCTCCTTCACAGGTGAGGAGAGAGTGAGGGCAAGATGGAGGAAGTACTTTGAAGAACTGATGAATGTAGACAAACGAGAGAGAGAAGGGTGGAGAATGTGAGAATGTGAATGAAGACGCTGGAAGGATTAAAAAGGATGAAGTTGGAGGAGCGCAGAAGAGGATGAAGAATGGAATGGATGTTCCTGATGTCATACAGGTGGAAGTATGGGCGTGTCTTAGAGAGTGCAGAACAGTATTAAAGTTTTTAAAAAAAATAATGATAATTGATGATTAATGATAGTTCTGCATAAAAATGGCTGTATTTTCGATAACCTTGATCTTTAATTCAAACTATTTGCAAAAAATGAACCTCTAACTCGAGTAACAACATTTAGGAAACTCTTAAACATGTGTGCCACCATTATCAACCCCCCGCATTTCATTTCTCTGCTCCGCCCCCTTTTGCCACAGTAACAGCTTGAGTCTCCTTCTGTAGTCTGTGATGAGGTCTGAGGACACATGGAGAAGGTCTGAGACCATTCCTCCACACAGAACCTCTCCACCTCCTTCAGGTTCTGAGGTCCACACTGGTGGACTCTCCCTCACGTCCGGGGTCTTCAGAGATCCACCACCAGACTTCACAGTGGGTATGAAGAGATTTTCTCTATGGCTCTCTATGGCTTTATTTCTTGTTAAGCCACACCCATCTTTGATGTTTATGGCCAAAAAGCTCTAATTTTCTCCCATCTGACCCCAAACGGAGTCAGTTTGCAGACATGTCCTCTTCTAGTCTATCTAAATATAAGGTTCCATTTTTCAGAATGATTTCAATAAAGATCGTGATATTAAGACATTTTCAGCTCATTTTATTTGTTTCTTCAACAAAGACCCGCCTTCGTGGATTTTTAACTTTTGCACTATTTAAATGTTTCTCCTCTCTGGCAGGTGTGTGAAAAGAATCATTTTGGTTTGGCGGTTTAGATCTGGTGGGTGGGTCGTTGGTTCTAGTGTGCTGTTACTTGGTTTAAACTTCTGCCAAGAAATTACCTTGATGAAAAAAAAAAGACTACAAGCTACTTACTCTTATAGACTCTTACAGATTATTTCTCTGAACAGATCCTACATCATTCAGCAGCCGGACACAAACCACTGAAAACTGGGAGATCTCCCCGCGTGAACACCCGCCTCCAACTGAGCAGTTTCGCCGACTAAACCAGTGTTCTCCTCCTTTTATAGTGGGCTCTCTGTTCTCACCGCCGCCGCTCATAATTATTGACGCACTGCTTACCACCGTCATGGAGGACCGAGAGAGAATCACGCCAAATGTGATGTCACTTAACCCTTTAATGTCCTGCTCAACGTTTGGTCGAGATCAGGTGTGCCACTTAACCGAACCTGTTTATAATAAGCGGCGGCGTCTACACTACCCGGCCGCTTCATTAGGTACAACTGTTCAACAGCTCCTCAACGCAAATATCTAATCAGCAAATCCCAAAGCAGCGACTTGATGCATTGAGGCATGTAGACATGGTCAAGACGGCCTATTGAAGATCAAACCGAGCATCAGAATGGGAAAGAAAAGTGATTTAAGTGACTTTGAACGCGGCACGGTTGTCGGTGCCAGACGGGCAGGTCTGAGCATCTCAGAAAGCGCCGATCTACTGGGATTCTCACGCACGACCATCTCTAGGGTTTACAAAGAGTGGTTCGAAAACCAGAAAATGTCCAGTAAGCGCCACTTCTCGGGTCGAAAACGCCTCGTCGATGCCAGAGGTCAGAGGAGGATCGCCAGGCTGGTTCGAGCGGATCGAAAGGCGACGGTAGCTCAAATAACCACCCGCTACAACCGCGGCATGCAGAAGAGCATCTCTGAGCGCACGACGCGGCGGACCCTGACGCGGATGGGCTACAGCAGCAGACGACCACACGCCAGAGAGTAAGGGGCCGAGGACGGAGCCCTGGGGGACACCACAGATCAAAGGGGCCGCCGAAGAGGAGGCATTAAGGAGAAAGTCCTTGTGGAAAAAAGGATGTTGGGTTTTTTGGCGTATTAAAGCATGCGAGGACTTATTTAACAGAATTATGTCACTTGATGCAACCGGGGGGGAGAAAAAAGAAAAAGTCTAGTAAGGGTCAAATAGTTTTTTAAGAACATGCTTTAACAAAAGGTTGAGCTGATTTAAATAAAATTGACTTTTCCATGAAACACAAAATGTCCTCATGAAATAAATTAATCAGTCTGGTTTTTTTTTTTGTTTTTAAAAACATGCTGGGACAAACAATGACATTAATATATTAGATAATTAATTCTCATTCATGTAGTAATGTTGCATTTTACAGTGTGACTGAAACCCTGTGTTGTCTTTGAAGTTTCCCGCGTGGGACCACCGATGAAAATCAGCTGGGAGCTGAATCTGACCCGAAATATTTATTGATCGTCTACTTTTCTACCAAATACGTCCTGAAACCTCAGAAACACACAGAAAAACCTTCTCCACACATTTTTAGTTAATTATTTATTTTGGGGAAAAGAAGCGAGAACTTGACGTTTATGTGCGAATCAGCAAAAGAAAAAAGGAATGAGACAAAAACGTCCAGCCCGAAACCCTCCTCCTCCAGCTCTCCACCCTTTGATGACATCACTGATGACATCACTGATGACATCACTGATGACATCCCTGATCCCCTCCTCACAGCTGTTTGCTGAGTTTACGCGCCTGCCGCTCTCTGGCTTCAAAGGCGGATTTGGTTTCCAGCAGCTCGTCCAGCTGCCGGCGGATTCGGGCCATGTCCAGCTGGGAGGCTTCGCACTGCTCCCTCAGGGCGCCTGACTCCACCCTCAGGTGGGTGGTGGCCTGCGAGAGCTGGTCGCTGCGCTCACGGCACTGCATCTGCATCCTTTTGGCGTCGTTCAGGAGGGACTCCACGCTCACCGCCACCAAGTCCCACTGATCCAGAGACATGTCCTGTCCAGAGAGAGGGAGAGAGAGAGAGAGAGAGGGAGCGAGGGATGGGTGGAGGTCAGAGGTCAAGATAGTGGAGCAATGAGTTGTTTGATGACGTTAAAGCTGACAGACTGAAAATCTCCCTAAATGACTTAATGTTGAGATATTCTACTCTGACCCGTTTCCCTTTGTTTCGTCTCATATTTGCAGCCAGAACATTATGACCAGTTGATCTGCAGACTGACGTCTGTCGTCTGCAGATCAACTGGTTTAAACGGAACATTTGATCTGAGTGAAGTAGCTTAAAGAGGCTTATCCTGGATTAGCTCAGTCTGCTGTGTCAACTGCTCTTCCCTTCGTGTCTCTTCCATCCCTGCATCAGTCCATCATTCCTTTACTTTGAGGATTTTCTATCAGTTTCCATCACGACTGTTTGCCCCTCTTCCTCACTGATGCGTTCTGATCCGAGTGCCACGAAGAAGAGCAGATGAAAAGTCTTACCATGGGCCTCAGGGTCAAATTGATCACCAACGTCGCGGTCGTCTTCCTGGACTTGACTTGAAGACCGTCCTCAGTGTCCTCCAGACCGCTCTCCCTCTAAGGTGGACTTCCTGTTTATAAAATGCGTATAAATATAAAACCAGCTAGAAACTCTTCTTAAGGTTTAGATGTTTGAAGCGCCTGTTGGAACTCAAAGAACCTAATTTAATTCAAAATACAACAACGTCCTCCCTGGATTCTTCTCTGGTCTCCGTCCCGATCCGTCTCCCTCTCTCCAGTCCCGCCTCTCTTTACTTTCTCTCTCCATCAGCAGGGTCAGGTAATCCAGATTAGACTGGTGAGAAACATCTCAGCCTCATCCCGTCTCTTTAACTGTGTCAGGTAACTCCAGGTAATTTATTCCTTCATGCTCTAAGAAAGACTTCAGAGCAACCAGGAGTGTGGAGAGGAGGTGAAAAAGCGTGTGCAGGCAGGTGGAGAAGAGTGTGAGGAGTTATCTGTGACAGAAGAGCAGCTGGAGTGAAGGGAAAGGTTTCCAAGATGGAGGTGAGAGAAGTTCTGCTGGATGGTTAAGGGACGGTGGTTCTGACCAGAAGACAGGAGGCAGAGATGAAGATGTTCAGATGTTCTCTGGGAGTGAGGAGGAAGGACAGGATTAGAAAGGAGACATCAGAGGGACAGTCCAGGTGAGACGTCCTGGAGACAAAGTCAGAGAAGACAGATTGATATGGTTCTGACCCGGGAAGAAGAGGGATAGTGGATCTACTGGTAGAAGGATGCTGGAGATGGAGCTACAGGCACGAGAAGGAAAAGACCAAAGAGGAGGTTTCTGGATGTGGTGAGAGAGGACATGCAGCTGGTTGGTGTGACAGAGGAAGATGCAGACAGGGGGAGATGTAAACAGATGATCTGCTGTGGAGACTCCTGAGTGGAAAGTGGAACCGCCTAGAGAAGAAGAAAAAGAAGAAAACTGCAAAATAATGGAGTCCTTTTTAGGGAAACCGACTTCAGTGATGTCACATGTTTTTTGAAGCAAAGTGCTGTTTTGTCTCAAATAAATGCTGTTCGTGTCTCAGACAGGAAGTTGATTTAATCATCAATCATTTGTTGCAGCATAAAGATTTCATTAGTAGTTGTACTCAACAAAAAAAAAAAAGATTCAAAACAGGAACTAGAGCAGATGGATCTCAAGATGTTTCCGGGTTTCTGGTCTGATCCTTCCATTGTTTGCCAAAATAATACAAATATAAAGAATTCCACAACATTACTTCTTTAGGGGGGCTTTTCAATCATAAAATAAAAGTGAACTCTAGACAAAAGCATAGTTTTAAGTCAAAATATAAAAACAAATCAAATAAGTATTAATTAAAAGAGTGAAGGTGAAATGTCTCTAGAAGACAGAAGATTTGACACAAAAGGTCAAACCTTCAAACTGTCTCCGGCGTAACAGGTTCCTCCAGCAGAGGGCGACAAACACGCGCGTCTGAAACCAAAGAAAGGAAAACCTCAGGCAGCTTTTTAAAGTCTTTGGTTTATTGGTTTTAAAAAGTAACATACATTCAGCATCACCACCGACAGAGTGACGTCGTGACATAAAGCCTTTTCAGAGACTAAGAACAGTAGAAGTATTTGTTGAGAAGCTGGCGGAGAACCTTGACAGGTTGTCAGAAGTAAAAAAGTGTTTGAATTATTTGTGACATAATGTGACGACTTATTCACGCTGATTCAGCTGCAGGACGTTTGTCTTCAACCAGTTCTTCTGTTCACGTCCCACATCAGATGACACAACGCCTTCACAGGCGATGAAGAGGATCCTCATAGGTAAAGAACTAGTCCCACGCTGTCGTCCCCTCAAACTAAATGCGACTCAATAATCTCAAACATCCCATAGTGACTCAACCATGTTTCTATGATGTCATCAGTCTGTTCTAGGATCAGATCCCATAGTGACTCAACCTAACTGTTTCTATGAAGATATATATATATATATATATAAAATAAATAAATATATACGTATATATATATAAAATAATATATATATATATATATATGTATAAAATATATATTTTATACATTTATATTTATAAAATAAATATATATATAAATATATATATTAAAATAAATAAATATATATATATTTATATCAAATAAATAAATATATATGTATATATATATATTTATTTTATATATATATATTCTATATATATATATATATATATATTTTATACACATATATATATTTTATACATATATATATATTTATATATATATATATATATATATTATACACATATATATATATATATATATACGTATATATATATATCAAATAAATATATATATATATATATGTATATATATATATGTATATATATATATGTATATGTATATATATATCAAATAAATATATATACTGGATCCCAAACAAACTGTATAGTTCTTTGGTCCATCCCTGAATAATTCCAACTAAATTGGTCTGAATCTACTCGTGGTCACGTTAAGAGAACCCAGAACAAACGGATCCTGTCTGATCCCGTCCTCTGACGTTTATAAAAGCTGTGGTGAACGAGTAAATATGGGAAACCGGTAAATGCAGATTACCGGTTGGGTCGGTCTGCGACAGACGTCCCGTCGTCTGCTTTCTATCTGGTGCTTAAAGCAAACACGATTATTCCAAACCACTGACACCAGTGTGATATTTAATTACATCAAAAAAATATTTTCAGATGTTCTGACCCAATTGAAGCCAGACTCAATGGATTCTCATCATGTTGTGCTTCGGTATGTGCTTTCTTCGGCGCTCCTCTTCACTGCGGCCTCGCCTGACGGTTAAAGAATGGTTCCGTCTCTTCCGCCGTCACGCCCGGATCGCCGAAAAGCCCACCGGCCGGCCCACCTACCAACATTTTGGACCCGGATCTCTGACGTTTATGAAAGACCACCAGTGCCCCGATGATGAGCCAGAAGAAGAAGTTGACCCACACGGCCGTCTGAGGGGGGAGTCAGGGGGGAGACAAGGTCCGATAAGAAGGACATTTTTTTAATGAATGTTCTGTGAATAATCTGAATGGAAGATCGTGGGTTCTGACAATAAAGACATTTCTGTCATTTCTTTACGGGTCATTCCGTGGCGGAGACTCTACTGACCTCTGCTTTGTGAAGTTTGTCGTAGAACTTCCCTCCGTTCACAGGACTGACCCAGTTTCCTTTCTGGGCCTCCTCGCAGCTACGGACAGAAAGACAGTTCAGTTCAGACGGCCGATTGACCCAAACCCGTCACACTGGCCTCAAAAGCAGCAAACATCTCGATTTCTGTTTAGAAAGTTCTGAAGAACAGGAGCCGATGGCGAGGGGTTCCACGAGCGAAGGATTAGCGTCTGCGGTCTGATCCACACGGGCCGGTGTTTAAAGACTAACATAGACAGGAACGGATCTTAGAGCAGTTACGTAGAAATGCAGAATATTTTTTCTGGAACCCCCCTCCTCAGAAATAGTGGGAGGGGCTTCTTCCATCCATCAGGTTCTGGAGCTTTACTCAAAAATCGGTGAATATTTCTTCCCGATACTTTCCACAAACAACAAACAATCTTTTGTTGTTCAGGGACTTGTGTCATTTTTATTTTTTGTCTGTTTCCATGGTTACCATCAAAGTGAATCTGGTTCACTTTGATGGAGGATTTCGTTTCCAGAACAGAACAGAAAATATTTATTCACAAGAGAATTTTTGCCTTTTGTGCCGATTGACTTTAGGGTTTGTCTCGGATGAGAGGGTGAGGTAAGATAAGATCAAACTTTATTTATCCCTTTATTCTTATTCTTGCAGAAAGTTTCTAAAATGATATCAACAAAAGAAAATACAATAAGTGAGTAAAAGAAAAGAGAATATAAATATAAGTGGCAACTTAAAAATGTAAGGGTAAAATGAACACGACGATAATGTTTGTAATAATGAATGTTTAACTTTCATTATTACGTAAATACACAGTTTAAAGAATGATAGAAAGGAACTAAATTCTTTTAATTAACTAAACAGTAATTTTGTTAACATTGATTCAATAAATTCAGAGAATCATTGAATTATTTTCAGTGAGTGAGTGTGTGTGTGTGTGTGTGTGTGTTTACATGCCCTTTTGTGTGTGTGTGTGTGTGTGTGTGTGTGTTTACATGCCCTTTTGTGTGTGTGTGTGTGTGTGTGTGTGAGTGTGTGTTTACATGCCCTTTTGTGTGTGTGTGTGTGTGTGTGTGAGTTTACATGCTCTTGTGTGTGTGTGTGTGTGTTAGTTTACATGCCTTGTGTATGTGTGTGTGTGAGTGTGTGTCTGTGTGTGAGTGAGTGTGTGTTTGCATGCCCGTGTGTGTGTGTGTGTGTGTGTGTGTGTGTGTGTGTGTGTGTGTATGTGTGTGTGTGCGTGTGTAACCTGGTAATGTTGGGGACGGCGCTGATGACTGAGTTGCAGAGCGAGTCCCGTCCGATCTTCAACATGCAGCCTGTGATGAGGAGGAAGAACAGGAAGGAAACGTTCACGGCCAGCATCACGTTTATCCAAACCCGTTCCCTGTGGAGAACAGAACCAACAGAAAGGGTGGGAGAACAGCCTACAGTCCCTAACAGCAAGGGTATAGATCCCAGAAAAGCTCCCAATCCCCTGCGTTGTGCAAGCTATTCTCCTCATTGACACCAATAAAGTTTTCTGTTTAAAAAAAAAAAGAAGAAAAAAAAATCCCCCTAGTGGGTTAAACATGATTTATGATGGTAAAAAGTAATAAATGCAGGATTGATCTCCTCCAGCTGATTCATATGAAACAAATTTGGACTAAATCAACGGTTGAGAAATTATGGCCTGAAAACTTTCTGAGATAGAAATGATTTCTTTACGGATTCATGTCATTTCATGTCATTTCATGTCATTTCATGTCATTTCATGTCATTTCATGTCATTTCATGTCATTTCATGTCATTTCATTTCATTTCATGTCGCTTCATGTCATTTCATGTCATTTCATGTCATTTCATTTCATTTCATGTCATTTCATGTCATTTCATGTCGCTTCATGTCATTTCATGTCATTTCATGTCATTTCATGTCATTTCATGTCATTTCATGTCATTTCATGCCTCTTTAGGCAGCCGGTCCCGTTCAACCTGCTTCAAGAAGATCATTAAGTCCGTTCTAGTGTTTTAGTGTTCTAGAGGAGGTGAACCGGTCCTGCTGAACACGCCTGAGGCTATTCCAGAAATCCTGGTTGAGTCCCGCCCACACAATTATAATTATAATAAACCCACTTAACAACCTTACTGTAAGTAAAAACTTTAGTTTTATTATTGATAGTAAGGATAACTGTGGTCTAGACAGAATTCTACCTTTATTTTATTTATTTTTTTATACAAAGAAATGGTGCTTTTGTGTGTTATAAATACACAAAACAAAATAAATTCAATCTGGGTCTGTTTTGGTTTTTACCTTCCTGCCAGGACCTCCTGGCAGGAAGGTAAAAACCCAGCGCCAGAGGAGGAGGGGATGTTTTCACCTCAATGCATTTGTTTGATTGTTTGTTTGTTTGTTTGTGGGCAGGATTATGGAAAAACCACAGTATGGCCTTGCATGAAAATTTACCCAGAGGTGGGTTTTGACCAGGGACGGGGGAGGAGTCACGGAAAGTAAACAAACTAATAATGATAAAATAAAGTAAATATGAACATTTGTCTACTGATATTTGCTATAAATGTTATTTTTGTGTGATATGATGTGTGTAAAACATATTTAGTCTCGATGATCCAACAAGAAACGGTGATGAAGAAGAGGAGGGGAAACAGCAGTACTTCTGTCTGACTGAAGGGGGCAGTGCTGAGCCCACGGGTTTATGCTGGTTCTGCTGCACTAGTCAGTTTTTTTATGTTTTGCTTTGACTAAAGAAATGTAAGATTTTAAATCTAAGCCCCCCCCAGAAAAATCCATTCATTTAATCCTTTAATTTTGTCTATATCTTTTTTAAATAATGTTTTTTGTAAAAAATGAAAATATAAAAAAAAAAAAAATTTGAGGAGTAATGATAAACTTTATTTTTGAAAGAAAATACCATATTTAAATTTTTTTTCATTTCTTGTAAAGTTCTTTTAGCCAAATACGGACTTTTCCTCTGTGTGTAGGGAAATACAACTTTTTTTTTATATGAAAAAAAAAATCATGAATTTATGTAAATTAGATTAAAATTAAAATAAATAAATAATTATTATTTAAATTTTTTTTTTTTTTTTTTAAAGAAATCATTTTAAAAAATGTAAAAATAAATAAAAAATGAAATTCTGATGTGAGTTATCAAACAGAACCAGTAGTCTGTGTAAAAGCTGTTGTACACTGACTATTGGGCTCATATATTTGAACGGGTCAGAACCTCACCTGCCACCAACCTAACCACCAATCCTGGATGTGATTAAATTTTGGTGATGTCACGTTTGCTGTATTTGAAATAAAATAAAATAGAATTATAAGCTGTTTTAACGTCACATTGTGGCGACGCGCTACAAATTTAAACTGGAGAAAGGGCTTTTTTTTAAACTTGATTTAAACATCATCTCTGCACCTTAAACAAGCTAAATTAAAGAAACTTTACTGGTACTGAAGTTATTTCGGCTGTGAAATGAAGATTATGACAATAACAGCGGAGATTTTGGTCACATCCGGTAATTCTGGACAGATTGTGTCGGTAGCTGACGCCGCTAAGCTAAGAAATGCTAACGGACCTGAGAATGTCTGTGAACGGTTTAATTGAAATAGAGATAAAGAGTTTTTACAGAGATTCTTCGTCCGAACTTCTTTACATTCCTAATATTCCACACACACAATAACATCCTGCATATTTTTATCTCCACCCAGGACGCTGTGGTTTCGCTTGTTTCTGTTTATTGGAGACAAATTACTGGAAAGATTTCTGCAGATCTCAGTGGAGCCATTGTTCACGGGCCGAAGAAGAGTCTCTTCATCGATTCATGTTTGGTGCAGATCCAGGGAGTTTTTTTTTCTAATTTCTCAAACTCTGCGTGATAGGGTGTTTTTAAGATTGACCATGAAGCCTGGTGGACGAGGTGGAGCAGCAATCAGGAAAGAACCCATTAGATCATGATCTAGCAGATACAGAACCTTTTTATAGAACTAGAATATACAGAACTGGTTGATACTAATCTTTGAAGATGGACCAGTCTCGCCAAACAGACGCGTCGTGATCAAATTCTGTGAAATGTTCTAGTATTCATCCTCAGCTGCTCCTTCAGGTACCGCCCGGTCTCCAAAACCCTCAAAAGATCCAAAAGATCTGTTGTTGTCACCTGCATCCAGAAGAACCTGTCCACAACCTGATATCATGAGTGATTTCTGTCTTCTCTTGTCCTCTCTCACTACATCCAGAAACCTCCTCTTTGGTCTTCTCCTTCTCCTCCTTCCTGCAGCTCCATCTCCAGCATCTTTCTACAAGTAGATCCACTATCCCTCCTCTTCACGGGTCAGAACCATCTCAATCTGTCCTCTCTGACTTTGTCTCCAGGACGTCTGACCTGGACTGTCCCTCTGATGTCTCCTTTCTAATCCTGTCCTTCCTCTTCACTCCCATAGAACATCTGAACATCTTCATCTCTGCCTCCTGTCTTCTGGTCAGAACCAGAACCACCGTCTCTGAACCATCCAGCAGAGCTGCTCCCACCTCCATCTTGGAAACATTTACCCTCCACTCCTGCTGCTCCTCTTCTGTCACAGATAACTCCTATCAGTCTTCTCCACCAACTCCACACTCACTTCTTCACCTCTTCTCCCCACTCCCCGTTGCTCTGAACAGTTGAGCTCAAGTCCTTAAACTTCTCCACCCTCTTCTCCATCAGATGCTCAGAGCAAACATCTCATTTCTAAATCTATTTCTTAGAGCTGCTCACAGATTTTCTCTTCTTTTCTTAACCTGGCTTCCACGACTCTTTCCCAGATCTTCATCGTGTGGATCATCTGCTTCGTACCTCCATCGGTGCTGCAGCTCTGAACATCAGTCTTGGTCTTAAAATCACCACCACTACACTTTTCTTTCATTTCCTCAGGCATCATTTCTCTCGCACACAAAGTATGATGAAAGAGTCAATATTTAATCAAACATGGCGGTGAAAGTGTATCAGTACCTCGTCATTTCCCCGTCCATCCAGAAAGTGTACAACCAGTAGAGAGACAGTGAGAAACACACCACCGCCACCAGGACTGATATGGCCGTCACAAAATAACACAGAGAGGAGGAGCTGGGTGTTTGGACTCCAATGAGGTTCGCTGTGGCATTGTAGCTGACGAGTCCATACAGCATGCACCGACCTCCAAAATCACCCTGAGAGGACAGAGAGACAAAGATTTGGGGTCTTATTTTGTATTTCATAGTTTCCGCTGCTCTTCTTGTGTCATTTAATCAGATAACTTCCTCCTTGTTACCTGGAGGGACTGGGTCCAGGAGGAAACACAGAACCAACACAAACACACATTAACTGAAGCATCTGACTCCCATATTGAAGCAGGGAGAATAATTGACCACGAGGATCATCTGGTCACATGACGAGACAGAACACTTATTGGACACATGACTTCGTTTTAGTCTCGCGCGCGCGCTTTCGCACACATTTACTGGTCAGTTCTGGAGAAAGTTGTCCCAAAATAATCACAGCAAGTTGTGTATATCACTATATACAAGGAGGATCCCTATTGTTGTCGTGACGTATGACGTAAAGACAAGTGTCAGAGATGTGCAACAATGAAGGTAATCGGGGGGGAAAGTGCAGGCGCGTGCCTTTTCTATTTATCTGCTCTGTTATTTGTTGAATTTAGAAAATTACTTGTTCGGGCTAAAACTTTAACCTGCCCTTGGATATAAGATGGTGTCTTGAATAAGGCAAATACACGCCTTTGGCGCCACAAAAATATCTGAAGTTTGATATTTTAGAGAACTTCAAACACAGGCGCGCGCTGCTCACAGTGAGTCTACCCGGAAGAAGATGGAGGAAAGGAAGCGGTTTGTTAATTTGAGTGAAATCACCTGGACTATGGTGACAGTCGCGGCGGTGATTATCCCACAGACGAAACAGCTGGCGTACAGAGCCAACTCCAGGAGCAGCAGCAGCCCTGCCAACGCCATCATCCAGCGGCTCAGCTAGTGCCTGGAAGGAGACGTGCGGAAAGACAACAATAGTGAGATAATACATATCCGCTTTGACCTTTCAAAGTAAAACGGAGATGAGACATAATGATGATATAACTACAATAAAGTGTATAAAATGAGCATTTAGAAACAACACATAACAGCTGGAACTACGATTCTCTTCACCAGACAGCCACACTTCAATTTAAGACAAACGAAACTGTTGCACACAACTTACACGTCACTTCTTCAGACGGAACAAACGCACGGTTTAACTTTGAAGGTGTAGCTATCTGATTTCCGGTATTATTGCAAATTAATTTCTCTCGTTTTTTAGATAAATCCCTCTCATAGTGCGACAGTCCTGCCTGAAATCACTTACAATGAGCTCCTGCCTCTACTCCTCTCCTCCAAATATGCTTCCGAGAGCGAAGAAATGGTTTATTTGTCACACACACGGCTGGATGAACTTCAACACTGGATGCATTCAGAGGGAATTTCCACGGTCAGAAGAAACTTTCACTTTGACCCAGCAGCATAAACTCAGACCTGTGGGAAGCAGGAAGAACTTAGGGATGGCGAAATGCAAATAAATCAGATAATTACACTAATAAAAAAAACGTTTAATCATATTTATAGCATTTCAATCAAAACGGTTTACAACTTTATTCTGTAGTATTGAGTCATGTGATTACATTTCATTGATGCAAACCTATGCATAAATCAATCATTGTATATAAAGCTGTACCTCTAAATAAAGATAATAATATTTTTTAAGAGTATATCAAAGTATCGTACATTAAAGCAAACTGAAAATGTTTGATTTTGCAGGTTTTTTCTTACTGATTACTAGATTGGTAATTTTGTGCGTAAATTATTTTTCTTATTCAGGATTGCAACCAAGGGAGCGCATGCATGTGTGTCATGGCAATTGAGCAGAATATCAGGTGGTCGTATGTCAAAGGTGGAATAACTTGAGGTATTAAAAGCGTGTCATCCTGGTATTAATGCTGCTCAGTGTGGGTGTGTGTTTGTGTATTGACTACAAGTAGCACCACATTCCAGGAAGGCCTAATCAACCCTTGTGACTTGTGTCATATGACCATGCTATTTAATATATGTTACACAATTCTGGCAATAGAAATGCTCTCCACATATATCCACACCCACTGGGAATATCTGAAAATATGTTTTATTTCCACTAGACTTGGTATTAATCAATACTAAAATAGTACGGATGAAGGGAGAGCAGTTTTTAAAGAGGATGAAGAAGGGAAAGGCGATGGGTCCGGATGAGATACCAGTGGAGGTATGGAGATGTCTAGGAGAGAGAATATATCTAGATTGTTCAACACTATCTTGTGGAGTGAGTTCTTTCTAAAACAGCAAGTGGAGACAAACTTTTCATTTTAGAGACCAAACAGCAGAGCAGACCCGGCTGTGGGTGGGAGGTTCTATTCTCGCCGTGAAACAAACAAGCTAACGCTGCTACAGTTTGACAAACACCACTGGGACTTTCACTGGAACAAGGTCAGAGGTCAGATGAGACCAAAGTAGAGCGCTTTGGTACAAACATGAGATGGGTGTTACGTCGAAAGCAAGAAAGAAAGCCGTAAAGAAAAGCCCCTCATACCCCCTGTGAAGTCTGGTGGTTGGTCTCTGATACTGTGGGTCTGTTTTTCTTCCAACGGTTCTGGACATCTTGTTAGAGACATGGTTCCATGGACTCCATCAAACACCAGCAGATACTGGATGAAGACCGAAAAGCCTGTCAGGAACCTTAAAGTGGGCCGTGGTTGGACCTTCCAGCAGGACAATGTTTAAAGGTTAGATTTTTTTGAATAATTTTGAATTAAAGTTCAAGACATGTTTGCATCTCCTATATTACTTTTCTTTTTTTTTTGAAAGGATCCCAATAATTCTACAGGTTCTGGATCTGGTATTCTGTAACTCCATAATCAACATAAATTCTCCAGCAGCATCAAAATCTGTGTGTGTGTGTGTGTGTGTGTGGTGTCTCAGGTGCCTAGACTTAGAACCGCGCTGAGCCTCTTACCAAAGCATCAGCGGAGTATTAGTGTCAGTGAAAATGTGTGTTTGAGCGTTGTTAGATTAAAGGCTTAAAGTATGATGGCATTAGCGCGGCTACCAGGACCAGAACACCGGAGAGATTTGGGGTTTTAATGTCTCTGTGAGAGGCGGGAGTCCAAACAACGTGACACGAGCCTGGTATCACTTTTATTTCATCAAACATTAAAATTCACCAAGAGTTTGACCGGAGCACAGTATTTACACTATAAAACAAAGAGCGATAAAAGCCGACGTAGGAGATTGAAATACAAAATGTGATGTCACACATGCGTCTGCAAACACGGCACTAAGAGTTTACACATGGAGTTCTGGAGATGCGAACCCACGTTTTCAGGAGCCAAAACCTTCATGCGGGTCGAGTGAAGGTTTCCGCAGTAATTATTTTACCACCACATCAAAAAAAACAGAAGTGAATATTTGAACAATACGAGTACATCACTTAAACGACAAAACATTCATCTCACTGTTTCAAATTGAATATTCTGCCCGCTTCGGCCGCAGGTTAATTACATTTTGATTACAGTGTGCCAATATATACAGAGCACTATAATAATAATAATAATAATAATAATAATAATTATGCATTAAAACAAAATGACAAAATCCTCTAATGGCGACCAAAGATGCGAAAAAACGGTTTCAATATATATTATGTAACATTAATTACATTTGGTCCTTGTTTTTGTTTTTTCTTTGAAGATTTTCAACCCTGATTTCAAACAAACCAAACCAAAAAAGAACAAAAGAACAAACTAAAAACGGGTCAGATGTATTCAAACGCGACCAAAGCGTCGTAAAATGTAAAATATCTGATGTAAGATAGTAAATGTTCCTACATGCAGGAGGAAACAACAACACTTCATCACCAGCAAACATGTTTGATGAAGTCTCGGATATAAAAACTGTGAGTTTAGAAAATAATCTTCAGTGTGTGGAACGCGTGTTTGTGCAGCGAAGAGCACTATAATAATATAGTTTACCCTAAAATACTGGCAGCTGTGCTTGTTAGAGTTTCAACATAAAAACATACACTGACCATGTGCGAGGAATTACGGTATATTACTGTGAAAAAGACGGATCTACGGTCATTCTGTTCACGATATTTGGACTTTTCTAAATCTTGAATTCACTCTGATATACATTTAATAGTTTGATTCTGTTGAACTTAAGCTAGGCTTTTACGGTAACTTCAGATGTAACCGTTACTTTAACATTAATGAGGGTATTTTTCTATAAATTTTAACAAAAGTTTGTTTTCCCAGTAAAATTCTTTGTTTTCCACATATTATGACCATTAAACAAGAAGTTATTTACTGTTTTCTAGATTTAGGGTAGTTCACCGGTTTTACTCTTCTGACTGTTTTAGGCCCTCATTTTTGTTTTTACAATGTGGAACGCAAATTTAAATTTACATTAAAAAAAAAAGTTAAGTGTTTAGTAAGTGCACACCTTCATATCTACAGAAACAAAATGTTAAAAAAATAAAATAAAACATGTAAATACAGTTTTAATTCCACAGCTGTTGGTATTTTACTGTAAATTATACAGATTTTTTTTTTTTACAGTGTTGAACATTTGACCAGCGATGAAGTGTTTTTTTTTAATGATCTGGAATCATTTACAAAAGTCGCAGTAAAGTAATGCGTGTATTATTTCTCGTGAATGACTGAATGAATGGATGACTGAATGAATGAATTGATTACTGAATGATTGGATGGATGAATGACAATGAATGAATGATTGGATGAATGATTGGATGACTGAATGAATGAATGATTGGATGACTGAATGAATGGATGATTGGATGACTGAAAGAATGAATGGATGGATGAATGATTGGATGAATTGATGACTGAATGAATGGATGACTGAATGAATGAATTGATGACTGAATGAATGAATTGATGACTGAATGAATGAATTGATGACTGAATGATTGGATGGATGAATGACAATGAATGAATGATTGGATGAATGATTGGATGACTGAATGAATGAATGATTGGATGACTGAATTAATGAATGGAAGAGAATGAATGAATAATTGGATGAATGACTGAATGAATTAATGGATGGATGAATGAATGAATGGATGTCTGAATGAGTGATTGGATGAATGACTGAATGAATGAATGAATGATTGGATGATGTGTATCCGGGCAGGATCTACACCAAACACGATTGCAGCCATGAACGTTTCACGCTTGTTTTCACGGCCGTGTTATCGGACCTGTGATTTCACAAGTCTTCCGACTGGTGGAGAATGTTTGGAGAAGGAATTCCTGCTCTGTCCGTTTCATTCAGTGGAAAGTCAGGAGTCACAAGACTGGAGTCAGAGCGGAGAGAGAGTCAGGGCTGCTATCTAAGGTGGGCGTGTCCCTCCCTGCTCACACACACACACACCGGGTCGCTGAGAATCATTTTATTACGTTAAATAATTCACCTTATCTACAAACTGAATGAGTTATGGATGAGTTTGTGAATGCTTTAACAAAACTCTCTCGTTCATTTGGATGCATGAACCAGACGGGATCATCTGGAACATCAGCCCACAGGACAGCCCGGCAGTCTGAAGGCGTCTGGTACCGGACTGTCCAGTTTACAGATAATCTTATATATGCCTTTCTTCCAGCAGGGGTCGCTGTCCCTCCCGGTCCATATGGCCGAGTAGAACTCCCTCAGAGCCACTTCTGACACCTCGATGAACCGCTCTGGGACCTGCAGACAGAGACCAGAGCGTCAGAGGAAACCAGACTCTGGTCTCAGGATCAGGGCGGCAAAATCTTGGATATTTTAAGGAAAGAATTATTTAATTATGTGACTCATCAATAATCTCAAAAAGTCCATAGTGACTCAACCTAACTGTTTCTATGAAGTCATCAGTCTGTTCTAGGATCAGATCCCACAGGGACTCAACCTAACTGTTTCTATGATGTCATCAGTCTGTTCTAGGATCAGATCCCATAGAAAATCCATGATGGTAAAATTTGGACTAAATCAGACAAACGGTTGAGAAATTATGTCCGTTAAACTTCTGGAACTAATTCTCCCTCTAGTGGTGGCAATATGCGACCGACCTTACCTGAAATCAATCCAGTTCTTCCTCACAGTAGGGTCTATGTAGGTATAATATTGGAAAATGATCCATGAAACCGTTTTGGTGTTGTCGCGTTAAGACGAAGGATCCGCAGCAATGGCGAGGATGACGACTCCATATGTATGATTCTGATGATGTTCGGTCTCGATTCTTCCATTAAAAGCTAAAGTAAACCGTGTCTGTGGGACAGCCTGGTGATATTTGGCCCATCAAAACCACCTCAAAACATCTAGAGTGAAGTCCTGCTCCCTCCACACTCAGCCAGTTCTCCCAGTGAGTTCAGTTTCTCTAACTCTTCAGCGTCATTCAACTGGTTCAGGCTTTTTACACCAGACCCCCCTCCCGCTCACGTGGGCTTGGGATTGGCACCAAGAGCAGACTGGCTAATGGACCCTCATGGGCTGGGTGTGAGGGCCACAGTAGATATGAACTCAGTCACATTAAGCTCCAGAAAACGTCACAACACAATTGAATTAAGTTCGATCTAGTAGCAGTGGAGGCCGGAGATAAACATCCTGTTTACAGCCTTCATCACCCACATGACATTTTATGGCATTAAAGCAGCCAGTGGAGAAGTTCAGCGGTTGAAAGCTGAGCTGTAGACCAGCCTGCTTATCTCCTCACCTGGTAGATGTTGCTTTTATTATAGTGCATGTTCAGCACGCGGTACAGCTCCGAGTCCCGACCCACTCTCAGCTGACTCTCTCTGCCAGGACGAGGTCCACCTTCCCTGTGTGTCAAAACACAAACAGTGTGTCCACTAACGAGGATTTTTGTCTACTTCCTGAATCTGTTATATTATCATATCATGTCCAGGAGGAACTCAGCAGCTTCTTGTTTCGGATCTGACGGCTCTGTCGATGCTCTGCAGGCAATTTCTGAGGTACGTCCTTATAAAGGATTTAAAAATGGTTTATAATTAGGTTGTAAGTCATAATATTAACTCAACTTATTATATAGCTCACAATTTATCAATGCGGGTCACTATTTGGCAATATCAAGTTAGCAGTACAGATCAGTCTGCTCACTATTTGGCAAGCATCAGGTCCCTGAAATAATAATAATAATAATAATGAAATATAGCTTTATAATATTTGTCAACTTCATTGGCAAGATTTTATTTATAAATCCTTAATAAAGCGAGTCTTAAAGTAGGACCAATTTTGAGGAAAGCAGTAATAGTTATATCCTCCATTCTCATGCAGCAGAACAAACCCAGTAAGTAGGTGGTTCTTATTATTATTATCTTATAAAGAATTGATGCTGCTTGTCTTATCTGTCAATATACTATGTGCTGATGTAAGAATCCACTGCAGTCATGCTAGTTTCTGGTTTGTTACAAAGTCCAAAAATGAAAGTTAAGCATTGATTCTTTTAAGTTGAAACTGGGACCCACCTGGTGAGGGCCTCGCGGACCGCCTGTCGGGCGAAGCGCTCCATCTGTATGTAGAAGAACTCTCTGAAGTTGCTGAACCACTTGATCATCTGGGAGGTCACGCAGCGGTTAAACTACAGCGGACAGGAAACGGCAGGACAGGAAGTGAGCAGGTTAGTGCGGTAGAACAAATCTGGAGCGCTCAGCGGATGATTTCTGTTATACCCCCGAAAAGTCTGGGATATTATGGACTATTCATCGTTGCCCTGTCTGCCGCAGGTCCTTCGTGTTAACCGATTACCCTTAAACTATATCATGGGTCAATTCTCAAATTTTATACCTACAAGGACTTTGTATTTCCCCCACTAGGGGGAGATTTATCTCAAAAATCACAGTTTTCAAGCCATCATTTCTCAACCAGTCTGGTTGAATAGACACTTGAATCGACTGGAGATTTTTCTTGTGCATGTTGTATTTTATCTGGTATTTGTCATACGTTACTGCAGAATGACATGAGTCTGAAAGAGCTCGTCTCACTGAACACTTCAAAAACACCTTAAAAGACTTGGATAAGCAGATACCTACCTGTAGATCTTCCTTGGCCTAAACAGATGTTTCCTTTTAATTTACAAAGACGATGTTCATTTTCTTATTTGTAATTTACAAAGACTCTGTGTTGCTGTCTATCTTTGCCAGGACTATCTTTAAAAAGAAATTTTCAATCTCAATGGGACAATTGGACGGTGGATATTGGATAAATCATTAAAATATTTTACTCTTATTGTTCATATTTTACCCACTAGGGGGAGTGGTTAGTGGAAAAAATTGTTTCTGGGCCATAACTTCCCAACAGTCAGTCCAGTTGTGTCTAAATTTATCTCCTATGAATCGACTCCAGGAAATCTGTCTTGTTTTATTCCTGAGCTCAGAAAAACTAGTTAATTGTATTTATCTTCATCATTGAGTCACTATGGGATCTGATCCTAGAACAGACTGCTGACATCATAGAGATAGTTAGGTTGAGTCACTATGGGATCTGATCCTAGAACAGACTGCTGACATCATAGAGATAGTTAGGTTGAGTCACTATGGACTGTTACAGATTATTGATGAGTCACATTTAATGTGAAGAGTTCCATCAGGGGGATTGCTGGTAGAACGCAGGGGATTGGCAATAAGCCCTTGTTGTCGGGGACGACAGCGTTGGCCTGATTACAAATCAGAAACAATAAATCTATAAACCATAAACCTCCTGGTATCCAGAATAATGCTCTGGGATGCGATCCACACACCTTGACGTCGGGGAAGTACGTCTTCAGCGTGTTGGAGCTGGGATAGCGGGCGTAGAAAAACATGAGCTTGGCTTTCTTCAGGTGGCAGGGAGACAAACCCTCCTGGGCGTTTACAAGATGGCGGTTAAGGAGATGAACACAAACAAACCCCCCCCCCCCCCCGTTCTCCCCCCACAAGCTGAGAAAAGGATATTCCTCCTGCTGTTAGGTAGAGCTCTCCTCCATCCATCCCTCCTCTCATCCCCCTGTCTCCCCGCATCCCTCTCTCCCTTTCCCGGCCTCCGTGAGCGTGGCGGGCGAAGGAGGAGTCCAGATGACCGAGGAGGGGGAGAGGTGGGAAACAGGGGTGGGAGGAGAACTCCAAGAAAGGGTCGGAGTTCAGGTAATCCTTGCGGGACGGGGGCAGATGTGGCAGCTGAGGTTGGTGGAGGGAGTGAGAGAAAAGTTGCTGCATGGAGTAGTGGAGGAGGGGTAGAGGGAGAGGGGGAGGAGGTGGAGGAGGGGGAGGAGCGGGATAGGACGACGAGGAAGAAGAGGAGGAGGAGGAGGATGGCTGGAACGAAGAGGAGGAGGGGGAAGGGTCCTTGGGTTGTGAGGAGGTTGGAGGTAAGGTGGGAGGATGAGAGAGGGGCGGAGGGCGAGGTAGACAGGGGTGATGAAGGGCGAGGTTCGGATGGGAGGGGTTTAGGTGAGTAGACAGAGGTGGGCCGAGCAGCGGGTGCCCTTTGCGTATGTCACTTGACCTTTGAACTGCCAGTGACATCACCAGATCGGACTCCTCGGAGTGTTGCGGGCGTCCAGGAGGCAGGCTGCTGCCGGAGCTCCTTTTCTGGAGGTGCTTCTCTCTTTCTCCATCATTGTTTTCCTCCTTCCCTCTCACTCTCTCCTCCTCTCTTCTTAACAGTCCCATCCACACCCCCCTGTCCCTCTCGCCGTTGTTTTCTGAGTCACACGGGAGGAAGGAAACGGCGGCCGGAGAGGAAGGAGCGAACTCCGTCATCTCGGTGTAAAGGCGTAGAACCCGGTCGATGACTCGGGCCACAGCGCTGCCCAACTCCAGCTTCAGCGCCTGAGCGAACTTCTGCCCTCCCTCATCACCCTCGTCTTCCATCCCATGGAAGTCTCCCCTCACCATCCCCCCACAATCAAACCACAACCCCGCCCTCTCCATCACGCCCTCTAAGTGCAGTCCTCCTCCTCCTCCTCCTCCTCCTCCTCCTCTCTCCATCCTACCCTCTGTGTATTTCTGCCTCTCCTTCCTGTGTTTGTGGAAGCTGTCAAACGGGGAAACAGAAAGCGAGAGGGTCTCCTTTTCCATCTCCACACCATCAATGTCGTCTTCATTGTACGTCTCCCCAGCAATGTCCTCCTCACCCATCATCCCCAGATCTCCTTCTCCTCCATCTACTCCTCCTCTGCTGCTGTGCTTCCCTTTCTTCTCCTCCACCATGTGCTTTTCTCCAAAGGCCCTCCACACTTTCTCCTGCAGTGCCTGCAGTCTCTCTCTCGCCTCCTCCAGCTGTTCTTTCAACTCCTCCCGTTCCCTTCTCTTCACCTCCTTTCCTGCCTCGCGCCTCCTGCCTCCCTCCTCTGCCAATCCATCCCTGGGGCGGCTCTCCAGCCTCATCCTCTTCCCTTTAAAGTCGTCTTGACTCCACTCGGCCGTGAAGGCACAATCACTGTGTCTCTTCTTGAGTGCCAACAAGTTGTCTTCCCCCTCCGTCTCTCCTTCTCCTCCTTCTCCAATCCTCTGCTCCACCTGCCCGTCCCTGCCTCTTTCCTCCTCCAAACCCCTGCCTTCCAGGAGTCGGTGCGCGCCGAGGCTTGTGTTGTGCTGCCCTCCGATCCGTCTGGCAGGACCACCAGGCTGGAGGAGGTGGTGGATGAGGGGGAAGCCAGGGGGTCTGAAGGCAGGAGCAGGGCGCCCTGCACTGGGCTGATGGTGGACTCCAGTGAGATCTGTAGAGCTGCGAGTGGGAGCGAAGGCGTGGATTTGGGGAGCGGGGTCATCAAAAAGATCTGTGGGAGAATCCATGTCTGGAGAGAGAAACAGAAAGAGGAAGGAGAAACTCATCGATCATTTAAGGGAAGCTTCGCCTGAATGACGCTCCTAAAACTAACTTCAAACATCTCCTCAACAATCAGGTGTTTCTGCATCACCCTGGTGTCTGTGGACATCTGTGGACAAGTAAGACCTAACATTCATGTACTGTCATTAGTCCAAATTAGTTCGCCGATTTAGTCCAAATTCATAAAAATCTTTACTGGGGGTCGTTTCAAAAAACAGATTTTTGACCGTTACCTCCCGACTATATGTCCAATTATTATAACACATGAAAGTCTATTTGGTTCATGTATTATTTCACAATAATAGTTCATTTCCTACTCCCTAGATGGAGCTTTTTTTCTGTAAAACACAGTTTCTCTCCATAACCTCCTAACCATCAGTCCAACTGTGTCTAAATTTATCTCCAATGAATCGACTCCAGGAAATCTGTCTGGTTTTATTCCTGAACTCAGAAAAACGAGTTAACTGTATTTATCTTCATCACTGAGTCACTATGGGATGTGATCCTAGAACAGACTGATGACATCATAGAAACAGTTATGTTCAGTCACTATGGGATCTGATCCTAGAACAGACTGATGACTTCATAGAAACAGTGAGGTTGAGTCGATAAGGACTGTTTGAGATTATTGATGAGTCATATTTAATGTGAGGAGTTCAATCAGAGGGATTGTGATTTGTAGTTTGAATGTTTGTTTTTCATCGCCATCACTCAGAAATATTGAAAAATGATGTTTCTGTATGGGCTGTGACTTCACCTCACTGACAAATGAACAGAAGAACATCATGAGGTCACTAGCATGTTTCTTACCTAGACAGCAAGAGAGAATGAAGTCACCTGGACGTTAATAGAAGCTGAAGCGTCCTCGCCTGGACCTGCAAAATATAAGGGAGACGGAGAAGATCAACCCAAACTGTGTTTTTTCGCAAGGGTTGGATTCTCTCCTTCAAGCCAGAGGAGGACAAGGCCGACAGCAGAACGGACCAGAACTAACGTCAGCAGACTGGGGAACTGACTATGTGCTGATGGTGCAGCAGTCTAACATCTGGCTCATGATCTCTGTCGTTTATCACCCACCTCCCCCCAGCCCATCCTTCCTGTCTCTGCCAGCTGTGCGTCGTCGAAGAAGGTTGATGAGAACAAATGTGACTGTTGGCACCTGATTTACACTGTAAAAAATTTAACAAAAACCTCTAGAATTTGTCAAAATAAAGACGTACTGTAAATCTGTTTACAAGGACATCATATAAATCAACGGTAAATTACAGTAAATACGGACTAAAACATAAATTATAATTATATAATATAATAGAGAGATAATAAATTCTGGTGTATTTTTAACATGATGTGTCTGTATGCTGTAAAAAAAATGTAGTGCTAAAATAAGACTAAAATTAAACTTTTGATATGTGAATATATAATAATTATTGAATATTATATGAATTATATATGAATAATGTCACAAACAAGCACTTTCCCTCGAGTATTATTCTGTCTTTATCTCAGATTGTATAATTTACGGTAAAAAAACGGTAGCATCGGTTGCCATAATTTCAGCATAAAAATACAATGACCGCGTGTGTAAGATTACGGTAAATTACTGTGAAAAATGAGCTATCGTAGGTTTTTTTTCATGACACTAAGGCATTAAATAAAATGACAGCAAATTACAATCATTTCGGACTTTTCAAAATCTTGAAAAGACAATTATTTCACAATTATACACACATTTTCCTTCAGCAGAAATTAAGCTATGCTTTTATGGTAACTTTAAATGTTACCGTAACTTCTACAGTAATGACTTGCTTCCAAAAATGAGGTTATTTCTCTATTAATGTATTATTATTATTTTTTTTTTCCTTTTAAGAAAGGTTTAATTACGGTTAAGACTCGTGAATGGTCAACATACTTTTTACAGTGCAATTCTGGCAACCCGTAGCTGCCGGTATTTTTCCCAGATATTTTTTTACAGTGTAGCAAAGCACTTCTAAAAGTGTAACTGGAAAATGTAAACTTAAACCATCGTGAGCCGGTTGGCGTTTGCTTTTCTAGCCGGCTATAGTTGCTTTGCTTCTGAATAACAGCACATCTCCCCGTACTGTTTTCCATCCGTGACCTCCTCTCCCTCCTGACACCCCTGTTCCCCTTTTCCTTCCTCCCTAGTTTCCTCTCATCCTCTGTTCCTCTTCTCGCTTTGTTATCAGTTGGGGCAGCTTGTTAAGCACTGTTTGATCAGAGTGTTTACCGTCAAACACGCACACACATTCGCACAGGGGCAAAGGGGCTTGAGAGACGGCTGACAATGGTCAATGGTCCTCAGGGAGTGAGACGGAGTGAGCTGCATGTGTGCTCGCTTGTGTCATCGTGCACGAGTGTGTGTGAACAGTCATCCTACTTAGCTCTGATAACACCCCTAATCCACTTCAGATGGATACACTACCACTCGCTGGAGAGAGAGATGGAGGGATGATACATGGACAGATGTAACCACGGGCTGATAGAGGGTCAGTGGGCCGATATAAACACATCAACTGTGGAGATAAAGCCAGTTAAGCTTCTTCTTTTTATCACTTATTACAATTATAGATAGATGAAATCATAGGCACTGTTTCAATGTCTTTAAAAAATGTCTTTGTTCTTTAACTCAAGCTATTCACAGAAATCTGGCCTTAAACTCAAGTTACAAAAATTTTTTTTTTTAAAACAACAACTTTTTATTTTCTAAATATAAAACTCTCTAAAACACGTGTGCCACAATTAGGAAATCCTGTGATTAAAGGTAACTGAAACCTATTTTCAGTCCTGTTTAATATTTCTATCTTCACCTGTGAGCAGGAACTCTGAAGTGGTGAAAAGGTACTTCCTGTTTGACTGGGGTATAAATATGAGGTGACAGGCCCGATTCTCTCTGAGGTTCTTCACCATGATGAAGACCAGAGAACACAGCAATGAGGAGCAAAGAAAAGATGTAGAGCTGCACAAATCTGACAATGGAGACAAGAACATCTGTCAGCAGTTCAAAATGTCAGTTTGAACAGTTAGATCAATAATGAAGAAGTTTAAAGAGACTGGAGATGTTAGACATCCGCCTGGAAGAGGACGTGTCTGTAAACTGACCCCACACACTGTGAGGAGGATGGTTGGACTGGATAAAGACTCTCCAAGGATCACAGCTAGAGAGGTCAGAGGTCAGCTGAATCTTGGGGTCAGAAAGTCTCCCTAACCACCATCAGATGGCGCCGACACCAACACCAGCTCTTTGGGAGGGTAGTAAGAAAACAGCCTCTGCTGTCGTCCACACATAAGCTAACACTGCTACAAGCTAACGCTGCTACAGTTTGATAAACAACACTGGGACCTTTCACTGGAACAAGGTCAGAGGTCGGATGAAACCAAAGTAGAGCTTTTTGGTACAAACATCTGAGATGGGTGTTACGTAGAAAGTAAGAAAGAAGCCATAAAGAAAAGCCCCTTACACCCACTGTGATGTCTGGGGGTGGACCTTTAAAGCTGAGGGACTGTTTTTCTTCCAAAGGTTCTGGACATCTTGTTAAAGACATGGTTCCATGGACTCCATCAAACACCAGCAGATACTGGATGAAGACCTAAGAGCCTGTCAGGAACCTTAAAGTGGGTCGTGGTTGGACCTCCCAGCAGGACAAGGATCTGAAGATCACCTCAACATCAACCCGGTGAAAAATATCAAACACAAAATGCCAATAATTGTGGCACACATGTTTTCGAGAAAAAATATTTGTTTAATGTCAACCATGTTATGCTTTTTAAGTGTTGTTACTTGTGTTTAAGGTCAAATTTTGTGAATAATTGGAAATTACAGATCGTGGGTGTAGACAAAGAAATTTTAGCACCTCATTTTGAATCATATAGATAGATAGATAGATAGATAGATAGATAGATCCCTTGCTGCAACATGAAGAGAATAATCCCACTATAAATAGCTAAATATCAATTATTCAAATGCCCTTGCCTCTCTTCTATAATACAGCCCAGATGGCAGCCAGTCAATGCGCTTATATCGGGGACAGATTAGCTTTTCAAAGGCAGCGGAAAGCTACACAAAATATTAACACTGAGCAGTGAAAATTAAAGCTTTATTAAGCAGAAGATTAGGTTCTCATGGACGACTGGAGAGCGAACACGTCATGGATGTCGATGGAAAAAAAAAAAGGCCCATAGCCGTGTTTAGAAGAAAACTCCCATAAACCAACAGGTTACCTCGCTGTGTATCAAATATCGGACTTCCAGGCCCACATGCAGAATAAAATTTGGGTATAATTGTGATTTCTTGACATAGAGTTTGATATGACAGTGTCAAAACATTTACACGTGTAATTTAGGCTAAAATATTGTATGTATTGTAAAAAAGTATTTCACAATTATACACCGATAACATTTTGTTTAAGTACAAATGAATGTATGTTCTGGATAAATGATTAAAGTTTACTGTAAATTTAAATGTACATACTACATTGTAAACATTTTCCATACAATTTACGGTATAAAACTATAGGATAGGGTAAAATTTAAAATAGTAATATATACGATGAATATCCTTATAATCTAGAAACAGTAATTAACTTTATTTTTTATGGTCAATATATGTGGAAAACAGGATTTTATAGTGAAAACACAAGCGGTTTGTAAAATTCACATAATAATACTCTTGTCAAAAGAAAGTCCTTACTGTAAAAGTAACAGTATACTATATTGTATATATATTTGAAAAGAAACGTTCATTTCTACAGAAAAAAAATGTTGAAAGTGTCTAATCGTGAAATTCTGTTGATTTCAAGCTTTTAAAAAGTCCAAATTCATGTTTATGTCATGTAATGCCATAAAAAAGTTGTTTTTTTCATGGAAATCTACGTTAATGTCTAACACGTGTTTATAATAGGTTACTGTATTTTTTAAGGATGAAATTCTGGCAAACACAGCCGCCGGTATTTTACCGTAAATTATGCAGATTTTTTATTTTTTATTTTTTTGACAGTGCAGACCTCTCCTCGTAAAAAGAGTCCCGTTGGAACATTAAATGGAGTTATAGTTCGGTGTGTGGACGGTGGTATCATCTGTGGATGCTGCCAAGCGAGAGGAATCCGCGCGCTCAGTTCGTCTGTGAGCGCGCGCCCGTGTTGGGTCCGGTGACTGATGAACAGCGGGGACTAATGTCGCAGTTAAAGATGACATAAACACACCGAGCAGATACCGAACAAGTTTAAACTTTGACTCACTCATGAGTGACGAAGAAGAGATTCAACGGTTCCTCTCCGGTTTATCGGTCCTCGGTGCTCTGCCTCGATCGGCCGTGTTCAGCTGGCACCGGGCAGGCCTCCGACATCGGAGCTGGCAGAGGGCTCTCCGGTTAGTTCCTCCTCGTCTGTCCGTTGTGCCGTTAAGCCTCTAAATGCGACTCTCTCTTCCTCTGTAGTTGTGTCACTCTGCCGTTCTCTCCTTCCTCTCTCTCTCTCTCTCTCTCTCTCTCTCTCTCTCTTCTCTCTAGTTGGCATCATCCGCACGCGCTGCTCTGTGCGGAGTGGCGCGCGGTGGGCGGGCGGGCTCGAGAGTTGGTCACTTCACGGTCCAGACCCTCCCATGTTGGCATGACCCCCGGTACGTACTCACACGCGCGCCCCGGCACACTCACACGCGCACACACACACAAACAAACGCAGAGAGAAGTAACCCAAATTCAGCTTTTTTTGGATAATTTGTTACTTTTTAATTAGTTTAAATATGTGTAAGAATTCTTGGGTATCTCCTTGAACAAATGCAATATAATAATTTAGCCCATTTTTTAGCAATTGTTTGGAAAAAATCTTTTTTATCTAAATTCTACATAATATATTTCAATCAGAGAAGACAGACAATGAAGAAAAGATGGTTGATTTATTCCATCAGATGGTGATGGGCGGAGCCTGCAGGTGTGACACAGTGATTGGACGGATGAGGCTACCTGAATGAGCGCATCTGATATGAGTTGGTGCCCCAGACCCTGAAGCAGGTAACTGAGACTGAGCATGTGTGGAAGATGAGGATAACAGAGTGGAATGAGCAGGAACTGTGGTCTGAGTGTGCAAGAGGATAGTCTACATCTCCATATCCAGCTGTAAAAAAGAAAACACACACATTCATGGTTGATATTGAATGTTCCTGTTCCTTTTGTGGAATAGATTAAGAAACCGTTTGTCATTTGTTTTGTAGATGTATATGGCAACATACTCTGGGTGGATGTTCAGATATTTGTCAAAAAAGGACCAAGAGAAGGATTCTGGGGTTTTGTACCCCCCGGTGAACCGGTTTGGTTGTATATGTGTTGTTCTAGATAACCGTTAAAAAAAATGAACATCTCCAGAGGGGGCGGGTCCTCTTCCAGGAAATTTGCCATGTTGTGCTGCCATGTTTGTACAGGAGTGTCGAACGGACGAACTGAAGATGAGATGATGAAAGAATGTTCCGCCTCTAAAAAAACAACAAGAAAGGAGATGGTGAATGTGTTGATGCTGCGTATTTAAGAGAAAGCAACAGAGCGCGAAACCACGCTATAAAAGTGAATATGCAGACCTGACTCGTGAAACCATCTCAGTAAATTGGGACATCCGCTCAAGGGATTCATCTTGTCAGGTTTTTACGAGGTCTTTTTTTTTTATAGATTAAATTATTATTATTATTTTTTTTTTTACAGTTTTACAGTTAAATTAAAGGTTTGCTTAATTTTAACATAAAAACATACAAATATACAACCAAACTTTACCAAAATCAAACCAGCTCTTCCTCACAATAAGGTCCGTGTGGTACATTTAAAAATGATCCATGAAGTCGTTTATTAGTTATAGAGTTAACACAAAAGAGCTGCCATGACATTTTAGTAATATCCCCTACTTTTTGGGGATGTACTGTAAATACATCTATAATAATTACAGTAGTATTCAGTATATCATACTCCTCTTCCTCCCTCAGAGCTCAACAGTTTCCTTTAATTCAGTCAAACTCATGACCCTGTAACCATTATTGACAAACATTTAAATCTGAACCAACCCTCCTAAACACGGCTGGTTCTATTTAATCAGGGCCCACTCATTACTGCCGGAGAATTAAAGAAAATGTCTTTGTACCGGTTCTCATTCATCGAGGCCGTGTCTGTTTTCATGTTTCATGACCTTTGACAAGACGACATTGAAGGCAGCGTGTTGGTGGTTTCAGTCTTTGAAGAATTTAATGTGGCGTCACATTCACACCCGGGATACAGCCACCTCTCCACTCTTTATTTATCTCTCCTGGCAAATAGGTGGATGACAAATAGATTTACTGTACAAAGAGTCAAAAATAAGCCTTTCTTCCGCAATTAAAGCACTTGCTGTATAAAGGGGTTTGTATACAGATAAAGAAGTAAACTCTGTAGTAAATGCTGGAATATAAAAACACACATTTAAAAAAAAGCATAATCAATAACACATATTAGGTAGAAACAAATTAGTTCAACGTGGATTATTAAGCTTATTTCAGACAAGTACATTGGTTCTCGTCGTTAGCACCGCAAATGAGATGTTTCCTTTGAGAGTGCTGATGGAGAAGTACAGAGAAGGTCAGGAGAAGTTGCATTGTGTCTCTGTGGATTTAGAGGAAGTGTAGGACAGAGTGGCGAGGAGGGAATTGTGGGATTGCACGAGGAAGTCTGGAGTGACAGGACGTATGTTAGAGTGGTCCAGGATATGTTTGAGAGCAGCATGACCGTGGTGAGGTGTGAAGTAGGATTGACAGATGGGATCAAGGTGGAGGACTGCACCAAGGATGGGCCCTGAGCATCCTTGGTGCAGGAGAACCTGGAGAGGTGGAGGTATTCGCTGGAGACAAGAGGAATGAAAGTCAGTGGCAGCAAATTAGAATACATGTGTGTGAATCAAAGGGAGGTAGGAGGAGGTGAGGATGGGTGTATAAAGTTGGAGAAGGTGCAGGAGTTTAAGGACTTGGGTTCAACTGTTCAGAGCAACAGGGAGTGTGGAGAAGACATGAAGAAGCGAGTGCAGGCAGTGTGGAGTGGGTGGAGAAGAGCGTGAGGAGTTATCTGTGACAGAAGAGCAGCAGCAGGAGTGAAGGGAAAGGTTTCAAAGATGGTGGTGAGAGCAGTTCTGCTGGATGGTTCAGAGACGGTGGTTCTGACCAGAAGACAGGAGGCAGAGATGAAAATGTTCAGATGTTCTCTGGGAGTGAGGAGGTATGTGTTGAGAGAGGACATGCAGTTGGTTGGTGTGACAGAGGAAGACGCAGAGGACAGAAGAAGGAAACAGATGATCCTCTGTGGAGACCCATGAAGAGAAGAGCCAGAAGAAGAAGGAGAAGAAGAAGAAGAAACACATGACCAGCAGAACTCAATCTCCCGTTGATCCGGGCCTTTCAGCTTCACCCTGACATTTATATCGAGGTGTCATTTAAAGCAGCTGTGGTGATTTATCCGTGGTTTCTTGCTTTAATCACACAAACACATTTGTTTTCCGGGAGAATATTGAGCTTCATAGCCTTGAGCTGCACTTCGTTACCTGTTGCTGCCAATCTGTCCCCTCCTCCAAAAAAGGTCTTACCTATTTTCATTCTTCACTCTGTTGTTTTTGAATTTAAATAACATTTTCCACCATCCGGTGCTTCATCTGAATAAACCCCTCCTTGCAAAGCCACTCACTCTCATTTCATCTCTGCCTTTTCCTGCGTCTGATTAAAAATTGTTGGGCATGACAGAAAGGTCGCAGTTGTTATGGAAACGAGGTTGGTAACAAAAGCTGGACATGCGGGTGTAGATGGGGGAGTGTGGGGGGAGAAAAACGAGGGAGATGTGTCTGAATAAACATAAACACATGCATACAGGAGGAGGGAGAAAGCGAGAGAGGTTTGAATAAATAAAAAAAAAAACACTGGCAGAGGGAGGATGGAGAGGCCAAGGTCATGAAATGATAGTTCCATCTGCAATAATAAATAACAAAGGATGATAGCAGGTTTGGTTGCTGCACGAGGAGGTGTGTGTTTTATGAGCGGAGCAGGATGATAGATAGATCTGCTGCAGTACATGCTACAGAATATTAAAAGCACACACAATTTGCTCACAGAGAAGTGCACAAAAAAAGCCCAAAATTGTATGTGAGTGCGGGAACGCCATCTCTCCGAGGACCGGTATAATGTTAACCACTTAGAGCAACATCAAACTCTCGCTCGCTCTCTCTCTGCCGCTCTGTCTTTCTCTCTCTGTCTCTCTCTGTTTCTCTCTTTGCCTCTCTCTGTCTCTGTCTCTCCCACTCTCTCTCTGTCTCTCTCTGTTTCTCTCTGACTCTCTCTGTCTCTGTCTCTCCCACTCTCTCTCTGTTTCTCTCTGACTCTCTCTCTCTCCCTGTCTCTTTCTCTCTCCCACTCTTTCTCTGTCTCTCTCTGCCTCTCTCTGTCTCTCTCTCTCCCACTCTCTCCCTGTCTCTCTCTGTTTCTCTCTCTGACTCTCTCTGTCTCTCTCTCTCTCCCACTCTCTCTCGCTCTGTCGCTCTCTCTCATTCTCTCTCTCTCCCTCTCTCTCATCCTCTCTTTCTCTCCATCTCTCTCTCTGTCTCTCCCTCTCCCTCCCTCCCCCCTCTCTCTCTCATTTGCAGACTTGAGTGCAGGCATGGAGGTGCCAGCCATATAAATAGGGTTTCCCAGAGCGAGGGATATAAAGAGAAAGGGACCGACTGTGAGAGAGACAAAAAGGGGGAAAAAAAGATTATAAATTCAAGCGGTGAGGGAAAAAAAAGGGATGGAGGGGAAAGAGAGGAGCGTAAAAATGAAAGTGCAAAAACAGGAGGGGGGGTGAGGACGGATAGATATGAAGGGATCAATAGATGGCATAAAGTGTATGTTCATTGATTTACTAACAGTTGAGAGAGGGGTGGGGAGAGGAGGAGGGGATGAGGGGGAGGGGGATAGAAAAGTCAGAGAGAAACAGGAAGAGAGAGAAAGGAGGAACAGTCATAAAGAGGAACAACAAAGTAGTATCATTGGTATATATATTCAGGTGTTTCTGAATGAAGAATTATCACAATCTGTTGCAAACTCTGCTCTCAATCCTGGAGGTGAAACCTCGGATAAACCTGCTGCACGTTTCCAGCGTTATCGATTACTCCGTAAACCTGTTTGAACATTTACATCATCAAGTTGATGATCCTGAGGGCTTTAATAGGAGACAGCTCGGGGCTCCCTAAGTTCTCTTCAAGAGCAAAAAACAGCTTCAGTTGTCCTCTGTTTGAGCCCTGAGGAACACCGTGACCTAGAGTCACAGTGTGCTGGGACTCAAATGGAGACCGAAGCTAGAGTTCTGACAGCAGGGAGAATTATGGATTTATATCCTGCTTTTAAACATGCTCCAGGAAACATCAGCCACAACAACGTGATTATGCTAAAGTATGTCAATGTTTGTTTCCTCTGTCAACAACTTGTTAGTTTATCTGTCGGGCCACTTGTCACCGGAAAAGGTTGTTTACAGATTTTGTGCATGTTCGATCGAGAGCCAGAAAAGAAGCCTGGAAACCGGCATGTGAGCTAGTAGTAGTAGTGGTAGTAGTAGTAGTTGTTGTAGTAGTAGTAGTAGTAATAATAACAATAATAATACATTTATAATGCACTTAACAATTGGATCAAATCTCAAAGTGCTAAAATATTTGGTAGTAGTGGTGGTGGTGGTAGTAGTAGTGGTAGTAGTAGTAGTAGTGGTAGTGGTAGTAGTAGTGGTGGTGGTGGTAGTAGTAGTAGTAGTAGTAGTGGTAGTAGTAGTGGTAGTGGTAGTGGTAGTAGTGGTAGTGGTGGTAGTAGTATTAGTTGTTGTAGTAGTAGTAGTATTGGTGTTGGTATTAGTAGCTGTAATAGTAGTAGTGAGGTGATAGTAGTGGGATTAGTAGTAGTGGTGGTGGTAGTAGTAGTAGTAGTTGTTGTAGTAGTAGTAGTAGTGGTAGTAGTGGTAGTAGTGGTAGTAGTGGTAGTAGTGGCGGCGATGGTAGTAGTAGTAGTTGTTGTAGTAGTAGTAGATGTTGTTGTAGTAGTAGTAGTAGTGGCGGTGGTAGTAGAGCTAGTAGTAGTGGTGCTAGTGGTAATAGTAGTCGTGGTGATGGTAGTAATAGTAGAGGTAATGATGGTATAGTGTAGTGGGAGTAGTAGTAGAGGTAGTAGTTATAGTAGTAGTAGTATAAGTTGTAGTGGTAGTGGTGGGAGTAGAAGTAGAAGTAATAGTATTGGTGGTGGTATTAGTAGTAATAGTAGTACTAATATTAGTGGAAGTAGTTTTGATGGTAGTAGCAATAGTAGTAGTTGTAGTAGTAGTAGTGGTATCTTGTAATTGTAAAACTCAATACAGATTTGTACTATTACTACTACTACTACTACTGCTGGTTATTTACTGTAAAGGGTTTTATATTTTATTTTATGAAGGTATGACAGAGAGAGAGGGGGTAGTAGTGGTAGTAGTAGTACTAATAAGTAGTAGTAGTAGTAGTAGTAGTAATAGTAGTTGTAGTAGTAGTAGTAGTAGTAGTAGTAATAGTATTAGTAGTAATAGTAGTAGTAATAGTAGTAGTAGTAGTATTAGTGGTAGAGTTGTACCTCTCTGGTGAAGTTGCTGTTGGCTAATTACTGTAAATGAAGGGTTTTACAGCGTGACAGAGAGAGAGAGAGACAGATTGTGAAGGAGGGTGAGACAGAGAAAATGAGAGGATGTGTTTGTGAGCGAAAGAGAGAGAGAGAGAGAGAGAGAGACAGAGCCGTGTACTCTAATAGCTCAGGGCAAGGTGAGAGAGAGAGAGAGACCAACAAACAGAGAGGATAATAAATTGATAGAGGAGGATTGTGTGTGTGTGTGTCAGAAAGAGACAGAGGGGGACGAGTGAGAGGGAGAGAGTGGGAAAGGGAGAGAGGGGGAGAGGGAGAGAGGGAGAAAGCGAAAGAGGGAGAGAGGGGGAAAGGGTGAGAGGGAGAGAGGGATACCAGAAAGAAAACCGGTGAGTGAGAGCTGAAGGTGTCAGTGTGTGCTGTTTGGCTTAATGATGACCCACTGGGCATGTAGGTCATAACGGTTAGTGTGTGAGTGCTGCGTTAGCAGGAGTGTGTGTAAATACTGTAAAAACTCAACAGACACACATGAGGAAGTGTGTTTGGTCAGAGGTTGGAGAAGCGGTTTTTTTATCCTGTTCTCTGGTGTGCACCCACACAAGCTGCAAATCCAGTTTTTGGCAAACACACACCAACAGCTGCTCTTCATGTTATACATGCACATGAAACGCACCATGTATGGCTCTAAATTATGCACACGCACACAAACACACACACACATGCTCTCTTACACACACACGCACACACACACGCACACACAGCCTCTCAATCACACACACACAAACATACACATTTGCAGACACATACTCTGTTACACACACACGCCCTCTCAATAACACATGCACACACAAACAAACATAAAGATGCACACACACCCACACATACTCACATATACACAAACACACTGTCACACATGCACTCTCACACACACACAAACGCACCCACACACATGCACTCTCCCACAAGCCCACACACACACACACGCACACACACACACACACACACGCACACACGCACCCACACACACCCACACACACACACACACACACACACACATACACACACACACACACACACAGGAAGCTATTATGCTCTCAGGCTGGAGTGTTTTGATGGTGTAATTGCAGTGACCAGTGAAAGAGACAGAGGGAGGGATGGAAAGAGGGATGGGGATGGAGGGAGAGAAAAAGAGCAGAGTGCTGACACTCTCAGCATGCTAATTTTTGCGAGACTCTACCCCCTCGTTTTCATCCACCTCTTTGTCTCTCCATCTTCCTCTCTATCCCGCTCCCTCTGTCTCTCACAGGTGCAGCACTAGAAAAAGAGGGAGAGACGAGCAGAGAGGCAAAGAGGAGGTGTAACAGGACGTAGCGCTCCTCTCTCGCTCTTCAAACTCTGCACAATGATCAAAACAAAGGATGGAAAACATGAAGAGATACATGAAAATAGAGGAAGAGGGTGGGTCAGTTTTCCGTCCCTCCAACAATGGATGGATCATCTCTGCTTATCCTCTAATCGCATCCCTCCTTTTTTCCTCTCCTCCATCCTCTCTGTTATCTCTGGTAACCCTCTTTTTCTCATCTGGTGAGAGAAAGGGTAGCCTCTTCCTCTGGCCGGCCTCCCTTTTTAGTCGCCTCTCCATCTGTTTGTCCTTCGTCTATCCCTCGCTCCCCTCCAGAGAAGGGATTCTGCTACATGGCACTGATCTCGTCCCTCTAATTTGCATCCAAATTCCTATTCCTTTTTGTTTTTGTTGCATCCTTTTCTTTCTTTGTATAAAACAAAACTTAACCTTAAAGAAGGAGGTCAGTCTAACGGCATTAGATTAAACTTGATTCTGTTCTCCCTCCCTGTTACGGTTCCCTGTAGGCCAGTTATTTACCCGGTAAATATATGGTATAAATTATAAAGTATCATTGGATCATTACCACTGAAAGTGAACACGTAAATCCAGAGAAAGTACAGCTGAAATATTAGGTAAATATATGGTAATAGGTAAAGGACATGATAATAACATAGTAATAACATAGTAATAACATAGTAATAACATTGAAACAAACAAAACTTCCTATATCCTATTACAGAATATCTGCTAAACTTACTGAGTAAATATTCATGTTTTACTTAGTAATATTTCAGAACTTACTTGGTGGAAGTTTGTGTTTATTGCGTGGGGAAAGTCATCCTTAATTTACCTTGTATATACCAGGTAAATACTTCATATTTCAGATGTAGTCTCCCTGTATTTACATATTGTTAAAATTGGTAATT
This sequence comes from Lophius americanus, assembly GCA_037951165.1. Lineage (NCBI taxonomy): Eukaryota > Metazoa > Chordata > Actinopteri > Lophiiformes > Lophiidae > Lophius > Lophius americanus. The sequence goes on from JBBDHG010000119.1 coordinate 76,492, forward strand.
ACCCCATAATACACTATTGTTACTAAATATTTACCAGGTAAATACGTAGTATTTCTGCTGGAGTGTATCTTCTTCTTTTTTTAAAAATCTGTTATTACAACTAGTAATTATCTAATAATACATTATTATTACCACATATTTGATGGGTAAATACCTTGTAATTCAGTAGTTTCTCTGTATTTATCTACTTCTTTAGTTCGGCTGTTCAATTTCAGGGTTTCATCATTTGTTTCCATCCATACTTACGGCCATTACCCTGCTGGCTAACAGTATCCCGTATATAAAATGGCTAAATACCTGGTAATTAGGGGAATATTAAAGGAAGGGTTGCCCAATAACAATTCTACGAGGAACAGTCATGACATGGGTGGAGGAAGGTGAAAGCACAGCATGATACAGGGACTATGAGAATATCCTGAAATACAGAACGGGGGACAACAAATAGCATGCACCGCAAACATCATTAACAATTAAACACAACCTCTGATGGAGATGTGATTCTCTCAGCGTGAGTGAGCTCATCGGCTCTTTAACTATCACTTTGCAGCACTGGAGGCTTTTCTATAGGTTCTTCCCACAGTAGTTAAAAGTGCATTTAGACATTTGTTCAGCTGAGCCGAACAAATATGAAAATGAGTCGATGAAAAACCAGAACCCTCCAGAATTATTACTACCGTTAAATGATGCAAAAAATGACTTTATCGTCTATACCCATGATATTTTGTTCAAATTATTCACAAAAATCAACCCTTTATTAATGTAACACAATAGGAAACGTGTCTAAAATATGTGCTTCACCTGTTCTGAAGTGGTGAACAGGTACTTCCTGTTTGACTGGGGTATAAATATGAGGTGACACAGGCCTGATTCTCTCTGAGGTTCTTCATCATGATGAAGACCAGAGAACACAGCAATGAGGAGCAAAGAAAAGTTGGAGAGCTGCACAAATCTGACAATGGAGACAAGAACATCTCTCAGAAGTTCAAAATGTCAGTTTGAACAGTTAGATGAATAATGAAGAAGTTTAAAGAGACTGGAGATGTTAGACATCAACCTGGAAGAGGATGTGTCTGCAAACCGACCCCACACACTATGATGAGGATGGTGGGACTGGCTAAAGACTCTCCAATGATGACAGCTAGAGAGGTCAGAGGTCAGTTGAATGGGGTCAGAAAGTCTCCCTAACCACCATCAGATGGCGCCGACACCAACACCCGCTGTTTGGGAGGGTAACAAGAAAAAAGCCTCTGGTGTCGTCCACACACAAGCTAACGCCGCTACAGTTTGACAAACACCACTGGGACTTTCACTGGAACAAGGTCAGAGGTCAGATCAGACCAAAGTAGAGCTTGTTGAGAACTAACACTTAAGATGGGTGTGGCCAATCAAGAAAGAAAGCCATAGAGAAAAGCCCCTCATACCCACTGTGATGTCTTTAACATCTTGTTAAAGACATGGTTCCGTGGACTCCATCAAACACCAGCAGATACTGGATGAAGACTTAAAAGCCTGTCAGGAACCATCCCAGTCACCTGACCCAAACCCACCAGAACATCTGTGGGATGTTTTGCAGACGAGAGTCCACAAGTGTGGACCTGAGAACCTGAAGGAGAGGGGTACCAATATTTGTGCCACACATGATTCATAGAAAATATTTGTTTAATCTTAACAATGTAATGTTTCTTCATATTATGCTAGTTGAATAAGAGGTTAGATTTTTGTGAATCATTTTAATTTAAAATCCTGGGTATAGACAATAAAGACGTTTGTTTTACAGGACGAACATGGACTGAGGAGTTCCAGCAGTAGATGATGTTCTTAGCATCATCTAGAAGCTAAAAGTGACACTCAGAGGTAAAACCTTGTTACTGCAAGCAGGAAATCCTGCAAAATCAGCCGCAGTCATTAATTCATTAGTGGAGAGACAACTAAAAATGCAACATTAGAGAGAGCCAGAACTGCTCCGTCATCACAGAAACATGTCAGCACAAATCTTGTCACTGATTGATGTAGAGTTATTGGATCTGACCTGGATTATATACTCGCCTCCTGACCCTCTGATCATACTGGTTATATCGTCTTCACTGCCTGCTGCTGGACTTTGTACCAAAAAGAACAGAAACCTCGCAGATTTAAATCACATTTATTAACAAAACATTGTGCAAAATTCAAATTACTGATATATATAGTAATTACAGTTAGATCAGCAAACACTGTGCAAAAAAAAACAACCTATACTTAAAGAGAAAGATTTTTTTTCATTTTCTCCAGATTTTGTAAATCAAGAAATTCCTTCATTAAACAAAGGCAGATAAAGGAACAGTCCGCGGTGTAGCGTACACCAGGAGCGCAAGTATGAGAGTTCTGTGGTGATTATTTTACACTAAAATGATTTTTTTATTTCTGATCTCACTGTGTTCATGTGTGCGTGTCCTTGTGTGTGTGTGTGTGTGTGTGTGTGTGTGTGTTTTAACTGTGTGTTTGTGCAAGCATGCTCATGACTGTTTATATGGAGAGACAAAGAGGTTGTCTGCCCGTGTGTGTGATAGGTATGTGACAACCCTGAGCTTTATTGTCTCAGATCTTTATCTTATTTGTTTGATAAGTACACAGTATGTACCACTCAGCCATAACATTATAACCGCTGACAGGTGAAGTGACAAGGCCCCTGTTGGTGGCTGGGTTATACTAGGCAGCAAATTGATTTGATGTACAGGAAGCAGGAAAAATGGATCTGAACAACTTTGACAGAGGGGTAAATTGTGATGGCTGTAGAACTGGGCTTAAACATCTCACAACAGCAGTTCTTATCGTCTACAGTGTTCAGAACCTACCAAAGCATTCTAAGGAGGGACAACTGATGAACTAGTTGACAAGGTCATGGGCCCCATAGGCTCACTGATACACATTGGGAATGAGAGCTGGCCAATGTGGTCCAATCTAGGTGCTTCTAGAGTTCTGAAATTAATAAAGCTGGTTCTGATAGAAAGGTGTCAGAACTCACGCTGCTTCACAGAGCTGTTCATACCGGGTGGTTGTAATGTTATGGCTTATGTGTATGTACATACACTTCTGTTTACTTCAAAGGTTGCTATGTGTGAGTGTGTGTAGGTGTTTGAGTGTGTGTGGGTGAGGAGTGCGTGTCAACCAGCACCTCAGCGTGCTTCAGGTACTGGGCCGTTCGTCTCATCACCGACTCCTTACGGACCGGATCCGGGTCTCCTGGACAGACAGACAGGAAGAGGAGGATTAATTATGGTGAGTTTCCTGCTATCAGATGCTGGTTGTGGTGAGAAAACTAGTCCTATGATGTTTTCAACAGCAAGGGTACATCCCCCCCCCCAAAAAGCCCCCCATCCCCTGCGTTGTACAACCGATCCCCCCTGATTGAACTCCTCAAAATAAACGTGACTGAATGTGCAAAAAAACCATCATGAGTGAAACATGAACAATGACAGTAAAACATAACAAGACAAGTTAAAGCAGTTCTTATGAGGTAGTTTTCTGTTTAAGAGAAAAAGAAGAACCCCCCCCCCTCGTGAGTGAAATAAAGTATTTTAGTCAAATATGATAAATACAAGATAAAACTCCTCAAGTCCATTCATATGCACCAAATTTGGATCATATTTATATTTATATTCCTGACTTTTCGGGGATGTAAAAAGTCTCCAGGAGGTCCATCTGAGCAGGATTGGCTGCATGTCAGTGTGGGGGTTTGATTCCACTGCACATAAAAGACCATCAAGCTGTTAAACAACAATTCTAACCTCTCAGAAACGTTACATCAGATAAGTGTTCCAACCACTGCTGGGCCACTCATGGGGGCGGGTGGGTTTAAGTGAACCCGGTCAGTCCATTAGAGGGTCTCGGGTTGGCGCAGCAGCAGATGACACACTTTGTCATGCTGGTCTGTGAACTGAACCGACATTTTGTGCCTGACTGACTTTGTGGTTCGCAGCAGAGCTGAGGGTTCAAAGTTCACATTAAGCAAAGAATGCTTCTTTTCCTTCATAGGCAGGTTTGTTCTGCACTTAAAGCTCGGGTTATTTAACTTTTAAGTAGGGTTCCTTAAAATACTGGTCTCATTATTAAAGTTGTAATAAAATAAAAAAAAAACCAACAGATAAGAAAGATTAAATACAAATTCTCAGATGTCACACTTTTTCATTAATGCAGGAAGGAGAAGGCTGCGTTGTTAATCTAATCTATTCTAATGATTGTCACAATCCCACTATTATTTTTCTTTAAGCGCAAAACATGAACACTGGCAGTGGTGGGATTCGAACCCACGCCTCCAGAGAGACTGGAGCCTAAATCCAGCGCCTTAGACCACTCGGCCACACTACCACACAGAGAAGAATGTGTTTAAAGAACTCTAAAAATAAAACAATCATGGTCTCCTGCTGGTTCTGTACATGCAGCATCGGTTTTATATGTTCAACTTCCTTTTTGTGCAACATTTAATATAAAGTTCTACAAGATAAAATACTTGATTAAGCTGTTTAACTTCTTTAATGTCATAGGTTTGATTAGTCTCTTATGTTGTTTCTATTTCTACATTCATGACCAGCATTCAGTTCTGAAGGTAACCCAGTCCTACGCCGTCCTTCTCAACAGCAGGGCTTTAACACACGAAAAGACCCCAATCCCCTGCCTTGTACCCGAAATCCCCCTGATTTAACTCCTCAAATTAAAAGTGACTTATTAATAATCTCAAACAGTCCATAAACACTCAACCTAACTATTTCTATGTAGTCAGCAGTCTGCTCTGGGATCAGATACCATAGGGACTCAATGATGAAGATAAATACAGTTAACTAGTTTTTCTGAGTTCACGAATAAAACCAGACAAATTGACAGAAGACAGATAATATTGATACAAGATAAATCACCTCCTGTGGATTCTTAGGAGTAAATTTGGACATAATCGGACATTTGGTTGAGAAGTTATGGTAAAGAAATTTGTGATTTTTACAATAAAAGCTCCTCCTAGTGAGTCAAATATGACAAATAACAGTTAGATCTCCTGGAGGAGGTTCATTAGACTTATTTGGACCAAGGGGTTCGGAAGTTATCAGAAAAGTGAAAGATGTGAAAATATATATATATATATATATATGAATTATAAACCAAAATAATGATAATGCAACTTTCAGCACCAACACTCAACAATCAAAAATAATCCTGGCAGCGGTGGGATTTGAACCCACGCCTCCGAAGAGACTGGAGCCTTAATCCAGCGCCTTAGACCGCTCGGCCACGCTACCGGCGAACAACCCACCGACCCGACAGAATGACCTCATCAGTCATGCATGTGAAACACTACGGATATATTTACAGCAGAGCGACGCATAGTTTTCATTCCCTAACGCACGACAGCGTTGATTTGAACACAAGGTCAGACGCTGACAAGCCAAACGTGCTCCGCAGCGCCGTGTCCAATTACCAGGAGGTGAATCAGCTGTGGGAGAGTTCTTTATCTGTGAGGAGGCGCAGATCAGATGTAGGGATGTAGAATGTGCAGGATAAATGAGAACAAAAGAACTTTAAAAAAAAAAAACAGAGTATATACACGTACATATATACACACATATATACACATAAACACACATATATATATGTTTTATTTATATATATGTACACCTACATGTATAAATGTATATATATACATACATATATATACATATAATACATATATACACATAAACACACATATATATATTTTATATATATATATATACACCTAACTTGTATAAATGTATATATATATACATATATACACATAAACACACATTTATATATATATATATATATATATATATATATATACACCTAACTTGTATAAATGTATATATATATACATATTTATATATGTGTATATATACATATATACATATATGTGTATATCTCTCTCTCTGTCTGTCTGTGTCTCTCGCTCTCTCTCTCTCTCCCCCTCTCTCACCAGCCCCTCTCACCCTGTACTCCAGTGATCAGTATGTCCACCGCCGCCCTGTACCCGCGGATGGCGTGACTAAAATCTCCCTCCTTCTCCCTCTCCATCGCAGCTGTCAGCTCTGACGCCGCCTGGTTCAAGTAAGCCTCGCTCCCCCCGTTCAGACTGGGGGTGGGCAGAGAGAACAGCTCTGAGTGATCGCCGGAGGAATGGGGTCCGTCTGAAAGAAGAGATAAAGAGAGATAATGTTTGAGTTTACATTTTTAAAACAACATTTCATGAAACTGTCTAAAGCTGGAAAAACGTTCTGGTCACAGTTACTTCCAAGTAAAAAATTCTGATGTTCTTTCTTTCATCTGAACCTTTTAACTGGACAAATCAAGGAGTTTAGGGATATCCCGTTTGCTTATGGGTAATTTCGCCTTTATTTACTGGTTCACCAGTAAGTGATTATAATTTTAAGACTCATCTTTTCAGAGAGATATTATAAACATTATTATTGTATGAACAGCAGAGGCTTAGTGAAAGCAATACTCCTTAATGAACTCCTGCATTTTTCATAAAAACAGCTCCCCCTAGTGAGTAAAATATGAACTATTAGGAAAAAAAGGTTAAATCCAAGATAAATCTCCTCGATACGATTCAAATGCACCAAATCAAACAGGGTTTTTTGTTAGAAAGAAAAAAGAAAAAAAATCCCTCTGGGGACACAAATATGAACTTTTCGTATAAAGATAAGATAAATTTAATCCAACTGATTCATATGCACCACATTTGGACTAAATCAAACCAACAGCTGAGAAAGTTGTGATTCTGACGATAAAGCTCCCGTTACTGGCAGAAAAATGCAACTGACCATTCCCCAACCTCAATCCAGTTCTTCCTCACACTGAGGTCTGTGTGGTTATAAAATCTGAAAATGATCCATGAAAGAGTTTTTGGGTCATTGCGTTAACTTGAAGGACCTGCGGTAGTGGCGAGGACAATTCCACCTTATCCCTGATACAATAACCAAACTAATGATGAATTCAACATCACAGACTCGTCATCCTCGCTCCTTCGTGAGAAAGATCTCATCCTGAAATAATACCTTGAAGAAATTTGTACCGAAGATGGACTTAAAACAAAAGAGTACAATCTAAAATGCCAACATGAAATAGAGAATTTCACATGGTCTATTTCTACTGTTGTAGATTCACTTCCCCAGAAAGTCTACATGAACTTAAAAAACAAAAACATTAATGGCAGCGGTGGGATTCGAACCCACGCCCCCGAAGAGACTGGAGCCTTAATCCAGCGCCTTAGACCGCTCGGCCACGCTACCCTGTGAACACACCCTCCCTGTGTCAGACTCAGTCCAGTCGTGATGTCATGGCGGTCTACACCACTCTGATCTGTTCAGTCAGATAAGCTGCTTCTCTCATTGGAGCAGCTGATAAAAATCCTTTCTAGGAGGACATCGATCCCACGCAAACACAGACTATGTCCAGTGCTTGTGACTTATCACACACCTGAATCATTAACCCGGCACTGTAAAATCCCCCCGCCCTACAACCTCCGTTTTATACTGCTTCCTGTTTTGCTCCAGCAGAAGCTGATGAAGTCTACAACAAAACTCCAGAATAATGTCAGAACATTATATAAAAGTCAGAATGCAATGATTCACAAATCCTGTTTCAGCTTAATGCAAATGAAAGACCAGATATTTAATGTTCAGACTGATACAACGTGGGTTCTTTAAGGATGCACGATCATTCTGAATTTGATGTGAGGGGCGTGTTTACCAAGGCGTGACATCGCCTTTCCTCTTATCAAAGCTTACACTATCGTCCCTGACAGCAATATCCCCCTCAACTGTGAAGTAATGTCCAAAAAGCAGCGTTATTTTCTGTTGATAGGCTCCCCCTAGTGAGTAATATATGAACTACTAGAGTAAAAAAATATAATATTTACAAGATTCATGGGGCACCACATTTTGACTAAATGGGACCAACGATTTAGAAATCTTTTGGAGATGCAGGCCGCCATGACATCACGACTGGACTGATCTGAGTCTGACACAGAGGGCGGCTGTTTACAGGGTAGCGTGGCCGAGCGGTCTAAGGCGCTGGATTAAGGCTCCAGTCTCTTCGGGGGCGTGGGTTCGAATCCCACCGCTGCCATGAGTGTTTTTCAGTTCACGTGGACTTTCTGAGGAGCTGAATCCACAACAGCAGAAATAAACTGTGGGAAATTCTGTATTTTACAGAGATATTTAAATTGTACTCTTGTATTTGAAATCCATCTTCGGTAAACGTTTCTTCCCGGCAGAGTTTCAGGATGAGATCTTTCTCATGAGGAATTGAAGACGAGGAGTCTATGTTGCTGAATTCATCATTCTTTGGGTTATTATATCCCCGAAAGAGTCAGGGATGTGGTGGAATCGCCTCCGCGACAGATCCTCCACGTTGATGCAATAACTCAAAAACTATTCCATGAATACATTTTTATTTTTTTGACCCACATAGAATTTAGTTTGAAGAACAGCATTGGTTTTGGGAAAAATCAGTTGCAGATTATCGCCACTAGGGGGAGTTTTAGCTCTAAAACCACAATTTTCCGGCTATAATTCATCAACGTTTGGTCACATTTAGTCCAAATTTGGTGCATATTTAATCTAATACTTCATATTTTACTCACTTGAAGGACCTTTCTACAAAGAAATAACTTTATCCCCATCTGTTTTCACCTTGTTTGTAGCAGGGGTCAAAGACAGCCAAGTCATTTTCCGACAGAGGGGGAGGACCTTCCTCCTTTGGAGACGGGATTTGTTCTTCTGCAGCAGAGTCAAACAGCGAATCAAATTCTTCCTGGGACTCTTGTGATTGGTTGAATCCGTCTGGGGATCTGTTGATCACCGTGACTGGATCTGGAAAAACGGATCAGAAGGTAAAAACATAAGTACAGAGTCTGAATTCTGTCTTTTTTTCCCACTCACTCGTCCTACCTTTGTCCTCCAGCTCTGGATCGCTAAGCTGCTCCTCTTCTTCTCCTTTCATTTCACTGAAAACCTCAGCTGCCACCTCCGGTTCTCCCACCTCTAAGCCCAGGTTGGTGCCCAGGTCTTGCGGTAAAGTGGGAGCCTCCCTTCCCTCCTCCACCTCAGCGGGTTCGCAGTCCGATGCCCTCCTCTTGGGAAGGGGGATTAGAGGTGGAGGCAGAGGCCCGGCTGAAGACAAGGGGGTTGGATCCAGAGGCCTCGTGACCTCACCGCCCTGAGAGGATGGCAGGAAGAAGGTTGTATGGAGGGGACGACAGTAAAAAAAAACATGAATGTGGATCTGACATATCTTTATGTGCACATGTCTACTTCCTGGCTTGTGTCTCTGTCTGTGTGCAGGTGTGTCTTACTCTGAAGAAGTCCTTGAGCTGTGGGCTGTTGTACAGAGCAGGTATGCTCGTAGCAAACAGCAGCATGGCCTCCGTCGCCTTCCTCCTCTCTTCGATCACGGCCTCGTCAAATCGTCCTAAAGCAGAGACACGCGTACGTTAGACGTACATTTACAACTACTTATCGAGTCAGTACTGCAGAAGAAGCTGTTGATATTGGTGAAAATTCAATCAGTGTGGAAAGATGGCCTTGACATTAACTTGTCCACTGGTCTTATACTCAACTGTGTCTGTTTCCACAGACGTCAGTTTGTAACCACAGAAACGATAATGCAATAGGCTGAGAGGAAATATCACAAGACGTCGTGACGAAATGCTCCAAAATCAATCTGGAACAAGATGTTCCTCGCCAGAAAAGACTCTCAACTGGCCAAACGCATCAACAAGCTTCAGTTCAGTTCAGACTTTATTCAGTCGTAGCTTTCCTAGTCAGAACATTCAACGTCAGACAAGGAGATACACCGTCACAATGTCAGAGGGAACTTATTCAAGGCATCGGCCAGTGGGGGGGACTTCTTAGTATAAATTAATAAAAGCAAAAAATAAAAGATGTCATTATAGAGAAGTTAATTAAGAAAAAACAATATGTATTGACTAAAAAGAAACATGTTTACTCTAAGATAAAAGTATATTTAAATGACAGCGGTCTGCGTTTAGCCGTTTAATATCAGGCATCAGGGAGAATTCAGTTTTTGATTGGCATTTATTTCTCAGCCATTGGTTTCACCCAAATGGAGCCCAGGTCCCTCTGCTGGACTCCAATGATCTGGGAACAGACTGTTCTGGTTCCTTTCAGACGATCTATTAAACCAACAGGTAAATAAAAAGGTTAAAAGACTTTCAATTAAAAGATTGATAAAAGTTACACAGCATTGTGTCACAAAGATAAAAAACATTGAGTTTCCCACAATAAACGGATCTTTTCTGTGTTTACATCAAACTTAAGCTGTGGATCGAACAAATATTTACACGAGTCAACAACTTTGTCCCTTTTTTATCATGAATAATGTTCGCTATTAGTGTGTCTTTACTCTGCACAAAATCAATCATGATTAACTGCTTAGTTTTGGACACATAAAGATCCAGGAAGTTATTATGGCTGAATTTCACAAGAGCAGGTAAGGCAGGACCAAGATCCGAGTCTGGGGGGATCATGATCCGAGTCTGGAGGGACCATTATCCGAGTCTGGTGGGATCATGATCCGAGTCTGTTGGGACCTTGATCCGAGTCTGGTCGGATCATGATCCGAGTCTGTTGGGACCTTGATCCGAGTCTGGTCGGATCATGATCCGTGTCTGGTCGGATCATGATGACCCCACTGACCTCAACACGATCCCTCCGTTCTACCCACTCATACCGCCTCCTCCTTCCCCGGACTAAGCTCAGCACCATGGGTGATCAGGCCTTCTGTTCTGCTGCCCCTCGTCTGTGGAATGCCCTCCTTGACCATCTGAGGGCTCCACAGACGACTGACACATTTAAAAAAAGGACTTAAAACTTTCCTTTTTAGCACAACCTATAATTTTAATTAACATTGCTGCTTTTGGGTCATGTTTTTATATAGTTATTTTATTTTTTGTTGATGCTTTTATCTGCTTTTACTTTGTAGCACTTTGAGATTTGATCCAAATGTAAAGTACTTTATAAACTAAATGTATTATTATTATTATTATCATGATACGTGTCTGGTCGGATCTTGATCCGAGTCTGGTCCTGGAGTCATCGTAGAAATTAATAATATAACTATAGGCAAACAGCCTATAAAAAGGATCCATTTTTTTAATCTTAATTTATAATTATTATTATTATGAATCCAATCCCTGCACCACAACCCAGATCTCAGTTATCTCAGCGTTTGGTGATCAAACTGGAACCGATTCTATCTGAACTTGTTGTCTGTCATACCAAACATCTGGGCTCGGGGAAATGGTGGAAACTCCTCCAGTCTTCTGAAGAGGTTCTTGTGCGTGTAGGCCAACTCCCCGTGGAGCTTCCTGAGCTCGGAGAACCTCCTCCACACCACCACCTCCTTCACATCCTCCGGGTGACGCTTGGACACAAACTAGAAGCCACAGAGGAGAAAGGACAGCTTGTTTTATGATGCGCGTGGTTCTCAGAACGCCTTTGTAAGGATGGATGGGTTTGGTTTTGAAAAGCATTAAGCAGATAAAGATGAGAAGAAAAACTTCTCATTGCAGAACCTAAATTGGACTCGATCAGACCAACGCTTGAGAAAATATGGCCAGAAACTTTTAAAATAAAGATAAATATTAGTAAATTACATCTCTTTGAAAAAGACATCTTTATAAATGTGTGTTTAATTGGGTCTTTGTCTGATTTTTATCTTATATTTAACATTTTAAACCTTTTGCTGCATTCTCGGCTTTATTAATTCCCTACTTCATAATTTTTATTGTTTTAAACATTTACAAACCATTATCACTCTTTGTCATTTATTTTATTTTGTCATGTGAAGAACTTTCACTTGTAACTTTGTTTTGAAAAGGGTTAGAAACATAAAGTTTATTATTATTATCATCTCCCTATGGCTGCCACCCTTAAACATTAACTCAGAGAGTGTTAAGGTTTGATCGTGTATTATATCAAACATGCTTTATAACAGCACTTTAGTTGACTTTAGAAGTGTAAAGGTTTGATTGTTTATTACATCAAAGATGTTTTATAACAACCATTTCAATTGGATGGAGACTTTTATCTGGAGAAGAGGTGAGCAGAGAACCTCCGGCCTGTACAAAATGTAAGTTATTTTATTTCTCTTGTGCATCATTGAAGCAGTGGATGGTCTTACATATCAGGCAGAGGTTCATGCAAGTAAGTGAGGGCGATGGAACCAAAGGCATTTGATGAAGCACACATGTGAGAGGTGGTCATGAGGTTCTGGAGCCTCATGGACTGGATCACAAGTTCAGATCTGCTGCATCTGAGGGTTCCCTGTGATCGACGGCTCCACATAAAAAGGCCAACGGTTTTATAACCATCTGACTTAACCGACAACAGGGCCTTTATGCCCTTAAAGAAACGTTGATGTTGGTACCAACAAATGTGAAAGGGAAGTAACTCAACGTTACTTTTTTGATGAAGTATCCACGCGCCGAAGCGTTCAATGGTGCTACATACTAGACGGTTTGTGATTATTAAGATATACGCAGACAGACCACGATTAGATTGATTTAATATGCAGTTTTTGAGCATGAATGAAAACATTGGGTGTATTATTGCTGAAGAGAGAGAGAGAATAAACCAACCCTTGCTGCCACTTTGTACTCGGTGTGTCCCTTCTCGTGTGTGCGTGGGTCGGTCACCGCGAAGAATCGGTAATATTCTTCTTTGGGTTTTCGTGACATGTCCTTGGTCGGTAATAACGGCGTGATTCAATGAATATCAGTGGCCAAAACAGAGAAGTCAAAGATGGACCAGATCTGTTTTGATTCTGGTGTCCCTCCTCCTCTCTGTCTACTTCCGGGTAGGTGACGCACGAGTCTGGTGACGTAATTACGTACGCCAATTTTTAGTCAAGATATTTAATTTTTTCTTTTTATTCTTGCATTATTCCTTAGTTGTGGCGTGACATAGCGTTTTTATGTTTTTGAGTTTTTTTTGTATTCTGATTTTTTTTAAATATATTTAGGATTTCTTTCTATAATTCAAAGATACACAAAGCTTCAATGTGACATGAAGTTATTTATACTAGATGTATTTATCACTTAACCACGGTGATAAATATACCTTTTTAAAACATATTTACTTAAAAAGTTTTAATTATTATCAACATTCAACAAGTTTATTATTATATGCATAGAAAAAAAACACAACGATACACCATGCAAGGAAATAATAAATAGAATTATTTTTAAAAAGAGAAGAAAAATATAAATTATAAAATAATTAAAAACCTGAGTTTAAATCTCTGAGTTTGAAAAGTAAACCACTCTGTGCCTCATGAAAATTTTGCAAACAAACCTGAGTAAAAAGTAAGTTGCACTTATAATAAAATATTTGTTGCCCAGATCGAGTAATAGTGGGAGTGGGAGGGGCAGTTTTAATATTATTATTCAAAAGTTTCATAGCCTTTGGGTAGAATGTACTTACAGTAGCAAAGTAAACTGTCACGCCTCTGTTCATTTCAGGTCATTTACAAAAATCAATGCAGCGACCGCTCAAATCCTCCAGGGGGCGCTAAATATTAATTTTTATTAAATATTTTCTGAGGCTGGAAAAAGACAACAAATATAATATATTTGAAGTACATTTCTTTGGTAATCCCTTTCATTTATAAGTATAGTATAAAGTCGTATATTGTGTTGCCTGTAGATGAACTCTACAGGCCGTTTTGTGTCTGAACTAAGAGGAGCAGATGAAAGTGGGAACCGTTCCCTGACTGAAACAATGCAACAAAGACAGCAGCACAGACCAGACTGGAATGTTGAGGAACCTCTGACTGTGCCTTCGTTTTGTGCAACATTCTTTTCAACTCTTTCCCACGATTCATCGTGTCGTTTATAGGTCAGCGCATTCGATGCTGTCAAGGTTAATTCAGTCAATTTACATTTTCTGACTAAATATTGAGGGATTTTCACGCTGAAGTCGGACCATCAAGAGTTTTCAAGAGTGTATGAGTATACACTCTCAAAAAATAATATAGCACCTATTAATTAACGGTTTTGTTAGCAAGATGAAGCGCCAGTCTTTTATTTCGGATAAGTTGTGTGGGTTTTTTGTTTTTTTAATGAGTTCAGTTCACTCAATAATGTGGGGGATTAATTCAACTTAATTAGATAATTTACACTGTAAAAAAAATATTTGTTCACAGGAAACGCACAATTAAATGAAATTTTATCCAACTCAAAATTTGATTTAGAGATACGCCATTTCTGCGGGAAAAAAACTCTATATACGATAAAATAATTATAAAATAATGTCTGACTACTATAAAAAATATTTAGAAACTATAAAGTATAAATGTTTAGTATTTTAGTTTTTTTTTATTGAGGTTAAAACCATGAAAAATGTTTATTGAATGAGATTTGTACTATTTCCAAATCTGGAATCTCCCTTTTTTTTATGCATTTGGGGTCAAATCAAGCACTGTAAATAAAATACGGTTGATAAATTTAGAGAACATTTTTTTCAACCAGAAAAACTAAATTAAATAATGTATATTTGAGTCTAACTTATTGATTCAAGTTGTAAATGCTATATTTCCATGAGTGTTACCAGTTGAATTTTGTTTTTTTTGAGTTCATCAACCAATTCTCTTTGTACAGTTTAGCTAATCATATTAAACTTAAATCTGTTCATGCTTGCACCTTTATAGCTACTAAAACACATAGATATGAAAAAAACTAAACACGACTGAAGAAAATTAGTATTACACAACTTACTCTACTTTGAATCTCTCATTCATATTCATAGTAGTTATTAGGTAAATTAAATTCAAATAAAGTACAAATACTAGTAAGGAAAACTTCATTTTGATTAAGAAAAAAGTCTGTACTGAGACTGTGATGTCATTAGTTAAAGGTTATAAAACATTATTTTGATTATAGACAGCCCTCAAATCGTCCAAACTCAGAATAGTTGGTTGGCTGAACTTAATTTCATTCAACTCAAAACCACTGAGGAATCAATTTCTTTTATTGGGCCTGAAACATTTCCTTAAGGCTGTGGCACGAGAGTCCGTGTTTCCTGGTGATTTCCTGTGAGGTCCAATTTCTAACTGTTTCAAATAATGTAAATATTTACTGTGGAGAACCTGTTCTGTCGGCTGTTACAATGATCCACATCCAAATACAGCCGCTGAACAACAGACAACCTGCACAGACTTTTGCATCCGTCCTCTGCAGAATACTGGAGGAGCGTTTAAATCCATCCACCTCTGGGGTGGTGGGTTTCTGCTGCGCCGCTTTGCCCTCGCTTTCATGAAAGGGGGGAAAAATACGCTCTGTCCTTTCAATCTGAACTATTTGAAATTCTTCTCACATCAAGGTTCATTCTTACGTAACCCAGTCATTGTATCCAGCTGACAGCAAGAGGTGGTGGTGAGAGGACGGAACAAGGTCCAGAGGATGTGAAAGATAAGCAGGAGAAGAGGGGAAGACATAGGGCTGAGATATGCGGCCCTCTATTAGACTTCACAGTGGGTATGAGGGGCTTTTCTCTACGGCTTCCTTTCTTGCTAGGCCGCACCCATCTTAGATGTCTGCTGCGATAAAGTTCTGACCTCAGGTCGTCATCTAACCTGTGATAATAAAGACACTTTTGCATCACATTCTACTCATAAGGGTGGCAATAATTCTGGAGGGAACTGTATTTACAATTAGCATAAAAAACAGCAAATATATAAAAATAAATATGGTTAAACAAAACGGTTTTTTTTTTCCATATTTCCAGCAGGTCCAAGGATTTTTCTTCTTTTTTTTTAATGAATACTCGGTAAATCTGTGCTTAGTGTACTCAGTGTGATAAAAGAATTAATGTTTGCTTATTTGCTGTCCATTCATGCCAGAAAATAGCTTTCCACGCTGAACAGTCTCTCCATTGTTCGGCTGTGAGAAAACTAGGACACACATTCTCGTCTATAGAGAAAGAAGAGGACAAAAATGGATCTAACATGAAGCAGAGGCACACATGGAAGCAGAATATGCGTTACAACGTGGAGTGAATGGATTAAAACATTATAGGTGGTCGTAATAGTCCTGTGATATCAGCAGAAAGTACACTGTAAAATTAACTGTACAAGTTCTACAGTAGTAAAAACTGTCAAATGACAACATGACGACAAATGATACAAAAAATAAAAATCTATAACACATAATTTAGTAGATAAGGTGAATTATGTTAAGTAATGATACATTAAATAACAATTTTGTTATCATCAAAATATGAAAAAACTAAATTTTACTCTGAAATGACAAACTCTTTTTAGAGTTAATGAAAAAATAATCAGGATGTTACAACAAAGTAATTACTGTGAAAGTATCATTTTGTCTAAATGACAAATCATGGAAGTATAAAAAACTTAAATATCCAACCTTGACCACTCAGCAAGAACATACCGTAATTTATAAAGAAATGAGTTGCTAAAAATATGATATATATTTCTAACATAACAGTTTTTTTAAGGTTTAAAAGGTGAATTAATTATAATTTACTGTAATTGTATGTAATAACTATGTAACAGGTTGGAGTTATATCTGTTTTTTCATGATCATTTACATACAGTAATGTGATCCACATGGTGACTCTATTTTTTACTGTACAATTCTGGCAATAACAGTAGCCATTCTTTAAATGTAAATTATATGATTTTTTTTAAATTACACAATAAATGATATAAAGTACAGCAAACATTACTGAACCTGGGTTTGTTCCAATTACAACTTTTACATTTGATCCAAATGTAAAGTGCATTATAAATTAAATGTATTATTATTATTATTAGTAAAACGATAGTTTGCACTTGCAGAACGGTTTTTATTCTAGTATTCTAGCAAAATCTGTCCATTTGTCTGGATAACACTTTAACATTTCTCACTTTCTTGTGACATTATGGATATTTTTCCATTAAATTTACCAAAGCTTTGTTTATTCACAGGAAAATTCTATGTTTGGCTTTTTTTCTTTGTGTTTTTTTTCTACTCTTTCGTTACATTGTTTAAACAGTATCCAGGGCGACAGAGTTATGAATGTCTTTCAGTAATAAAACGTTAATGTTAAGGTTGAAACGGGATGAGCCATCCTTCCTTTGGTTGTTTAAAGGAAGGTGAGACGCTGGGCTGCCTGCAGTTTTCAATGAACCTGAAACAATGAGATGAAAGCATGAGACGCTGCTAAACTGGTTTAAACTGGCCCAGGTCGGCTTCGCTGTGTGCAATAAGTTCACGCTGCCTTGCAAAATTAACTCTTGGAGGGATCAGACGAGGATTTAGAGTGAGGCCCGGTTGAGAGAGCGGGTCAGTCCTGCTCCGTCTGCTCTGGCCTTTCTCTGGACAGAAGAATGCAGGGAACTCCAGAGCTCGCTAAAATGAATTCATTTAAGAAAGACAAACACATAGTTTGTTGTCAAACCTTCTCTTGATTAAAACAAGCTATCATTTTCTAATGTCAGCCCTTGCAAAAAATTCCTGTGTCATATTAGTATTCTCTTTTGACAGTGAGAAAGTATATTTTATATAGTATATATATATATATATATATATAATTTATGTAGTTTTATGTAGTTCATATAATTACCAGAGATAAAAACTCTTTACCAGAACAAGACAGATTGTCTGGTCAAGCATGTTTTTAAGCAGTAAAGGAAATCAGACTTTTAAAGTTATTCCACGACTAAATTTTGTATTTCATGGAAAATAGTCCATTTTAATTAGGCTGGCTTTTTTATTTGACCTTTATTGACCTTTTTACTTGCTTGTGTTAGGTTAGACATTCAAATGCCAAAAGAAATCCTACTTATTGGAATAAGAATTGTTAATGCCTCCCCCTCGTTGGCGTATTTGACTTGGGGTGTTCCCCAGGGCTTCGCCCCTGGCCCCTTACCCTTTAGCATATACATGCTGCCACTGGGTCCTATTATAAACAGATTCTGTCACATATTCAAAGAAGAAATAGAGACTCAGCTTGATCTCAACCAAGCAGTTGAGCAGGAAATTAAAGGCTTGAATATACTTTTGTAAGGGAATCTGTAGACCTCCCTAAATATATATTTGTAGTGTGGTCTGAAACTACTGAGTTCTGGGGAATAATGTTAAATATTCATCAAGCGTGACCAGTTACACAGTGACGGGCTCAGCTTCAAATCACACATGGTGTCCTCCTTGGAAGAAGCCAGCTGGCACCTCAACAGTACAAACAAACCACTCAGGGAGCACAACCCTCCCCAAAGGCCCAACCGTATCCAAGGTTACGGAAAACTTCTTGCAGATCCCTCCATTAATGTCGGAGTCATTGCCAGCTTCTAAATCTACCGACGGTTCAAACAACAGAGCGGCTACAGAGTATCTCTAAAAATACTCTGTAGCCGCTCGTCTCCTGCACCTTCCACTTCCGCGTCTCTGTTCAGCCCACCGAGCCCCAATCACCACTCACAAAGGAACATCAAAAGGAATCAAAGGGACTCTTGAAACTGGGCCCCCAGCTGCCACAGGAGTGAAAACATAACCTCCTTGGACGGATTTAGTAAAATGTAGAAGTTGGATGTGTGAAAAGTTAATGTTGCTCCATCATGCTTCAGCTTTTAGTTTTGAGTTTCCATTCGTGCTCCCATCCAGATATTACAAGTCATAAACATGTTTACAGATTCCTGACCCCTTCTAGTCTTCTCTTGATCCTCTACCCTTAACCACTCCTCCTCCCTCCTGTTTCCTCAGAGAAGCCTCTCGTCTGGATTTTTCTTCATTTCCTGTTTTTTTGCCCCGTTATCCTACGGCGATGTCTATCTCAGAGATCGAGCTCCGAGAGAGTCCATGTGCTCTGATCCTCCTCGGTGTTTGCGTTACATCCTGGATGAGCAGCAGAGTGTGTTTACATCAGCCGGCACTCGGATCTGTTACAACCCGACCGTGCCTAACATCCACGAGACCAACAGGCCGGGGTAAAAACAGAACCAGATGGTGGGCGTTTTAAGGAGAGGCAGACGCCACCCTCTTATTTTCCTCTTGGCTACATCTACATTTTGAACACATTCCATTCAGACATTGTCACTATAATGCCATCTGGCACCATAATTCAGATTATTGAATTCATAACTGTGTTTTAATGTCACAGATCTATAAACAGACATGCAGCAGATCCAACTGGTTCTGATCTATAAATACACGACATGTGACGGTGGAGTCTACGGTTAAAATAGCCCCGGCCTTATTTTGTTTATTTATTTATTTCTATATCTATCACTCTATTTGGATCGCCATTAGTCAACATCAATGCAGCAACCACTCTTCCTGGGATCCACACAAGGCAGGCTTACATCATAATGGAAAACAAAAAAACAACAAAATAGTGTAAAACTCTAAGGAACAAATAAAAAAAAGAAGGAAAGAAGGAAAAACAACATTCAAACTACAGAAACAATTAAAAACATCAGTGAATCAACATTAAAAATCACAAATAATGATAGCAACTCAGTCTGAGACAAACTGAAAACCGTCGTCCACAACAGCAAGTGTTTAACTCCTAAAAGTCCCCCATCCCCTGCGTTGTACAAGCTATCCCCTGATTGAATCTCTCACATTAAAGGTGAAGTTCAAAAAAAAAAGATGAAAATATGAATTATTAGAGTAAAATACGTCCGTCGACCCTTCCCCAAATTAATCCTGTCTTTCCTCACTCTAATTTTGTATTTGGGTCTAAAATTTGAAATTGATCCATGAGAGAGTTTTTAAGGTATCGCGTTAAGACGGAGGATCTGCAGCGGCGGACACGGCGATGGCGAGTCCATAATATCTCTGAAAACGCTGAAAACAGCTGTGAATGGTGAATGGTGAGTTTAATAAGTACTTAAACTCACAAAGGCGATTCTCAGTCAGGATCATAATCCAGATTTTACGCATTCAAACAGGAGCTGATATTCTTTGCCATCAGATTTGACTGTAAGCCCCTTTAAAAAAACAGATTTATTTGCTAATTGTTTGATTTAGTGGGGCGAACGATTCAACCGTTCCAAACATTTTGTACTGATTGCTGCCTCGCTCTATTTTTAGAGTCAGGAAGAGAGAAACATGCTGAGTGTCAGAGCGGGGGGCTGTTTCTGCTATATGAGAAATTATTGGAACAGGAAGTTTGGCATTTTATTCTTAGAAAACAGAACAGATAAATAATCATCCTGTCCCTCGTCCCCCTTCGTAAAATGAATCATTCTTGACTGTGAATAAATACGGAATACAACCTTTCCACTCCTTTTGTGATTGCTTTTTTTGTTGATTTTGATGACTAGAATGTTTTATTTGTAGACGAAAACCTAATAAATATTGTTTTTTTTAAATGAAAAAAATAAATAAATTATGCATTAGAATATCATGTGATTTAAATCCACAAAGACATCTGTCTACAAACTCTAATTTGAAAACTATTTAAACAAGAATAGCCCCAGTCAAGTTGCTGTTAGCCTAAGAACTACATTTCCCTTCTGCTGACTCCCTGAATTGCTTTGAATGAGAAAAAGAAAAGAGTTAAAAAAAAGGCATTTTTTGGAGATCATGAGAAAAGAGCTGTGTCTGAGTAAATATCGTGTTTATCCGTATAATCCTTCAGGCCGGTAGAATACAGAGCAAAGTCAAACATGAACAAGCACACACACGCAGAACTGACACCACAGCAAAGTGGTTAAACAAGGTTGAAGGAAAACAGGAAGCAGTAAAGACAGAAAAACAGCGTCAGCGTGGAGATGGGAGGTTTCAAACCCGGAAAATGATGCAACATAGAATTCAAAGTGCGAGAGCGGTGATGTCGTTAATCAGCGAAGACTCAAGAGTCCCCTTTAGATCAATCAAGTCTTATCCAAGATCTAAGTCCCGGCATTGTGATGATAACTGGGTTTGTCAAGTCAATCATGTAAATCTAACAGGGTTTCATTTCATTCATCCAGATTCACACCTTCTTCTTCTTCATCTTCTTCTTCTTCTTCTTCTTTAGCTGTTCCCTTTAAGCCGGGTTGCCACAGCAGATCATCTTTCCTCTGAATCGTCCTCTGAAACTCCAAGCAACTGCATGTCCTCTCTCACCACATCTTCATCCTTCTTCTCCTGCCTGCAGCTCGATCTCCAGCATCCTTCTATAAGTAGATCCACTATCCCTCCTCTTCACGGGTCAGAACCATCTCAGTCTGTTCTCTCTGACTTTGTCTCCAGGACGTCTAGACTGGACTGTCCTTCTGATGTCTCCGTTCTAATCCTGTCCTTCCTCCTCACTCCCAGAGAACATCTGAACATCTTCAGCACTTCCTCCTGTCTTCTGCTCAGAACCACCAGCTCTGAACCATGAAGCAGAACTTCTCTCACCACCATCTTGGAAACCTTTCCCTTCACTCCTGCTGCTGCTCTTTTGTCACAGATAACTCCTTACACTTTTATCCACCTATTCCACTGTCCCGGCACTCATTTTTTCATATCATCTCCACACTCCTCGTTGCTCTGAACAGTTGAGTCCTTAAAGTGCTTCATCTTCTCCATCTCCACTCTTCCATCCTCACCTCTTCCTGCCTCCCTTTCATTCACACCGGAATGACCTTCATTCCTCTTCCTCCAGGTTCCTGGAGAGGTGGAACCTGGAGCACCTTCTCCCTGCTCTCACTACAGATCACAATGTCCTCCACCAACATCATAGTCCATGAAGACTCCTGCTGACCTCCTCTGTCAGTCTGTCCATCACCACAGCAAACAAGAAGGGTCTCAGAGCCCATCCTAGGTGCAGTCCCACCTCCACCTTGAACC
Organism: Lophius americanus; assembly: GCA_037951165.1. Lineage (NCBI taxonomy): Eukaryota > Metazoa > Chordata > Actinopteri > Lophiiformes > Lophiidae > Lophius > Lophius americanus. The sequence goes on from JBBDHG010000119.1 coordinate 98,324, forward strand.
CATCCATCACTCCTACTTCACACCTCACCGCTGTCATGCTGCTCTCATACATATCCTGGACCACTCTAACATAATTCCTGTCACTCCAGACTTCCTCATGCAATCCCACAATTCCTACGTTTTTCCAAAATTGAAGATATCCAAAAGACCCAGCTACCAACCAAGTGTCGTTGAAATATGTTCAGTAGGTTTTGCATAATCTCGCAGACAAATCAACTAACAATGAAGTCCACACACAATACTATCACATTTGTTTTACTATTTACACTCAGTGATATCAGTGCTTGTGTGGTTTCTCCTTAATAATAATCATACGGGCTCTGCTGTGGTCTTTGACTCGCCAGTTCGACAACAACAACAACATCCTCATACTCGTACCCCGCAAGCCCGACTGTAACCAGTACGGCGGCAGACTGGAACACATCCCGGGAACTCAATGTGTCAGAGATTAGTGTGAGCGTTCTTCCTAGAAGGCTGCTTCTCTGTGAAGGTCAACAACAGCTGGGGGGGGGGGGGGGGGGGGGGCTGTGCAGCACAGACGCGGACAGAAAATGATCCAACAGTTTTTAGATGAGATGATACAAACTTTTCTCTACACTAAAACAGATTACATCAGTGCCTTATGATCACACGATCAATATGGCTAATCTTTATTTGCCTGTAGGAGCAGAATCAACAGCAGAGGGAGGAGAAAGAGAGAGGTCACATGACCATTATCAGGTATCCAAACCTGTTTGCCTATCCAAGTCATCTCATGTATCTCATGAGACGGCCCTCATTACTCCAATAATGTTTGTCTATTGGTGCAAATGTGAGAGAGAGAGAGAGAAAGAGAGAGAGAGAGAGAGAGAGAGAGAGAGAGAGAGAGAGAGAGAGAGAGAGAGAGAGAGAGAGAGAGAGAGAACAATGGATGAAGAGGTAATCCCTTCTCATGACACCATCAGGTAGTAAAGTACATTCAATCAGGTCAATGATGACCTATGCAGCTGATTATTTTATGTTTATATGTTATATAAACTCTTTTTACATTCAGGTTTAATTTGTTTGTATTGAGGCTCACCTGTTTTGCTCTGTTATAAGAATTTTGCTTTGCATTTTTGCCATTTTATAAGTTCCAACAGTCTTCATCTCTTTGTGTTTACGCCCATATTTGTTTTCTGAAAGGATGCAACTTTGCTTTCATGAAAACATGTCATGTGACTGACTAACGCTGTTTGACGACATACCTAACTAGAAAAAGCAACGTATCTCTGAACATACACTTCAGTCATTGTTGCATCATTTCCTGTTTCTCTCCAGTATAAAACATCAGAGAAACAAGGCTTCAGAAACCGTCATGCAGATTCCTCTGTTAATGTCTGAGTTATGGCCAGCCTCTAAATCTACCAAAAACTCTAACAAAACAGTATCTCGTTTTCCACTTCGGTGTCTCTGTTCAGACCACCGAGCCCCTACCTCCACTCCCAAAGGAACTTCAAAGAAATCAAAGGAACTCTTGCAACAGAGCCCATAGCTCATCCATAAAGGGACACCTAAGGAATTAAAGGAATTTTTTAAAACGAGCCCATAGCTCATCCCAAAAAGAGTATTAAAGGAACTCTTGAAACCGAACCAATAGCTCCAACCCTGAAGGAACATGAAGGTTATCAAAGAAACTTTTTAAACCAAGCACATAGCTCATTGCAAAATGATCATCAAAGGAATCAAAGGAACTATTGAAATTTTGCCCATAGCCCATCCCAAAAGGAACATCAAAGGAATCAAAGGAACTTTTGTAACTGAAGAAATAGTTCCACCACTGGGAAACATCAAAGGAATCAAAGTATTGAAACTGAGGCTATAGATCCACCAAACTGAACATCCAAGGAATCAAAAGAACTTTTGAAACTGAGCCCATAGCTCCACCCCCAAAGGAACATCAAAGTAATCAAAGGAACAAAGACACCAACGAGAACACAAAGACAGCAATTAAGTTTTATGAGTTTTAAATGTTGCAATGTCATTAAAATTGAATCAACTGTAGGATATGTCATAATTTACATGCCTAAAGTTTCATGCCAATCCGTCTACTAATTTTTCCGTAATCTTAGTCACAACAAACAAACAAACAAACGAACAAGCAGACAAGTAGACAAACCCACAGAGGTGAAAACATATCCACTTGACAGAGGTAATAATCATCAGACTGACTGAGTAAGTGTATAAAGTTCATTCTGGTTTAGAGTTACTCTCAATGTCACACAGAAATAGTTGAACAAGGGCAGCCAAGGTAGGTAAACATAAATATCAGGAATTTCGATACTGTATATACTGTATAAATAGATACATGTTAAGTTCAGGACACACCAAACACAAAACTGATCAACAACAATTTCATCTCCCGGCCTAGCCCCACAAAATAGAGCCTGTATGCAGAAATACAAGCCATTATGTTAGAAAAAAATATCAATATCAGACTAATGAAGTTACACCGCGTTAAGTTAGAAATCAGTTTGTCTCAAACTGACAACTTGTACAATGTTTTAAGGGGATCCTGCTTCAAAAACAATCAAAAGGACACAGCTTGTCCTTTTGAAGAGTTTGTTTTTTGGCAAGCGAAAAACAAACTCTTCTTCATTGGTGTGCTAAAAATACTGCAGACAGACTAGACACACAGACAGACAGAAGGACAGACAGACAGATGGAGCGGTAGCTGATTCCACTGTATCATATTACAACAGCAAAAGCAATGCAAAGAAATAAACAAGGAGGGGATATACATGAAATGTGTAATTATTGTGTATTTTAGGAGGGGGAAACGCTGTATTTTGGACATAACTTCAGATTTAATTGTGGAGTTCAATCAGGGGGAATGGGGGCTTTAATATATATAAAATGTAAATATATATAACCTTGCTGTCAGGAACGACAGCATAGGCCTAGTTTTCTTATTAATAATTTATTTATCTAATTAGTATAATTTTCTAATAATTTATTATTTATCAAAGAAGACTAAGATTAAAATCTGACATGTTAACTAAATTTGATATAATGATGTGTTTTTTAAATACAACAAGCCATAGAGTTCACTTCTTTTCTGTGTGTGGTGTTTGGCATGGAACGTGACTAGTAGAGGTATGGCCCGCCCCCTGTGGGCGGAGCTACAGGACGACCATTAAAAACAGAGCGCGAGTCGTCTCTCATAAAGATTATAACGGAGGATCAACCGCCGAGGAAGCCCAGAACACATTCGGACGGATTATTCTCTGTTTCTACAGGTAATTCTACAAAATGTACTCTGTCGATTGTCAAGACCGCAAAAACGCGTATAACATAGCCACGTGACAGGAGAGTAGGGTTCCTGACGGGAACTAACTTGCCTCGTGCGCTGGATGACGTAGCGATGGGCTTTGTTTCATCATCTTAACTGAAGTACACGATGTTACAACATTTGAAGGCTTTTCATTTAATCATTGCTTTATATAACACGCTAAAACAAATGAGTTTACAAATGCTCCGAAACTTTTTAAATAATCCAGATCTTTTGAGTCAAATTAATAGTACATCACTGTGAAAGACCTTGTAAAAGTATACATATTATACCAGTTAAATGTACGTTAGTGATCGAAGTAAAAGTGCTCGCAGTGCATTCAAATCATCTCTGTGTTCCACTTTCATCGTTTTTTTTGATTAATTTTCTTATTGGTTTATTTGGCAGTGACATTGTACATTAATAAACATTTCTGTCAATGTACCAGAGTTAGCCAAAAGGCTATTTTCCATCCGCAGTCCCTGGACTGCAATAGCCACATTATTATTCCTGCTGTATTAATGTTCATAAGGCCCATATTTCTGCTGCCGATGTTAAATGTAATGTAATTACTCTCCAATATTTACTATCTTAAAATCAGCCGGTGTTGAACTTTGTGACACAGATTCTAAAACACATTTCCCAGTGACAGGGTCTGGAGTAGGAATTTAAATTAGCGTAAAAATTAAATAATCAAGTACAAGTATCTCAAATATGTATTTAAAAACAGAACTTGAGTAAATACACTTGGTTCTTATCCGCCACTGGAAAAAAGAACACCGTTGTCTCAGTGTTATGTCTTGGAATGTGCTAAAAAGTGGACGGATAAAGGTGTTAAATAAAAGCTTATGCAGGTAAATGCGTGGTTAATGAATTGGTCTGGAGGATTTGGGGGTTGTTGTTGTTGTTGTTGTTGTTCTGAGCTCTTTGTCAGTTACTCCTCCTGATATTTGAGCTCTCTGAGCCACACCTGATACATTCATGAGTAAAAAAACTCCTTTAATGCTGGGACAAACATCACCCTTTACATGTGAAGTCCTTTTTATAATCCTAATGCTTTAATAGCATGTAATCTATTACATTAAAGAACTGCTGACAGAAAACTTTAAGAACAATTTAATATAAAAGGTCTTAGTTTTCTTGCTCTTAAACCTTATCAGCAAAGTTACAAAATCTTTGTTGGAACCTACGCAAAAGTTTTGTATCCCCGAAAAGTAGGATACTGTGGAATAGTCATCGCGGCCATTGCAGTGCCTTTTGTGTTAATGCGATAACTCGTAAAACTGTTTCATGGATCACTTTCGACTTTTATACCCACATAGACGTAAGCGTGAGGAAGACCTGCATTGATCTTGGGAAAGATCAGTTACATTTTTCCGCCACTAGGGGGACTTTATCTCAGAATTGGGTGTGAATGAATTGCGATTAGAGATCTATGAGTATATATCACATTAGTTCATATTTTACTCACTAGGGAGAGCTTCATTTTTATTTCACTTTTTTATACAAAAAAAATAGTTTTTCGGACATCTTCACACTTCTTTTGAGGGGGCAGACTGCTAGCAATACACAGGCGGCTAATAATTTAATATTTGACTTTAAAACCTGATGTAACAAATGCATCTGGGTTCTGGGTTAATTAATTTCTGCTTTAGATTTTAGCCTCTTTAGCTAGTTAGTCTTAAAATTCCAGTACTATTTCTTTCTTCGATTTCAGATTTGTCATATTTTCCTCCACCTTACAGAAACACCATGAGTAAGGACGCAGAGATCGACATGAAGGAGGTAGAGCTTAATGAGCTGGACCCTGAGAAGCAGCCCATGACCGCCGACGGCCAGGCCGCTGTCGGAGAGAAAAATGGCAGCGTCAAGCTGAAGGTCCCAGACGACGAGGTCACGTTCACGGGCCTGTCCAAAGACGAGCTGATGAAGGTCGCAGGCACTCCAGGGTAAGAACCACCAGGAACGAAAAAATAAATAAAATGAATCCAGGCCTTGTTGTTTTTGCTGTGGTCGTCTCAACGCCTTTGTCCCGTTTCTTGTTTAGGTGGGTGCGGACCCGCTGGGTGCTGCTGATCCTGTTTTGGCTGGGCTGGCTCGGCATGCTGGCCGGAGCTATAGCGATCATCGTGCAGGCCCCTCGCTGCAAACCCATCCCTGAGATGAACTGGTGGAATGAAGGACCGCTGTACCAGATCTCTGACGTCACAGCTTTCGCAGGCGGAATCAAAGGTAAACTACCTTAAATAAACATTTTTTTATTTAATCCCCGAAAGTCGGTCATATTATGGAATCTTCATCACCACAGATCTTCATTTCTTACTACTTAGTGGATCGCTTTCAAATTTTATACCCTCATAGACTTTAGTGTGAGGAAGAACTGGTATGACTTTGGGAAAGATGAGTTACATATTGCCGTCACTGGGGGGAGCTTTTCTCGAAGTTTATGGGCCATAATTTCTCAACAGCTGGTCCAATTTACCCCAAATCTAGTGCATATGAATCGGCTCAAGGAAATCCATCTTTTATACGACGAAGGCAGAGGATGTTGTTCTTGACCGTTTAGTGTGTGTGTGTGTGTGTGTGTGTGTGTGTGTGTGTGTCAGTGTGAACCCTATGATGACATTCATCAGGGCGGGGTTTTGTGATAAGGTGAGCTGACCTTTGATAATTCCCTTCTTGAGTTGGCGTGATGACAAAGTCCAGAATGAGGTCACGGCGTGTGGCTCCAGATGTAAAGGGCAGAAAAAGCCTTTGAGTCAGGCCTTTCATATCTCTGCTCCTCCTCGGGTTTGCGGTAAAGGTCTAAGCAACTCAGCACAATAAGTCAACTCATTTTAGTAGAATCAGCTTTATGGACCAATAATTGTTTCACATGCAAGGAGCCTGACTCAGTTTTACAGGCTTTCACGTTATTAAACTCACACACAGAATAAATCTATGGTTTTAGCGTCGATATGTTGTAATTAATGATATATGTTACAAAGAATGAAAACAATTTATTTTTATTTTTAATCTGAACGATTCAAGTTGTTTGTTTTTTTCGTTTAATAGCCAGATAGGAAGGACATTCTCTGCTGTTCTTAAAGTTGATTACAGAGAAGGACTCGGCTCTGGGGGCAGAATTCCAACAACCACACATGACTCGGCTCAACTTCTTTTTCTTTTTTTTTATTATAAATGACCTCCTTGTGCTCAGATTCACATGTGCAGCAGAAATCACTCACATGGTCCTGCCTTGAATCAATACAGGTCTAAAGGAGCTGCGTTTTGTCGGTTCTCACACACCAACATCTTCTCTCTCTCTCTCGTTTGTCTGCAGGTGTGGAGGAGAAACTGGACGACATAAACAAGTTGAAGGTGAAAGGCCTCGTTATTGGGCCTCTGCATACTGTACAGGACAACCAGCCCAACACCCTGAACCTTGAAGAGATCCAGCCGGCTCTGGGGACGCAGCAGAATCTGGTTGATTTGCTGGAGAAGGCCCACAAGAAGGGTAAGACCACCAAAGTCTTTATTAGGATTTTCAAATATGTGACCTGCTCTCAGCTGACGTTGCTGTGGTCTCCTCTTCCTCTCAGGCATTTCTGTGGTGCTTGACCTCACTCCAAACTACCTGGGAACGGCTCCCTGGTTCAACGCCGACCTCGGCACTATCGTAGAGAAGGTCCAGGTAGGACTCCGCCCCCCACCACTATGTTTCAACGAACTTCTGAGTGGGAGACATTTCATTTATAATTTTATGTATAATTAGGAAGAATACGGCCAAACTGTTGTTGCCATGGCACCAAGAATGCTCATGTCCCGTTGCAGGCTGCAGCAGAGTACTGGCTGGATCTGGGTGTCGATGGCATCAAGTTATCTGACCTCAATGTCGCCGTCGGCTCTGCTGAATGGTCTTCGCTACAGGCCGCCGTTGGCAATCGAACGACGGAGGAGAAAAAACGGTAACCACGGCTGCCATGTGACTTTTTTGTGGTTTAGCATGAGGGGATAAGTTTGTAGAGCAGAGAATGTTTAATTCAAAAGAAATAATCAAAACTAATCATTGAACAATTTATAATATTAGATGTTTCAAAATAATAATAGTCCACCTCAAAATCAGGATTAGACACAAAGCGCCCTCTTGTGGAGGGTTTCATGATGACGTATGCTGGAGTCGTTCCGTACATTTACATTTTCTTTCCTTCAAACTCGTTTCTTCAAACCAGCTCCCCAGATGAATTAACATGAAATAAATCAACCTTCTTTCTTCTCTCAGGGCGCTCATGGGTGTCGTTAAGAGTCTTTCGGCTGCAGAGGTCTCGGACCTCGTCAATACCACCGGTGTGGAGCTCGTCCTGACGGACCTTCTCAGCCGCCAGAGCGGAGGTAAGCGGGAGTTTCCTGTGTGCATCGCTGCGATTCGAGTATTTTCATTATCCCGTCTGTCACTTTTCTAATCTGGAACATAACTAATTTAAACCTTTCTGCACACGGCATCTTGGTTCTGAGGCAGTGTCCGCACTTTTTTTTTTACCATGGTTACAAGTTGCAGTTAGGATCATTCTGTGATCATTCTGTAGCTGCATCAGACTAGGGCTAATGCTTGTTTTCAGAACCAAATGTCTTCATCTGCCAGAACCAGAACCGAACATCTTCAGTGAGACACAACCAGCCAGTCTGTGTAAACGTTGCTGCATCAGTGATGACCTTTAACCTTGTAACTGTGCAGGTGTGGAGCGCATCCAGGCCATGGACACCCTGAACGTTCAGCAGAGAAGTCTGGCCTGGGGTCTCGGCGCCGCCCAACAGGACCAATTGGCTAAAAGAGCGACAACCAAAGGCCTGATGAGCCTCTACCAGCTCCTGCTGCTCACCATGCCCGGAACCCCAGTTTTTACGTATGGAGATGAGATCGGACTTGAAGCGGGACAAGTATGTTATAGAACGGAGAAGATGGTGAAAGGGTTCAATGACCTTTAACCTCTTGCAGAGTTTAACCGACCTTCTCCTTTATCTTCATCAGGGCACAGAATCTCCAACGATGGTTTGGGACATCGAGACGGAACCGGCAGAAGGTGCTGTTGTCAACGAGACGATGGAGGTAAGAGCGAGATAACGTCGGTGGTGTAGAAAAGTTATTGAAGTCACTTAATGAGGACATGCTTTGTTTTTATTTGTTTGTTTATAAAATCTCCAATTCTCTCATTCCAACAGGCTGAGAGGAAGGAGCGCGTCAGTTTAAAGAAGTGGTTCATATCCCTCAGCGACCTGCGAGGCAAAGAGCGATCTCTGCTCCACGGCGACTACTACTCTCTTCACTCGTCGGCCTCTTCCCTCGCCTTCCTCCGTCTGTGGGACCAGAGCGAGAGATACATAACGGTGGTCAACTGGGGATCAGCACCCGAGACCCCCACCTTCAAACTAACACCTACAGGCAAGTTCAACCAGTTTGTCCCATCAAGTTGGACTAATAATAAATATTCAGCCATCTGTTGTTGTTGTTGTTTAAACAAGCTGATTTGTTTCCACAGAAGGAGTAGAGCTGCCAGAGACAGCGACGGTGGTGATGTCCACTGACGAAGAGCTGAAAGAAAAAGACATCGTCACCTTGGACAAAATCACACTGGCACCGGGAAAAGCTGTCCTGCTGAAGTTCCCCTACGTGGCCTAAAGATGGCGCCAAATCCTTAGAAAGTTAGCCTCGGTTTAGACACTAAGAAAGACACTAAAGTCCACACTAGTATCACAAAGAGGGTTAGAAGATAAAGGAGGTTTTTATTTTAGAACAAGCATTGTTTCTTTTTATCCGTTAATTCAGTCAGAACAGAAGCGTAATGGTTCAAGGAGTCTGAGTATCGGCCAGTACAAATTCAGCATAACCGTTGTTTTATCATGACTTCTCTTGTTGCTGCTCCTCCTTTTTTTATTATTGGTGTTTGCCTAAAGATGCAGCAATACCGGCCGCACTTTCATCTTTTTCTCTTTTTTTATTTTTAATTGAAAAACGTGAGACATTCCATTCCGTTCATTCGGCACGCCTGGTGGCATTTTTATTCTCATTTTAAGAGATCCTGTTTTACTGAAATTGTGTGGCGTCGCTTCATTAACATCTTTTTCAATGAAATCACAAAGATGCAACTTGAACTGAATAAACAGAAAGTTCTGCACTGACGCCTGTGGTCTCTGTCTGTTTGTCTGTCTGTGCTGTAATCAGTGGAAGCACCTCCATATTTTATTGTCAGCCTCACTGCTGTTGTCGGATCTCTGTTCCCTAAATGGGTCACACACAAAATCCCACGGTCTAGAGGGAATAACCATCATAAGAGTTCCGGTTCTTCCACAATTCCAAAAATAACAGAAGAACCTCCCTGTCATAACAAATGGATGGATGTTACTCCAGATAGCGGCCCGCTTCATCGTGGTCTCTCTATCTTCCTAGTAACGTATCAAAATGGCAGCGATGTTTAGTTTGTTGTCTCTCTGTGCGTATAATCATATTCACCACAGGTTCTAGTCTGAATCAGATGGTGAGAGGAGTAATAAACCCCTCTGCTCAGAACCAACAGTTCCCAGAAACCCATTGAGGCCAAGTGCAGAATCCAAAACTCTGGAACTATCATTGAAGTTCAGTCATTCAGATTTAGATCAGCAGCAAACTGCAAACATTCATGGATAGCAAACATGAATGTGCATTTTCATCCAGAAACCTGCATTATTCCCTGGAAACATTAGAAAATAACAATATTTCTAAATGTAGAGAAAAAAAGATGTGTCTCAGCGTTTAATGGGAGGTTCTTCTGCCAGCAGGTTTCACAGATGTTTTCAGCCGTTTCTGCTTCATTCCACCGACAAACCAAGAAATAGACCAAAAAAAAGTACGAATCAACAGAAGCGTAAAATAAACATTTAATTCATTGGATGCTTTGTGAGAGGAATATCCTTACCGTGAATGAAAACCTGCTGTTGAAGGTAGACGAGTAGATAGTCAAATATACGGTTCTTAATGAGTCTAATGAAAAAAAATATATGCAAAAATACAACAAAAAAAGAGAGGGACCCTTTAAATAAACCAAATATAAATGTACACAAAAATATCAATTTCCAAAAAAAGTTGTGACTGTACCAGCAAAAGAATTTAAAGTATTATCGGTGCAGATTTGAAAGTGTATTAAGATATTTAAAAATGTATAAGAGAAGCTTCACGATCCAACCCAATGTTCAAAATACTGAGGTACAGAAAAACACCTTCACAGCAGGTGAAACCAAACGTAGGAGTTTAAGAAGCAGTTCAACTTGTAAAGGATAAGTTGCTGGATTATGATCCATCAATCATCTAAGTAGGTCTTTCTCCGTCTATGTATCGACATATCTATCGTATATATCCGCATGTTTGTCATATCAGGTGTTAGTTTAACGGTTCCGTTTCTTCTCACACCTTGTGTCTATTTCTCGGTTTGTCAGGGGAATCAAGCAGAAATGTTTCCTTGTTTTCTTTCTGTACTTTTAAGTGAAATATTGTATTTTGGAATGTTTGAAGGGAATTGTCCATGTGGGTCTGATTCATACTAGAACCTGCGGTGAATATGATTATACCTACGGAGAGACGAGAAATTAAACATCGACCTCCAACGCCAGCGACTAGAAATACGACCAGTGTGAATATTTCATAGTACTGCTCAGATACGTGGATCGAGTACATCCCAGTACTGCACCAATGTGATGGAGGTGGTTAAACAGTCAGTTGTATATTATATAAGTGTTTTATTATCCACCCACCTGAGTTTCTGTCCTCAGAATGTCCACGTCCAGTAAGACCCACACGGAACCAGAACAGAATCTGCAGGGAAAGAATGAAACTCGATTTTTCGTTTGACTTTATTAAGTTAGAAATAGTTTTTATCTGAATTGATTTGATTTTATTAAGTTTTAAGCGTCTTATTATTTCTACAGCCTCAAGAGAAAAAATACATTTATGGCAGCAGATCAATTATTATAATTACACAAAAAGACACAAAACATTCCATCAGATTTTAAGTAACAATATACAGTATTTATATTTATATGCCATATTAGAACTGTTTATTGTATCTAAATACTGTATACAACATACAGTACTAAAACCGTATATAAATAGAAGTACTGTATATTGTATACACCATATTAGGGCTGTGTGTTGTATCTAAATACTGTATACAATATACAATATTTATATTGTACAGAAATAGAAATACCGTTTATTGTATAAACAATTTAGATACAGTATACAGTATACAGTATACAGTATTTATATTTATATACCATATTAAAGCTATGTGTTGTATCTAGATACTATATATAATATACAATATGTATACAGTACTAATATTGTATATAGATAGAAATACTTTATATTGGATACAGTAT
>JBBDHG010000119.1:115000-547500 GCA_037951165.1 Lophius americanus
TTGTGTTTCCTAAAATCACTAAAAACAGAGAATCACCTTCAAACTAAGATGTAATCTCTGATCAATTTGAAAAATCAAATGTTGTTAATGATGAATAAGGTGAATATTTGTAAATATACATGCATATACACATATCATAGCTAATATATATATAAACATATTCACATACACATATATATGATATATATGTATACAGATATTGCAATATTAAGTGCCGAATTGGGATACATATTTCTATATATTGCAATACTTGGTGACGTATTGTGATTCATGTTGCAACAAATTGTGATAAATAGTATAAATACTTTACTACTGGACTTAAATACAAATTTCAGGTATCTACACTTTACTTGAGTATTTATTTCAACCTTTTAGGCCCTGACTTTTGCCACAAGTGTCGATACTTTTACTCTTTACATTATCAAAATAGACTCGTATTGTTGCTTCATGTCTAAAACATACAATGTAACATTTGTGTTTTTTATATTAACACATATTTTACATAAATATACAAAAAAAAATGTTCATATTGAACTTAAAACTGATCTTGCTCTTTAATCAGTATCACAAATCCTACATAACATCTTAATCTAAGAAGTAAGACGTGAAGAAAAACCAACTCTGTAATAAATTCACTTTTTTTTTAATCTGTTTGTTATTTTAGTGCAGACCAAAGGTTCAGCCAAAGCGCAGCGTAGGACGCGACAGTATCACAGTCGGCGTCCACCATCCATCAGACTGGAGAAATAAATGACATCCGTCTCATCGGCGGCTCGCAGACGTCGGACGGTTTTTGTCATTTTGATCATTTTTCGTGAGAACGCAGCATTCAAAGAGTAACTCGTGTGATAATCCCATATTTACTCACAGCACAGATTCTCGTTCAGAGCATTTTTAAAGATTAGCTATTTGCAAATAATACGTAAACAATATTAGTTAAAAGCATCAATAATTATATACTCCGCATTAATACGTAATTATAATTGCAACAGTCAAAAACCGTTAATATGCAGAATCTAATCTTAGTTTATTCTATATCTACTCACGATATTTTTAGGTTACAATTATGGGATGTCAAGCGATAACGCCACAGATTAGAACCTTTGAGAAGCCTGACATTTTCAACCATCAGGTGAGACTTGGGTTGATTTCTGAAAAATAATAGATAATGTTTTTTTTTTGTTTTTCTTGTTATTACTGGTGAGATTTCAGCAGAATAAACTGACTATAAATATTCTAATTCTAAATTGTGCACAGAAAAAAAGCATCTCAATCTGTAAAAATAATCCAACATTGTATGAAATTTAGTGCAGAAAATACACAATAAACTGTTTTTTCCCCACTTATTAGCAATACTGTAAAACCAAATCCATATTTATTTTAAATGACATGATAAAGAAAAGAAAAGAAAGAAGCCTCTGACAGCTGGGTTGATGAATTCTCCCGGATCACGACAGCCATCGTTTGTTCAAACATATTAATGTCTTCATCTATGGAAAACACGATAATGTAAAGGATCGTATCATCAGCGTAACAACTTACCAGCAGCGTCGCAGGACATGCAGCTTTGTGTTTAATCAGACTTATTGCTACTATTGCTATACTTACTTATTGCTGCTTTTCGTAATTTTTTTATATAGCTATTATTTCATTTTTTATAGACGCTTTAATCTGCTTTTACTTTGTAGCACTTTGAGATTTGATCAAACTGTAGAGTGCGTTATAAATTAAATGTATTATTATTATTATTATTACTCCTTAATCACAGTACAATTACAGACTTTATTTGACTTATACGTCAAAGGAGACAACACTTAACAGATTTAGGAAGTTTATGTTGATTCAGTTTAAACTGACGGGGTTGTTTCTTTTCAGATCTGTACAGCACAAGCATCTAAATCAAAATATAGTAAATTAACTATCCCGCCATTTAAATAACAGCTCCAGTCAGAACAGCTGAACGGTAAATCCATGGTTTGTATCATAAATGAATACCTGAATGAAATACTCATTCTGAAAAAAATATAAATCAGACAGAAGAATTTCATTTAATTCCACCCCAAAACATGAATTCTAAATGAATATGCATTATGAATAAAAACATTTATAAACCCTTTGCATACTATTGAGCTTTTCCTGACTGGATCATTTTGCACCTTTAAGCTTCAGGTATTTGTATAAACTTCATAGGAGCTCTTCAGATGATGTCACATTGTCTGACTGACAGCTACAAACATCCTAGTTGTACCTTTAGTCACTTTTATTCTACACTTATAGTACATGTCTGTTTTTTATTTTCAACCTTTTTCTGATTCTGATTCTGATCATCAGCATTGGACCCGTCGTCACAGAAGAAACGAGGTGCCGTAAAGATCTGGGATACTAATGTTACAGTAAATGAAGGTTGATCTTCATCACCTACTCAGTCTCAGCGATGGAGCTCAGAGGAAAATACTCATGAGAGAAAAAGTCCAAAAGTTCATATCTGATCCCCCGCCGTCTCCTCCGGAGGGTTTCATAGTGAATTTGAGAGAAATCAAGAAAACGTCCCCCCTGTTCAACTCCTCCGCACTCTTCCTCCGTCCTCTCGCGTCCTCTCAATCACGTATTTTATTCTGTTGTTGCTCTAAGACGGGAGAGAAACAGGTTTTATTCAAGATCTCTTTAATGCAATGGTTTCTTCTTCTTTCATTATCAAATACCTTGAAAGGACATAACTTTATAATGAAAGCTGTGACTCTATTGCAAAGAAACAGATTAGAAAACCCACAAGAAAATAAGATTTTTTGCTCAACAAGATTCTTGAGTTTCTCTAATTTAACCCCATGTTGGTTGGGCTTGATCAAATAACAGATAGAAATTATGACTTATGGTAAAAACAAGCCTTCAATAAAAAAAGTCTCAAAAACATTTCTGATCATATTTTTCAGGCATCGGCCTCTTGTTTGTGAAAAAAGAGTGGTACTCCTCGCTGTTAGTGACGTGTTGTTTTATGAAAACAGGAAACATTTGGTAACAAACGCAGGAATGAAATGACAGGTTTCATATCAACACTGAAAATATAATTATATTCCCGAAAAGTCGGGGATATTTTGGAATTCTCCGCTGCAGATCCTTCGTGTTAACGCAATAACTCAAAAACGATCTGATGCATCCTTTTCAAATGTCATACCCACGTAGTCCTTAGTGCGAGGAAGAACTGGATTGATTTGGGGAAAGATCACTTGCATATTTCTGAAGCTAGGGGGAGCTTTATCTGAAATAAAATCACCAGAATTTCTCAATGGTTTGTCTGATTTAGTCCAAATCTGGTGCAGATGAATCGACCGGAGGAGATCTATCTTGTTTATATCTTCTTCTTCTCCTCACAGCTCTTCCCTTTCTTCTTCCACAAAGCGAGCATCCTTGGTTCCCGCAGGCATCCTGCTGGCCAACTGCACCAGTGGCCCCTTTGACCTCAGGATCCTAACTGATCCGGTTTGGAAATCAGTTTCGTGTTCCACATATTGATTTGGCGTAGGTTTTAAACCGGATGCCCTTCCTGACAAAAGACTCCCCGTTTTCTGAGCCTGGGACCGGCACTAGAAGTACACTTATTTATGACTTATGTACATCATATCATACAATATTTTTACCTTAATAGTTCACATTTAACTCACTAAGAGGAGCTTTTTAGCGAAAAACACTTTTTCCCGGACAACTTCTTAAACGTCCGATTTAATCCATATTCGATCCTCTGATCATTTATATTTTATTCACTTTATTAGAAAAATAACACTGTTTTTTTTGGACTTAATTTCACATTTAATTTGAGGAGTTCAATCACGTTCTGCCCTATTTTGACCTCAAATGAAATATCAAACCTATAATCTGAAATGATGCCGTAGGGTTGGGGCGAGGTCGCACAGATTTTGCCGTTACCACATATTTACCATTTATTCATGTTAATCTTGAGGTTTTCCTGCCTTTGTAAATCAGTCACACTCTATAAGTGACCTCAAATTATATGATGACACTCACTCTCACCGTTAGTCCATCTGTCATTCATTCACGAAGAAGCGCTCTGCGCGACTCACAGCTGTTACTCTATTAGTAATTGATTGCTCAAGGGCTTTCAAACGTGACGGCAGCTTTGTGTTTTATGAACATGCAGGCTGATGCACGAGTGAAGAGTTTCTGCCGTGTTCATGATGAGCTGGCAGCAAATCTGAGAACGCCTCTCGTGGAGTTGAGGGCAGGAATCTACCGGCCAGCTTAGATTTGAATGTTTAAAAACACGTTTCTGCGATTTCATGTGTGAAGAAGATGACGTCATTTTCACAGGTTTACAGCTTTAGAAAGTCGGGAAGTGTGTGTTCAACTTCCTACAGCTTCTGGGAACGATACATTTATTCTTTACATATTATAATTAATCATAAATGTTAGCCATGGATTATGAAGTATGAATGTACAATTTATTTTCACCATAATATAATCCAATTATTGTGAATTAAAAGTATGTCGATGCTTAATAGATGCGGTGGATTTCCTGATTGTTTTTTTTTTTTAACAAATAATAACACTATTGCAGACCAGATCAAACGACTTTTGTCTCTTTCTCTGCTGGAATCTGAGATATTTTCCGTGTTTTGTAATTTTTACATATCGTTTATATATTTTATAATTTCTTAACTTTTTACCAGAGGAGTGTAAACTAAGTTTAGTGAAGCAGCTTGTCAGTACTTGCCTGTGTGTGTGTGAGTGTGTGTGTGTGAGAGTGTGTGTGTGTGTGTATATGTGGGTATATGTGTGTGTTACTGAAGTTGTAGACATAGTTGTGAATAATACCGTCGTCGTGGTTAAATAGTATACCTATGTCAAACGTGAATGTGTGAGTTAGTGAGTGGGTGAGTGGGTGAGTGGGTGAGTGGGCGAGTGGGTGGGGGGACAAGGTGTTTGGAGGGTTCCCTGAAAACTTCATCTTTATCACCATCTTCCTTCCTGTTTCTTTACTTCACACTTCCTGTCAGCTGACTCAGCCAGAGAATCTTGAGCCGTCAAACAACTACGCAGCCGCCTTTACACGCACACACACATACACACACACACACACACACACACATTTGCACAAAAAGTACAGAATTTAGGCATGGAAAGTACGAGATGAAAAGCACATAAATATTTTTTTTTCACACACACACTCATACACACACACATACACAAACCTGTAGCGAAGCAGCTCATGATATTTAAGTTGCTTTTATCTAACTAAACATTTGAACAAACTTTTTTCCTCCACTGCTGATGTAAAACAAAAAAGGGATTTGTTCATATCCCTGAATATATTCACGCTTGGCGTGTGTTAACCCTTCAATGTCCTCACCAAGAAAAAATAACAACTATAGAACATTATATTGTTGCTTGTTTTATTTCTATAAGGCATTTAGTCATTTAATAATTTAATCAGAATTATTGCAATTATTTCATCATGAAATTCTGTATTTCGTGGAAAATAGTCCATTTTAATTAGATTAACTCAACCTTTTGTTAAAGAATGTTTGTAGAAAACTATTTGAGACTTAATAAACTGTTTTTTCTATCAAGTTACATAATTCTTTTGAGTAACACTTGCTTTAATATGCCAAGAAAATAAACTACATATGGAATTAGACTTTCTCATTATGCCTCCTGCTCAGTTGTCCATTTGACCTGTGGTGTGCCACAGGGCCACATCCTCGGTCCCATACCCTTTAGGATATGCATGCTGCCACTGGGTCATTACAAAACAGGTTCAGTCACATATTTCCCGTTTTAAAAGAAATGTCAGTTATTTCTCCTCCCTATATTTTTCAAATGTTTTTTCTCTTCATGTTTTTTTCACATAAGTAACGATAGCAGCAGTAATAAATGTCAAAATAAAATTTCTTGAGGGATAAGGAACCTACCTCATGTAATATTGTGTGTTTTTGAATGACACATGTTCAGTGGAAATACTCATCAAAATAGTATATTTATATTAATCCTTTGGATCCTAAGATCACACCGGTGTTCCATCCATTAACCTCACCTTTTTTTTTTTGGTTCAGACTAATACAGTATGTTAACATGAAGACTTGTGGCTCAGCGTTAGTTCCGACCCTAAGGGTGCCTAAACCCAACCATCCCATTTGGGGACGACTTGAGATTCAGGATTGTTCTAACCTCAACCAGAGAAGACGGATACTTGAATCCAACCATCCCAGTTTGAGGCTGCTCGAACCACGGAAGAAGAAAAAGTCAAGCTTATGTATATGAAGGCAGTGGGTATTACAGGAAGTGAAAGTTGCGAGAACCTTGCCTTTGGCTCCCCAGTTTCAACTGCCCTGTCAAACGATGTGGGTGGTGTCACCAAGATAACTATTAATCAGCCCAACCCAAACCCTAATCCCAGCCTGACGTCAGACTCCAGAGGTTAACACCTTAAGTACATTTTAGAGCCTGTGCTCTCATTTTTACTTGAGTAAAGAGGTTGAATCAATACTTCTGCTTCCCCCAGGGTCTTCTTCTACACGAGTAGCTGAACCTGTACTTGAGCAAAAAGTGTATACTTAAACCACCTTTTGTTAAGAGTCAGTAGTTTGTAGACGCCGGAAGCAGACCCGACGATCCTTCCGACCTTCTGGGTTTTGAGCAGGAGGTGAATAGTTACCGCGAGGATAACTGACTTTGTGGCGACCATGTTTTAATGGCAACGACGGGTTTTTATGTTTGTCTCTTCCCGTAACTGTGCAGTAGAATTTAACCAACTTTTGATTGTTCACGCTCTAACGTGGAGCGTGGGCTGGGTTTAGACGGTCGGGAGAGCCGTTAGAGTTTCTCTACTGAAAACGTGTTGATGACAAGTTTGGAGTGACTGTTGTGACAATGAGTTGACTGCAGAGGAGTTAAAGTTCTGACTTCAGAGCCAGAGGTTGTAGAAACAATGGTAGGCAGAAGCCCAGAAGGTCAGGTAGAGGGCACAATCTACGCTAGCTAATGCTAGCAAAATGCTAAAGGGTTGGCTGAATCAGTGGACCGCACAGGTAAACAGACAAAAACGTTAAAGCGTTTAAATACTGTAGCAGCTTGTAGAGTAGATGAGATGATCATACTTAGGACTGCAGATGGATTAGCAGAAGAAGAACCAGAGAGACAGACAGGAAAGAAGGGAGAGGAGAAGATGAGCAGACACCCATGCATAGCTATCTAAAAAAAGCGAGAAACTACGGAAAAGAACAAAAATAGACACAAAACGTTGGAGAGAATAGAAGCCGCAAAGATGAGTGAGAGATAAAGGCAGGGGAGAGGGACACAGAGAAGATAAAGGTTGGCTGCATGATGAGACAGAGAGAGAGAGAGAGAGAGAGAGAGAGAGAGAGAGAGAGAGAGAGATAGCTGAAAGCAGGGAGATCCGTCAGCGTTTGTTTCCTCAGGATGTGGTTACCACGATGATAAAAACGCTGAGAGGCAACATAACTACCCGCTGGTTCCCTTTGACACCTGCACGAGCGAGAGAGAGAGAGCGAGAGAGAGAGAGAAAGAGAGAGAGAGAGAGAATGAATGAGAGACAGAGAGAAGGGTGAAATAGTGAGACAAACTTTCATCATACAGTGAAAGAGCAAATAAAGTCAGAGAGAATAATGAAGAGAGTCAGAAGTCTTGGACCCGAGAGCATGAAGAGCAGAGGAAGAACATGTGTGAAAAGGAACTTCAGCAGCGAGGACCGGTAAAACCAAACCTCAGAACGCAAAGAGAGTATTCGTCTCTTCATCTCCTCTCCCTTCGGCCTCTTTCCTTCTGACTCAGTGTCTGATTTAGAGCAGAATGTGGTTTCAAGATGGAGAGCGAAGAAACGCCATGAAGATTTTCTGAAAAGATAAAGGTCTGTGCAAAAAAGTTAATACAATAGTTATTTTTTAGCGATTGTATTATCCGTTACAGCAGAAGAAGACAATTCTTATCCGGCTCTTGTGAACATGTTTTCATCATTGATTTGTGTTTGTTAGCAACATTAGCTTCTCATTCGCTGCTTCTTCTCCTGCGGGTCAGTTTGTGCGTCTTTATTCAGAACATTTCCAGCCACAGCTGATCATCTCTCAGCAGCTTTCATATAATCCTGATTGCACAATGTTTGGATGCTCAGTAAAACTGTAGTGGGACAGAATGTGATCATTTCATTCTTGAATATGACTCAACTGAAAATCTCACAAAGACAGTTGTAGCTCGTTATCTCATTATCTTACCTTTTTGTTTTCAGTGATTTTTTTTTTTAACATATCTCCCTATTCTTTTTGTTGCTGAGAATTCGTCCTTAAAAAAAATCTCTTACTCTTGTTACTTGAAACTATATTAAATACACTCATTATAAAGTCTCATCACAGAGTTCTGATTTATTCTTAACTCAACTGGAGAGACTTCATACCGACAGAAACTGTAGGAAAACAATTCTGCTATAATATGAGTGATATATCAGTGCCTTATTACGAGAATAAAGTCATAGTATTACAAGGAAAAAGTAATCATGTCAAGAGAATAAAGTAATATTACGGCATTATTCTCATAAAATTACGACTCCATTCTATTAAATTTTGAACTTTACTCTTAATTTTCCCGGAAAAATGAAATGTATTTTCTAAAATTACAGCTTTATCCTCATAAAATTGCTTATTTTTTCCCAAACAATGAAGACTGTGTACAATGTAACTTTATTCTTTAAAGAATTTGGAATTATTTTATTCCTTACATGCGCATTCCTTATTTTATTCTTATAATATTATGCCTTTTTTCTTGTAAAATGACATATATATTATGATATGATTAAAAATGTTTTTGTGAAATTACAACTTTTTTTGACATAAAGTTACGACTTGATTTTCTGAATGTACTTTTTTTTTTTTTTTTTTTTTTTTTACATTTTTACCTCAATTTTGCTATAATGCTCCATTGTAACATAAGAGACAGATTGAGATCAAAAATTAAAGGTGTTGAGTAACACATATATGCCGTCCTGTTGAGAAGCTAAGGTTTGGACATTCATACTTTTGGTTCATTCATACTTAAACTATGTTTCTGTTCCGCTCCTGCAGGCTCTCTAGCTAAACCCAGTGAGCCATCATGGAGGACTGTTCATCCCCTCAATCCTTCTCCAGCCATCATCACCACCAGCACCCATCCTCTCAGCTCACCTTACCCCAAAGCCCCGGACTGGGATACCCCTCCCCTCAGCCCGGCCTGGATCCACCGCAGAATTATGGAGTTAGTGGCGGACAATTCCCAACCTCCTTCCTGACTTCCAGCACTCTTCCTGAAGACAGGAGGGCGAGCGGTGGGGATGAAAGAGGCTTATGTGACATAAGTGGAAGCAGGTTGGAGGGAGATGCTAACCTTGAAAGCCAACTTAACGCAGGGGGCAGACATTTTACTGAGGCTAATCTTTGCTTCACGAACATGAATGATGGCGTTCACACCATGAACTGTGCCAATCAGGAAGGAGTCAGACATAAAGTTAGAGCAAATGGGAATGATTATGCTCATTTTAGCTTTGAGGCTCAAAATGAAATATTTTGCCACAGGGAGGCTAACGTTAGCCAGCTAGCGAAACAAACTGCGTCCATCAACAGAAGTGCGTCAGGGAGCTTCAGCGACAGCAGCGTAGATTACGGTCAGATCGACTCCAGGGTCGGTGAGGCTTATCTAGGAAGTGAAGAAGATTACGGGTCCAGCTGTGGCTCAGGTGAGGATCAGCTCCAACCAGCAGATGTGGAGGGGTCCTGGCTCAGTGTTTCCCCTTTGATGCAGACGAGGTGGAGAGGAACGGCAGACTCCCACTCTTTCCCCTCGGCGTGTCAGAGATCAACTATCGGGGTCAGCTGTGGGACTTCCACTCAGAGACTGGACTCCTTCTCTGAAGCTTTCCTCTCACAGAGGAAGAGGATATTTCCTGCGATTCCCAGAGGAGATTCCTCTGGACAGATGTGGGACTTTGGAGTAGGGAGGGCAGAATATCCCGGATCGATCAAGTCAATCCACAGCTGTGCTTTTGATTCAGAATCCTACCAACCATCCTCTTCCCCCGCTCACCCTTCTCTTACATCTTTTCCTTCTCCTTGTACTTCGGCTCAATTAGTGTCTTCTGTTCTCAGTCCTCCTCCCACACCTCGGCCTCCTCCAACCCAATCGCCCTCCAAAATGGACTCTCCCAGTGCCTTCGGTGGCAGCGGTCATTCAGTATCCCAGAGTGGAGACCCACTTGATGTTCTCCAGTTTTTCTCATCCCACCTTCAGTCTCACCCCTCCATCCATTCTTGTGGCACGATATGGAGGTTTCCTCTGCTTGTACACAACGTTTCACCGCCAGGCGACCCCAGCAACACCAGGAGAAATCTGGGAGCTTGTCACGGTGGCGACTACTGGAGGACTGCAGGTAAGAGAGTAGGAAGAATGTGACATTGCCATCAAGATTGCAAGAATGACAGACGTAAATTGTATTAATATTTATATTCCAGTATAAGTACTGTTACTTATGCAAAAAGATTTAAAAAGGAAAATGTAGCTGTAATAGAATCAACTTCAACTTTAATGCTTTCCTGTAATCCTGTTATACATGACCCCAGGGTTTCGAAGTTTGAATTTGGGAGTTAAGCTCTTTAACTCTCCGATATCGATAGAGCAAGACTTGTAAATCAGGAAGTTCAAAGGATAATGATAAGGATGAATTTAGAGCAGCTTTGAAGGGGATGAAGAATGGAAAGGTGTTTTGTCCCGATCACAAATCAGCAGAGGTTTGGTCCTGATGACATATCAGTAGAGGTATGGAGGTGTCTAGGAGAGAGGGCAGTGGAGTTTTTAACTAGATTGCTCAAAATTATCTTGGAGAGTGAGGATGCTTGAGGAATCCTCACTCGGAGGAAAGGTGTAAGGAAAAGAGGAGAGATTGTGGATCTACTGGTAGAAGGATGCTGGAGATTGAGCTTCCAGGCAGGAGAAAAAGAGGGAAACCAAAGAGGTGGTTTGTGGATGAGGTGAGAGAGGATATGCAGTTGGTTGGTGCCTGAGTTGTTGGTATGAATTAAAGAGGTAACTAACTAAAAAGGAAATGACACTTTCATTCTAGAGTGCAGTTCTAAGCTGGAACCGGTTCTTCATTATCATCCTGATACAGCGAATGGTTTTTCACGGAATTGGTTGTTGTTTCTGTCGGCGTCCTTATTTCCTGTCTGCCACACTCAAAAAGCTGCTGCTGTCGATGACTTACTAAAACATTTCTCGTTCATCACAGTCCTCCTCTCATTTTTCAGCCCCGCAAATCATCGATCCTCCAGAATCATCATTCTTCACTTCACCCCACCAACCCAGTGCCCTCATTACCACCACTACTCCATCACTCCATCCCTCCTTCCATTATCCTTCTCATCCACCTCACCAGTATGAAACAGCAGTAAAGACAACTGTTTGCACGGTGACCAAGAAATTAAAGAATGGATCAGGCGGTCTTAACCAATCACAGCTGCAGGTACAGTATGACATCACCACTATTTTCCAGTCCTGTTTTATATTTGTATATAATGAACAGGGTGATGAACAGGGACTTCCTGTTTGAATGTATAAATATGAGGTGACACAGGCCTGATTCTCTCTGAGGGTCTTCACCATGATGAAGACCAGAGAACACAGCAATGAGGAGCAAAGAAAAGTTGTAGAGCTGCACAAATCTGACAATGGAGAAAAGAACATCTGTCAGCAGTTCAAAATGTCAGTTTGAACAGTTAGATCAAAAATGAAGAATTTAAAAGAGACTGGAGATGTTAGACATCAGCCTGGAAGAGGATCTGTCTGCAAACTGACCCCACACACTGTGAGGATGATGGTTGGACTTTTTAAAGACTCTCCAAGGATCACAGCTAGAGAGTTCAAAGGTCTGCTAAATCTCCATGTCAGAAAGTCTCCCTAACCACCATCAGATGGCGCCGACACCAACACCAGAGGTCTGGGAGGGCAGCAAGGAAAAAGCCTCTGCTGTCTTCCACACACAAAAGCTGCCATAACCCGACCGGTCATGGCAGTAGGCCGTCCACCCTTGGATCTTCTCGAGGTTTCTACCCGTTAAAACACAGTTTTTTCTCGCCACTGTCGCCAAGTGCTTGTTCGTGGGGGAATTTGTTTGGTCTCTCTAGATAATTACATAAAGAGTTTGGTGTAGACCTGCGCTTTCTGGAAAGCACCACAACTGTTGTTGTGAATTGGCGCTATATAAATAAGTATTGATTGATTGACAAGCTAACGCTGGTACAGTTTGACAAACACCACTGGGACTTTCACTGGAACAAGGTCAGAGGTCAGATGAGACCAAAGTAGTTTTTTTTTGACAACAAATATCTAAGATGGGTGTGACGTAGCAAGAAAGTAAGCCACAGAGAAAAGCCGATCATACCCACTGTGAGGTCCGGTGGTGGATCCCTGATGCTGTTTTTCTTCCAAATATCCCGGACATCTTTTTAAAACGCACGGTTTCATGTGTTATTTTTCTTTCTTTTTTTAGATGTTTGTTTGTGCTCATTCCTCCAAGAAACAAAAATATGTCTTAATACCTCAAGTTTGAAAAGCAATTTTTTTAATTAAATTTTGCTTCCAGGAACAGTTCTCCAAGATCTACACTGGAACTCCATTTCCCAGTATCCTTCACTCTAGCAAGGGTCAGAAGAGGGGCCGCCACACTCCTGGACCCCTGCTAAATCCTAAACGCAGGGGTCTGGGCCTCTACTCCTCTCTCTCATCCCTCCATCACAGAGAAGAGGAAACAGGTGGACAAGAACATGACGTGGTGCCGTGAGTGAAACACTTTGGGGAAAATTGGCTTTTTGGAGGATTTCTCAACAGGTTCATTGTTGCAGATATAAATTCATGCATTGGTCACAGATGGTTTTCTCCATTTTTTTCCGTTCTCTCCAGGCGAATCAACGTGGGCCGTGATTTCCAGGCAGAGCTTCCACCTTGCTGTGAGACAGGCGAGGGATCAGCATCGTGTTCACGAGAGGAGAAATCCACTTGGGAACAGCTGCTCTGGAAAACAGGCAAGGAACTGGAAGAGAAAAGTGACTCACAAGACCAAGGTAAATAACCTGCAGTAACAAGATTGAATATTTCAGTCTGCCTATAATTAACGCTACGCCGGAGGGGTTAGAGGCTCACTGTTGATGCTCTGTGTTTCTGTGGCTGCACAGTGGAGAGGCTGCTGTCCGTGTGTAGTTCCAGCTGTCTACCAGGAGGGGGCAATAACATGGAGCTCGCTCTGCACTGTCTGCACTACTGTCAGGGGAATTCAGTGGTGATATGATTTGTCTTTCTCTATTTCAACCGTCCTTTGACCATGCATGCATTTTCTCCATCACTCCTCCGTCTGTTTTGACGTTCCTCCACGGATTATTATTTAGCTGACTCATTTTTTCCCAATTCCTTCCTCTCCTGTGAAGGCCACGTTGGACATGCTGCTGTTCTCTCAGCCCCCGCCAACAGGGGACTACCACTACACTGGTAAACCTTTGACCTTTGGTCTCACCCTGAACTGTGTGTTTTCTTATGATTGGTAAAGGATCCTTCCACACTGTCTCTTAGAGATCTGGCCAGAATTAATTTAACCTGTGTCAAGTTTTTAAAAATATCACAGCAGAAATTAGACCAGAGATCAAAACAACAAAGGAAAGTGCATGCCTGAGTGGGGGGTCAGTAAAAGAGAAACCATTCCCACTGTATGTACAATAGTGGCCTTTGTAGAGGCTAAACCTCGTGACCGTTTAATCACCATCGTTCCCCTCTCTCTCACTTTCGTGTATTTAATCCACTCAGAACCCTGGAGTAAAATTCTGCAGAGAACTGTTCACTCAGGTCGGCCTCCTGACACCAAGCTTTAGATCCAGCCCCATACTTGGTTCTTGCATGTTGCGCAGCCTCGGTGGGGTCAGACCCCTGAGCTGCCGAACTATGGGAATTTCGATGTTTGGCATGGCAGCGTCATTGTTTCTCTTGCCCTCTCTCTCCCCCCTCACCCGCCCCTCTCTCACTCTGTAGGTAGTGATTTTTGGACAGCCAACGAAAAGCTTCTCTTCAGTGCAGCTCTGAGAACACACGGAAAAGAGTTCTCACTCGTTCAGAAAACGGTATAACTATTATTTCATTTACTCTGTAATGTCTGAGTGGGTACTTTCACGCTGTAATCTATCTTTGCCTCCACATGAAAGTATGTCACTGCATGAAGACGCCTACAGGCAGCTTTAATATCACATTATCGCCTCAGTTGATTGAATATTTCTATTGATTTTGTCATCAGATAGTTGGAACAAAACAACCATGTAACCCGAGCTGACAAACCAGTTTTATTCTTATGATACCCATCTCAGGTTTAACCTCACCTTCAGCTCATTATACTGTAAAAACATGCACTGTAAAAAAAAAAAAATTGGTATAATTTGCCGAAAAATACTGGCAGCTGTGGTTGCCAGAATTCCACGGTCAAAAATCGAGTGACCAGGTGTAAGACATTACGGTAAAATACCGTGAAAAAACAGGTCTATTGTAGAATAGTTTATGCTACAAGGGCATTATATCAAATTACCATAAATTATTCTTATGTTTTTAGACCTTCAAAGCAGCAGTTTTTTACAGCTGTATAATATTAACACTTTGCTTCTGCAGATATGAAGGTATGCTTGCTATATTCCTATTTACTGTAAATTTACATGTAGATATGTGTACTACACTGTAAAAAATTGTCAGGAGAAATGATGGTACAAAACTGTCAAGTGTAACAGTAAGAGATGGTAATTAAGAGAAAAATAACCTCATGTCTTAAGCAAGTAATTTCTGTTAAAGTAATGGTAACATTTGGAGTTACCGTAAAAGCATGCCTTTAATTTCTATTGAAGCAAAAATGTTAAAAGTGTATAATTGTGAAATACGAGTGATGTCAAGGTTTAGAAAAGTCTGAAATTATTGGAATATCCCGTAATTTTATGTAATATCCAATTACCATGAACAAAATGACAGATTTTCATTAGATCTGTTGTTTTCATGGTAATTTACCTTCATTAGAACTTCAGATTTCATCCAAATTTAACGTGCGTTATAATTAAAAATATATTATTATTATTATTGTCACGTCATAGCATATTTTAAAGTGAAAGTGAAAAATAGTGAAAAGTGAAAAATAGTTCTCTACTGTTAATTATGCAGAAATCTTTTTTTCTACAGTGTAGTAACAATAATAATAATCAGACGCAGAGATGGCAATTGCATCTACAAATTATTATTATAAAGACGTCATTGTTAGAATTCTGTTAGAACAAAACAGTAATTCCTAAAAATGCACTTTCTCTTCACCACTGCACATTCTTTTACAGTGAAAACGACCATATTTAGACTCACTCACACAAAAACGTTGGTTAAAATTTGTTTGTTTGTTTGTTTGTTTGTTTGTGGCAGGTGAGGACAAAGACCACATGTCAGTGCGTTGAATATTACTACCTGAGCAAGAAGCTGCAGGACATGCAGAAGAAACAGGATCTGCAGAAAAGTGTAAGAAACAAAAACTCTGGCTTCTGCCCGACAAGACTGTTATTCTCCGGTTGCAATATCGCTTTTCCCATGATGCAGTGGGTTCCACTGTGTCAAGAGACAATA
Organism: Lophius americanus; assembly: GCA_037951165.1. NCBI lineage: Eukaryota > Metazoa > Chordata > Actinopteri > Lophiiformes > Lophiidae > Lophius > Lophius americanus. The sequence goes on from JBBDHG010000119.1 coordinate 130,670, forward strand.
AGACGACTGGAACAGCATCAGTGGAAAGTTTCCAGTGAATAAATTATAACCTAATCCACATTACAGTGATGATGCATACCATAATAGTCTGAGTATTAGGTCTGTAACAGACTGAGCAATACAATCAGTGAATGTGCGAGAATATGAATTGGTTCTTTCTTGGGAAAGATTCTGGACTCTTCAACTAAGTTTCCAGAACCACGGTCCATCAGCTGCATCAGTCCTCCAGTCCTCTACACATTGTTCAACCATGACTGCGCAAGGACCCACCCTGGAACCTGAATAATTAAATTCTCTGATGGTACAGCCGTTCTAGGCCTTTTACCCAGCGACAGCAGCCTGTCGGCCCTTCGCTCTGAAACAGGGAACTTCATGCAGCAGTGTAGCAACAACCATCTAGTGCTGAATGTGTGGAAGACTGAGGACACGGTGTTTGACCCAAAGACAGTCGGTGACCACAGGTCTGTGGTCATTGATTACGTCCCCATCAATCAGGTCCGCTCCAATAAATATCTCAGGGTCCACATTGACAACACCCTCAGCTGGAAGGTTCATGTTTGAAGTCTCAGCTCCAAACTCCAACAGGGTATGTACTTTATGCGATAACCCAAGGTCTACCGCGTGGAGCAGGAGGTCATGCTGCTGTCCTACATGCTGCTGCATTACAGCCTCAGTGCAGCTGAGGTCACAGGTTTCTCGTCTGGTGCAGACTGCTGTGAAGATAGTGGGGTTAAAGACCACCCGTGCCTCCTGGTGATCCACGAGCAGTTTGTTAAACATTCATTCCTGCTCAGATCCATCAAGCTCCTTGACGGTATCTCCTAGTCAGATTAGAAGAGCAATATGTCTTTCTGTGCAATACTACACTAGCTGTGTACATATACTATGACATAATAGAACACATTACTACGTCTGCAATATTTAACTTATCAGCTGAAGTGCTTGTGCTGCAGATATGTGTGTATGTTTATGTTTTTGTTTATGTGCGTATAGAAATACTGTGTGTGTGTGTGTGTATGTGTATTTGTGTCGTCTGTGTAAAAGGTTAAATCCATCATGTTCACATCCTGTGTGGAATTCAGCTCGGCGAGTCCATCACAGCATAGCTGTTCTGGTTTCTCCTGTTTTTTATAGATACCCAGCCGTCAAACAGTGAACAGACAGATTGGGCGGGCGGAGCCGGTTCCTGCCCCCTCATTGGCCAGCTTCTTCCCCTGCAAGCTGTGTGGCAAGTGAGTAAGACCCGTCCTACTGGAGGAATCTTCATCACAACCGTCTGGTCTGCAGGGCGATCCAACAATCCAACAGATGGTTTATATTTTCAAGCATTCGCTCATATCCGGCTGCTCTCTCTCCCTTTTTCCTCATTCTAGAATGTTCTACAAAATCAAGTCCCGTAATGCTCACATGAAAATCCACCGCCAGCATCAGGAGGACTGGAGCGACAGGACGCCGCTCCACCAGCTCCCCACTCAGGTTCTGAGCGGTAATCTGCTTCCACGCCAGGCTCCGGCTCGGATCTTTCCCTCTTCTGTCTGTCAGTCCAATGCAGGAAACCTCGTCAGTTCTGTCAGCAACAGCGCCACCTTTTCTCCCAGCAACTCCAGCGTCCTAGATCCCGGCACGATGGTGACGTATGGTACCACGTCCACGTTCAACTCTCAAATCATCACTAATTCTGACGAAGAGGCGAACCACAGAGAGACCACCTCTGCATTTCCTTTTAACCAGCTATGGGGCTCATTTGGACATGACAACAACGACAACAACAACAACAACAGCAACAACGACCCCGCAACCTTTTCCTGCAACACAGATGGAGTAGGAGCTGGGACAGAAGGCAGAACTGAGCCGATCCACTGGCAGTAGCGGTCCACTCCCATCAGACCATCAGACCTGTCTGTAGTTCAAACCGGATATTTATCCAATATATCTCCAGAAAATACCCTTACTTTGTATGATTCTGCTGTAAATTGTGTAATTAAATGTACTGAAATGTTTTTTCTGCATTCATAAGAAAATGAGTTTGTAACTTGAAGGTTGTTTTGTGATGTTTCTGACGTCAGTAAAACGTATGGTTTTTCGAGATTAGTCGGTTCCCCCAGTTTCTGTTGAACTGTTTCTCTCTGTGGCTCAATACGTTCGTTTCACACTGGACACAAAACCAACCAGCATCTTCAGTTTAAGATGGCGTTCACTAACATGGATCCTTTGTGGTCACAGGTGCTTTTTTTTCAGGAATGAAATTGACTTAAATAGGTGTAACAAAAAAGCTGGCAACTAATTTATGCTGGAAATAAAAGATTATGAGGGGTGAAATGATCAAAAATCTGCACATAAACTAATGCTGTGTTTTGGAACTTCTGCATTAAAAGAAATACATGTATTTTTAAAAGTAGCTTTCACACCAGCCTTTCAAGAAATTGGGACAAATTATTCTCATTCTCCAAGAACATCTTCAAGTTTGAAAATGACAGGCATCCTGACTAATGCACACACACACGCACACACACGCACACACACACACACACACACACACACGCACACACAGACACACACACACACACACACACTTTTATCGGGCTGAGAGGTTTTAATAAAACACTATAACAGAATAATGGACCAATATTGACCTTGGTGGACCACCTCCTCTCTACTCGCTGCCTAAGTGCTTATGTGCCAGGAACTGACCTGTTGATGGTTAACTACAGAGTTGTTGGTGTGCGTGTGTTTGTGGGACGTGGGATGTGCTGCAGACGAGCGTCCACCAGCGTGGACCACAGAACCTGAAGGAGGTGGAGAGGTTCTTTATGGAGGAATGGTCTCAGATCTTCTCCATGTGTCCTCATACCTCATCACAGACTACAGGAGACACAGGATGTTACTGTGGCAAAAAGGGGCGGAGCTAAATGGTTAGAGTTTTATCAATAACTTTTAATTAAAGATCACGGGTAAAGACATTTTTTTTTGCATCTCGTTTTACTCATTATTTTTTAAGAGTGCCAATAATTCTGGAGAGTTGTGTATTTTGTGAGTTGTTTTAACTAAGAGAAAAATACTCAAGCAGTGACATTTCTGAACTTTGATATGGACTCTGATGGCTGTGTGAGGTCAGATAGTTCTCTATAGCCTTATTTTAAAAAAACAAAAACAATGTTGAATAGAATAATGAGAAATCAGAGGATGAGAAGTAAACCATCGATCCTGAGTGTCCTCTCATTGAGCCCATTTTTCAGAGAGACAAAAAGAGCAGAAGCATGTAGAAAAAAGGGGAGAGGGAGACCGGACCAATGGGGTGAGAGGAAGAAAGAGCGAGGAGAGAATAAACAGAGAAGTTACTGAGCAGTGGCCGTTCACCCATTCATGGCGAGCTGCTCTGTGCCAGCTTACTGAGCAGACTCCTCCCACTTTCTCTCATTTGCTGCCCTTAGTTGTTTTTTTTTACTTCTCTTCTATGCAAGAGTGGCACGGGAGAACAAAAGCATCTTTTTTCTGGAATGTTGAACAAAGTTATAATCTTTAAAATGCTAAACCAAAAACTCTGCAGCACATATGTGTTACAACAGGAAGAAATACAAATAAAAATGAAAGATAAATGAAAAATAAAGAATAGCAACAAAATAATTAATAAAATACCGTTTGTATATGCAGTAAAGTTATACACAATTGTATATGTGTATAACTGTTGAAATAAGTATTTTAACCCTTTAATGTCCTCGCCAAGAAAAAAAGACAATAGACAATTTGCATATCTTATTTCTGTGGGACATTTATTAATATCTTGGTCACTAAATTTCCCACACTCAAAAAAAAAGATTTGGTCAAGCCTTTTTTTTTAAAGAGAATAAAAAGAAAATCAGACATAAAATTATTTCTAAATTAAATAGTAAAACAGTCCATTTTAATAAGGTTAGCTCAACATTTATGTAAAGCGTGTTTTTCGGAAACTTTCTGACACTTACAAGACTTTTATGTTATATGAAGTTACATAATTCTGTTTTTAAAAAAAAGGAAAAACAAAGTCCTTTGCATCAAAAACTAAATAGCAAGAATGTTAGAAATCAAAAGTCTCTCTGTTAGTAGATGCTGAGTGGGTGAAAAGTCACTTGGACGATAAATGTTGACCCCAGTCAAATAGAAACTGCGACGTTTATCTATTTACGTCTACAACCCATTTACGTATACAAAATGACAACACTGCTATTGAGCGTCCGCCCCACAGGGAAGGAACCCCATAAAAATTCTTCTAGAGAGATCAGGTGGGGCTTAGCTACAGGAGCGGCGGTGATGCAACGCCTTGTGGTAAACCCATGTCTGAGCTGACTCTCTCTCCTGGAGGAGGTTTGTGAGAAAACTATGAGAGCATGAGACTGCTTGAAGAAACAGGGACAGAACAGCTGAGTGTGCAGGAAAGAGAAGTGGGATGGAAGTTTAGCCAGAGGAATGTGAGATCATCATAGCAATCCAAATCCTGATACAGCAAAGATTATGTTTGTGTCTCGGATTCTTTCTTATTGACTGGACTGAATGCTGAATTGTGATTGGCCCTAATTACTGTTCTTAAGGTAGAGTTTGTTGCGTCCCCTGTGGAATGTCATTGACACAGACTCTTATCTGTGACCGATAAGATAAACCGCCAGGGTTGAGAAACAATCAGGAGTAAACCTGCGCCAATGCCCTGCGTCAGATTATGGTGGCATGTGACTGAACTCTTCATGCAAACGTGGATAGAGGCACGAAAAAAAAAGATAATGCAATAAATTAAAGTGGAATTTTTATTGAAATTTAAGGTTAAGGGTATTTGTCTGTGAAGATTCTCATTCGTCATTTGAGTCCATGTGGGTTGAATGCAAAGCAACTGCTTTAGGTGTATATCCCCTTTAAATTACAGTGAAATTCTAGTGTATTTACAATTTTGGATGTTATTTAACCCTTTTAACAGCCTCGCCAAGAAATAAACTATGGAGAAATTTTTTTTTTTGCATATTCTATTTCCTTGATATAATAATAATAATAATACATTTAATGCATTTATTGATCTAATAGTAATGATAATAATTAATCTTTGTTACCCTAAATTTAACATGAAATGGTGAATCCTTCAGTCAGGTATAGTTTATTACAGTAAAAAAAAAAATCAGACTTATAAAATTAATTCAAATAAGAAAATAGTCATTTTCTAAAAAAAAACAAAAAACTGATATTTGTTGATTTTTTTTGTTGAATCAAGTCACATAATTCTGTTTAGTAAGTCCTCACATGCTTTAATATCCACCAAAGAATCCTTCTTATGGAATTTGGGCTTTCTATATTGCCTTGGCTAATGCCCCTTTGACCTGTGGTGTCCCCCAGGGTTCCATCCTTGGCCCCTTATTCTTTGGCAAATACATGCTGCCACTGGGTCAGATCATAGCAGTCACTCTAAATCTGCTCAACAAAACACTTAAGCAGGACGTAATAGGGTAAAATATGGAGGTGACATATGAAATTGTTTATTGCCAACTTTACAAATCAGGACTACAAAGAACATTTTAACAGCTAGTAACCATAACTGTTCCTTTTGAGCTACATCCTGAGGGTCTTTCTCTATTACTTATTTTCAATCACAGGAGAACAGGTATTCTGATTCAAACAGAAGTAGGAAAAGATCAAGTCATGTTTTACTTTAAATACACATCGCTGAAACATCAGGGGCAATGTAATTTTACCGGTAAGTTACATATCACACTGTGAATGCAAAGTGTTTTATCTTGTTTTAAGTGAACTGCTGCTGTTCAAGCAAAGCTAAGTACTCATGAATAAGACGTGTATATAGCACAGCAATACTTATTTGATTATTTTAAAAGTCTTAGAAAAACTGATTTGGTAATTTCTTTAAAATTTCTAGGGAAGTTTATCAGAAAACAAAAGTACAATAGGTCACATTTTATGGAGCTCATCCGATCAGGTAACGGTTAAAAGCGGAAACAGGAACAGGACTAACATACTTTTTGTTTGGGGGTGTTTGAGGAAGTTTGCACAAAACTAACTGAAATTTCTAACACATTCAGTAAACCTCTTGTGGAAGAGTATGAACATTCTTTTGGCTCTTAAGCTGCTAAACAACAATCGAACGTGATTAAACAGAAACAACTCATTTGGGTTGGCGCCTACTACAGCGTGAGGTCACAAAGGGATGAAGAAGACATAAAGACACAAATAAAACCAGCAGAAATAAATCTAAGGTAACCACTATCTATTCCTTTACTGTTATCAGTATAAAATAAATATATATATGTATGGCGCAGTATGTATGGAGCCGTAATTCACACCAGTTATACCTCGATTTACAAATATATGCCTTATTTTCCTTATATATTAATTACAATTTTTATTGCATTCGGTTTATCATGATTTTTTCTCTGAGCCCATGACATCACAATGGAAAAACCACGGGTTTGAATATGCAAATGTCTTATTCTCTTATGTTTTAAGGCCCTGCTACGAGGCATTCCAGCGCCTCTCCACTGGAACAAGGCAGAGTCATTGTTATGATAAATATTAATAATACTAATTCTAATTTCCCTACGTTTGTTACACTAACAGTGAAGTTTAAAGTGATGCAGATCATATACTTCAAAAGAATCTAATTTGATCTTCTCGCCTTGACTGTCCAACGTTCATGTTTGTTCATGAATCATATCTTACATCATTGTGACATTTTAAAATCAAGTATGCTGCAGAACATCAGAAAATGTCATTGGTGAGCCAGATCAATGTCAAAATTAATCAAACTAGTCTTGAGCTTTAGTCCCTGAGATATACAACACAAATTTCCTCGGGTTGATTCATATGCATCACATTTGGACCAAATCGGACCATCGGTTGAGATACTATGGCACAAAAACTGTGATAATGGAGATAAAGCTCCCACTACTGTCGTGTTGTGAGACACAAAATGTGCTGACCAAACAGCTGAGCATGATTTTAAAGGTTAACTGGGTTTGGCAAATTTACACTTTAATTTCCTGCTCAACTGTTTGGTTGAGAACATTTTGAGTCTCTATTTGTTATTGAAAAATGTGGCTGAACTTGTTTACAATATGACCCAGTAGCAGTATGTATATGCTAAAGAGTAAGGGGCCAAGAACCAAGCCATGGGGAACACCACAGGTCAAAGAAGCCAGTTTACAGGTGGTATTTACCATGACTATAGTAGAATTTCTTTAGTCAAATTAAATCAAACTAGCTTCTTAACTTGATACAGCCAAAAAAAAGTGTAGTTATGGTGAAATAGTTTTCTACAAACATTTGTTACCAAAAGGCTGAGCTAATAATTAAAATTAGCTGTTTTCATAGATACCCAAAATTGTATCATATACGTTTTTGGTTTTTTTACTGTTTAAAAACATGCTTGATCAAACAATTTGTCATCTCAAAGTAAACTTAGTCTGTCCCAAAGGAATAAAAAATGCAAAGACTTTTTTTCCCCTGTTGTTTTTTAAACCATTAAAGGCTTAAATGTTTTTTATACCATGCCAATAAAGCCCTTTGTAATTGTCAATACCAATGAAATACGGTTAAAGGCCCCATACAGACTGAGGCTGCCTCTGTATGGGGTTGTCAAGCTCGCGCACTTTAAATGGTGCCGCTCTGGGCGCGTGCTTTCCTGCCCTCTCATATGATTGGCCTGGAAAATGGGGGCGTGGCCGATTGCATCATGTCAAAGAGAGGGATGAAAGGAGAGAGAGCGAGAGAGAGAGATTAACCGGGAGTAAGAAGCAGGCGCAGAAGCAGACGCCTATATCCGCCAGACGGAGACGTACCGTGCCAGCTGCTAGCTGAGTTAGCAACTAGCTTCAGAGTCCTCGCGCCTTCTCTCCGTATGAGGGACTGAGAGAGAGTGTGTCTGACAGCGCGTGTGTCAACGTTTTGAGCGCGAGCTCGACCGTCCCGAAGTCACCCAGTGCCAGTGTGTGTGTGTTCGCGCGCGTGCCAGTGGGCGCGTGCATAAAACCCTCATATCCTCCTCTTCTGTTAGCAAAGCAAAGAAGCATAGCCCAAACACATAAACATTGTGAGAAACGACTGTTTACATTCGGTGTCCGGTTACTTGACAGCGGATTCGGACCATTTACCGACACCGACAGAGCACCAGCATGTGAGTACCGATGTGTGACGTGAGAGAGTGACCGTGGAGAAGTCGTGTATGTGTGTGTGTCTGGCTGTCAGTGAGAAATTGATTTTAACCGTAATCCTTTACTTGCATGTGTCTATCTGTCAACGTGGTCACAGATGTTTTCAGTTCCCAGAGTCAAACTATCGTATAGAAATACAAGAATGTTTGCAAACGAGTGTTTCCAAACATGACTCTACTCAGCTGAACAAACATCAACTCTTCGTTGTAGTAGTTTCCAAAGTGCGCCGAGAGTTTGACAAAATCAGAAGAATCTCTTTCAGGAGAGTTGTTTTTTAGTAGTGTGACTTTGCTTCATGGTGAAAACATGCAACAATGGCTGCTTTTGTGCCAAGTTGGCCACTACTAACCTACTTTCTCCTGGCAGACTGGATGATGGAATAAAGTCAGAACAATGAGAGGCTCTGCAGGAGGGAGTATCTCTGATAGACCCACCAAGGGTGTATCTCTGAAAAGCCCCAGTTTCCTGCATTGTACCAGCTATCCCCCTCATTAAAGTCATCCAAATAAATGTGACTCATTAATAATCTCTATTGACTCAACCTAACTATCTTTATGAAGTCGACAATATGCTCAAAGATCAGATCCCTTAGTGCCTCGATAATGAAGATTAATAAAATAATGTTTCTTCTGAGCCTCAATAATAAAACAGAACAGATTTCATTGTGTCAATTCAAATTAGCTAAATGTAGACACAGACACAATTGGACTTGGAAGAAAGGGTTTTCAACAAAAAAAGCTCCCCAAATGAGTAAAAAGTGAACTGTTATAGTGAAATAATCTATATTCAACGTAGATCTCCTTGTGTAGATTCATATGAGCCAACTTCGGAATAAACCGAAAACCAGCGTTCAGGAAGCTATGTCCCTTTTTTTTCAGGGACAGGCAGAAGTAGTTCAGGTCCATACAGTCAAATAGTCCAGTTCCTTACAGTCAAATAGTCCAGGTAAATACAGTCAAACAGTCCGGTTCCATCCAGTCAAATAGTCCGGTTCCATCCAGTCAAACAGTCCGGTTCCATCCAGTCAAACAGTCCGGTTCCATCCAGTCAAACAGTCCGGTTCCATCCAGTCAAACAGTCCAGGTCCACACAGTGAAACAGTCCAGTGAATTGCCCCGTTTGGTACAGTTGCTTTAATGGAGCATCTGTACCAAACTGGATGCACCAATGAGGTGCATTTGTACCTTTGACCCCCCTGAGTTGGACGCAGAACTGTCGTCGTCATCTGAAACTGTAAAATGTCAACACCAACATTGATTTTTGTGGTTCCACAGACCTCACTGCGTAGCTGTGCTCAGGTGTAGCGGTTTGACGCAATGAATGCGTCATGAGAGCCATTTGGGGGAGTTTTAATGGTCCTAATATCATTATTGTCTGACAGCTGATGATTTTGATCTATAGGTGTCGGGTCAATGTTGTCAGTTGCATCTTTAAATTTCATTGAATGCTTGCAGGAGATTTACCATTTAATTTCTTAAATGGTAAATGGTAAATCACTGAGTTTGTGTGTAATGCTCAGATTTTGCAGAAGTTTGGCCTCCTCTTGTCTTTGACCTTTGAACAAATGAATGTGTTTGATGTGTCTGAACTGTTTGACTGTACAGCTTGTTCTTTTTCATCCTTTACTTTGCGTCAAACGCTGGTACACGCAGAACACCTGCCCCACCCCAGAGCTCAGGGAGGCCCGGTGGCAAAGATCTAAGCTACCTTCATAAACCAAAAGCAGAACTGTCAGTAAAGCAGGGATGTGATGGGAGACTTAAAGGCAGGAAAAGTTTGTGCTTTGATCTTTGTCTCTCTTAATGTTAGTAGTTGTCACAATCATGCAAAGGTAAGAGACGGAAAAAATTCAAGGCATTTAGCCAGTGACTCTGTATTTTCTAGACAATTATGCCAAGGCTTTAGTGCACCCCTCTTCATAAATATAATGTTTCTTGTTGGTTCGTTTCAACTTCTAGGCCATGCGGTCATGTGACCTTGAATGAAACTTAAGTAAACTTATGAATACAGCAAATGAAACCTAATAAGGACCTACACCTATGCATTATCTGAGGCTACAGTACACAAGGTGTGTTGTACATGCTTAAGAAAACTCTTATCTGCTATCATAAAATCAGTGTACATTAATTTTGGTTGGTAATATGGCAACTTCCGCACACTACACAGTTTGTCTCAGGGAGAAGAACTGGTGAACCTGCATTCACTCTTCAGCGAATGTGAGGGAATGAAGGCTTGTCTCTGTTGTCTGATCCCACAGAAGATCACACATTGCTGAAGAAGGTCATGTTGGTTATGATAGAAAGGCGCCACAACAACATCATAGAGCTGTTTTGGAGGCAAGATATCTCATCTGGCATTTTGATAAAAAATGAAAATAAGATGGTGTTGAAGGTTAATTGCAATCTTCTTTCTATGTTGAACCCGTCACAAGCAGAAACAAAAACAGTCTTAATAAGAATCTGTATTGTAAATTAATATCTGGTTCAAACATAAAAATGTCTTTGATTTCTCCTGATTCACTATTGAAAAGTTAAAAGAAATGTTTCCTTTCCTCTAATGATCTATTCAGCACCATCAAAAAGAAAGGTAGTCCAGGACAGCAGCACTCATTCTGCTGTCATTTTCACATCCATCCGTCCATTTTCTGCAGCTTATCCAAGGTCAGATAGGGGCGGCAGCTGGCTAAGAAGGGTTTTGCAGATGTCCCTCTCCCCAGCAACATTCTCCGGCTCACTTGGGGGATTTTTCCGAGGCTTTACAAGGCCAGATGAGATATACCATATAGTCCCTCCAGCGAGTATGGATCCACCAAGGTAGCTTTCCCCACTTACCTTTTTAGAAGGAAGCCCATTTCAGCTGCTTGTATCCATGACCTCCTTCTTTTGGTCACTACCCAGATCTCATGACCAGAGGTCAGGGCTGGAACCTAGATGGATTGCTAAATTGAGAGCTTTGCCTTACGACTCAGCTCTTTCTTCACCACAATGGACCGGTACTACACCGCCGTTACTGCTAATGCCACACTGAACGGCCGTCCAACTCACGTTCCATTCTCCCATCACTCCAGAACAATACACCAAGATACTTATCCTCCTTTGCTCGAGGCAAGAACTCACCCCAACCCGGAGGGGACATTCCACTGTCCTCCAGCAGGGAACCATGGCCTCAGATTTGAGGTCCTGACCCTAATTTCAAGCCGCTCGCCTCTTAGCTGTAAAACGATGCAGTGCTGCTGGAAATCACGGACTGATGAAGCCAATAGAACCACATCATCCGCAAACAGCAGAGATGCAATTCTAAACTCCCCAAACTGGACACTCTCGCGCCTCGAGAGTCTGTCAATGAATGAACAACAGAATCGTAGACAAGGGACGTCGTTGATATAGAATTATACAATAAAAGTGCTGTTGATCCTAATAGATTCTTGAAGAGCAGCAGGTAGCAGCAGGAGGCCAGAGCGTTTTGTTTTCACAGGTGGTGAACAGCCTGACTGATTGTGAAAGTCAGAAGCAGAACCTGTTTGTGATAATGGACCAACAATGTGAAGCCCAATATAACCAGATTTATTTAATCAAATGGAAAACAAGCTGTTGGATTTGTCTAGCTCAGGACATCTTATGACCGGTAGAACAACAGTTTTACGTTTTACTCCAGATATGTTTTAAAGAGGAGAGGATTGCTTGTTTATATCTTTTTGGCAATCTGCTTTATGCTTCTACAAACTCAATAGTCAAACCGCTGTCTCTTATTTTAGAGGGGGGAATGGAGGAATGGGTTCTGTCCGTGTTTTTTGTTCCTGAACATATCCCAAAAATAGAAGTTTTTCTCACTCAACTTTACAGACACAAATCATAACAGGAAGTTGTGTTTTTTGTCTTTATAATTTTTTAAAAATTTTTTTAAATAACTTATTTTTTCCAATGTCTATTATTACCACAGTTAGTTTGACTTGGGGTCATTCTGGTGTTATTCTTGGAGTTCATGTCGCATACTAATCCTTATCTTTCAGAATAACTTCACGTTGTGGAGTCGTGCTTTCTTTGGTGCATTTCTTCTGTTAGTATTTTTTTTAAATTAATTTTGATGTTTACAAATTGAATGAAGGCTGAGTCTGTGTGTGGAATTTGTCTCAGATGAGGGATTCTGGTGCTGAACTTGTGATCTTAATTTGATTTTGTCACAAAGTTAAGTGGATCATACATCCTTTGAGAAGTGTACGGTGATATTTAGCAGTTTTGTTTAATAAAAAATGTTTCCTTGTTATCAGACATGCAATTAATACAAATTGCATTGTGAGGGACATCTTTTAAGAAACTCCTTTCGATGAAGTTCTCCCGTGTCGGTGGATCTAGAGTGTTTCATGCTTGTTAGTTCAGACACAAGCATCTGTCCTGTCTGCCTCAGTAACCTTCTTCATGCAGTCTAAGCAGGTGTTGTTTGTAACTGGGCTCCTATTAAACCTCTTTCTTCGCTGTTGCTTGATCTTCCTACAAATTGGATCTGACAGGTCACTTCCTTTGAGTCTAAATCTCGTTCCTGCTTGATTTTCTGGTAAAAATGTTCGTTATGTACAAGACGACTTAAGTGTTTTGCATCTGAATTTTATGAATCTGATATTTGACAATATTCTCTCCTTGCGTTGTTTTGCGTTAAGATCAAGGAGTGAACTTTAAATTCAGATATTTTATTGTTCTGATTTGCTCTGACCTACACATATTATACTCCTCCATTCTACCTGTTAGGTAAGGAGACAGGATAGGACAGGAGGATGAGACTGCTGATGTGGAAGGACTGATGTGGAAGGACTGATGAAGGAAAGGAGTGTGGATGAATGCGCTCCCTTTTTTCCATTTGTTGTTCAATCTCCGTTCTCACTAATAACAGGACTGTCATAGAGATTGTGTAGCTTCAGAGACGTGTTGTATTATCTCCACTTAGAAACTCTTGAGTCAATATGGCTGAATTAGTCTGTGATCACTGGATTCACCACATTTTTTGGAAAAATTGTTTTTTAAACAACTGTAATCCTTCAAAAATAATAGCACTTAAAATGCACAACTCATTATAATTTTAAAACCTTGAAGAAAAAACATAATCCGCCGGACAAACTTTATAGAAATCCATGACTGGTCAAGAAAATTGCAATCGGTGCTCCTATAATTAAAGCACAACCCAGAACTCCCCCGGTCTTAAATAGTCTACAAGTCTAAAGAAAACCTTGTTGGAATGAATTGTTCCCATAGCACAGAGTTAAAGTCACCAAATAAGTATTCAGAAGTTTCTTAAGGTGATCCATTTGAGGCCATAAAGTCTATTCCCGGTTTAAAATCTTCTGCATGAACTGGATGTCTGCTTCAAAAGCTGTAAAAGAAGATTCTCTGTTTCCTCACGTTCTGGCTGAAGATAACGTTCTGTACACAAAGGTCCAAAGTAGTTAAGTGTGTTTGTGTGTCAGAGTTTGTGAGGATTTGTGCGTCAAAGCAGAAGGGAACTTTGATACCTGAGAAGTTAATGTGTGAGCCAGAGTTGATCTCCATCTTTAAGTTGCTGAACTTTCTGCACACATTTGATCAAATATCTGCTTTTCATTTCAGCTTTTCAACTATAATTTGATTTAGCTCTCCTTTGGCGTTGCAGCTGTTGATGTTCTGTGTCCTTAGAAAAACAGGAGGCATCAAAACTTGTGTCAAAAGATGTGCTTATTAATGCCTCAAGGTAAACGAGTGACATGCCTGAACAAGTTTCCCATGATGCATTTTGTCCACCAGAGTAAACACTTTAAATCCTTTGATAATTCAATATCACTTTTGTGTCATCTGGACTGTGAATTTCCTGTAACTCAGCATAAAAAGAGTTTATTAATTCAATGATCCTGCAAAGATTCGGAGACTCCAGAAAGAATGTCGTGTAACTGTTTTTTTTTCCCCCGAGAAACCAAATTTCCACCTATTCAGTAACAAAGCTCCTTAGAGAATTTGATATTTTATCTGGTAGTATCATGTGAAACTGAAGTCAGTTACTGTGAGTTAAGTGAGTGACTCACAGTAAGTGATTCATTCATTTGAGACGGAGGAAGAGGAGCTCTCGGTTGTGTTTATTATTTTTAGACTCAGGTCATGTTTTTGATCTACAGCAGGGATCCATTAAAAGTTTTGTTAAAATGAAACTCTGCCAAATCATTCCAGCATATCGGACAGTTGTCAGTTTAGAGATATTAATGCTTGGGATTTACACCGATGATTCATACCCATTCATCATTATATCATTCACCCATGATATAAGTAAGCATAACTCTGATTATTTTGTTGATGTCTATGAATCAAGAAAAGTGGATAAGCGTAAGGATCTGAGCGACTTCCCCAGGGGGCCAAACTGTGAAGGCCAAATAACTGGCTCAGAACATCTTCCAGAAAACCTTTTCTCTGTTTAAATAGAATTTCATAGGTTTCGCATCACAATAATTGTACGGGTAATATTATTATATACCTCAAAAGTTGGGGATATTACGGGATTGTCGTTTCCAGCGCATCCTCGTACGCCGTAGATCCTTTATGTTAACACGATAACTCAAAAACTCTTCAATTGATTATTTTTCAAACTTTATTCCCCTGTAGACCTTAGTGTGAGGAAGAACTGGCTTGATCTTGGAAAATGTCAGTTCCATATTTTTCCATTTAAATACAGTTTTATCTCAAAGTTTCATTGCCATAGTTTTTTCTCCAAATTCATGTTGCGAACATTCCATGTGTGTAAAATGGCTTTATGCTGATCCTGAATGTGACTTAATCTTGTTTAAGACAACGTGGATTTTGTTATATCATACTTCAAAGACCATCCTGTTGTAGCTTGGTTCAAATAATAATAATAATAATTTATCTTTAATAATCATGTTTAGTCATACACAGTACAACATGGTGACATTATTTTTCTGAGTTTGACCCGTCCCTGAAGGGAGCAGTGGGCGGCACCTTTGAAGTGCATGTTGGGTTCAGGGTTATGCTTAGGGACTGTACGACACGTACCCTTCCTGGGGCTTGAACCGGCTATCTTCCAATCTTCTTGAATGTTTATTTTTATATTCCCTTGTTTTTTTTATGCGGGTTGTACAAAGTTAAGACATTGAGGATTCTGGGAATTCATCAAACAATATTGACTCACTTCTTTCTTTCATTTCTTTGGCTAATTCTGAAGAAAGTTGTTACTTTTGAGTCAGAAACAGACACTGCAGCATGAGTGAGACATAAAATCATCATTGCCACATCTCTGACATTCCCTTCATACCCCGGTTTTCTCCTTGGCTTTATCTGATTATATTATATTTTGATTATATTCAGCTGAACCAGTTGTCATTTCACTGTATGTCTGTAATTGTTGGCTCCATCTGCCAGAGGGATGGAAGAGAGGAAGAAATATCAAAAGGGATCAAAAAAGAGGGAGCTCTGAGCAGAGAGTGATCGATATGCTTCAGGTGTATTTTTTTCCATGATACCAGCTGTTCACACGGAAGTTTATTCGGAGTTTGATGATAGTGTATCATAGCTGTGCCGTGTTTAAGGCCAAGAAGTTTCCTTCCTCTACAGTTTCTGCTTCTCTTGGATCAAAGAGCATTTTAAATCACAGGAATCAGCTTAAAATAATCATGAGTAGGCTGCTCAGGCAGCTGGTAACGATTTAATCTTATTTTTTAAACATTTTATTCACTCGCTTTGATTATATCCCCGAAAAGTCAGGGCTATTATGGAATCGACCCCGCTGCCACTAAGGCCGCCGGCACAAATCCTTCACTTTAAGGCAGTAACTCAAAAACTACTACATGGATAACATTCAAATCTTGCACCCACACAGAACGTAGGGCGAGGAAGAACTGGATTGGCTTTGGGAATGGTTATTTGTATATATCCGACACTAGGGGGACCTCTATCCGCAAATGTTTTTGGGACCCCATTTTTCAACCGTTTGTCTGATTTTGTCCAAAGTTGGTGCGTTACAGACCTAGTGGCCATTTTCCCCCTACACCTGCAGGTAAGGCCCCTCCTCTTCCTCACCTGTTGCATAGAGTGGTTGCAGCTGAGGATAATTGGATATTGGGTCTGCCTCTAAAAGCCCTGTTTGACACTGCTGAGGGAGCAGTGGGTCAGAACACAGTGACACTGTAAGGTCAGCCTTTGTGGCTTGGTGAGACCTGTCTTAGCAGACAAAGTACTTTTCATTGTAGAAAGATTGATTATATCAGTTAGGTGAGTATTTTCAGTTTTAACTTTGTGTTTTTGCATCATTGCAGAGGTGCTTACTTTTGAAAACTAGTTCTTCATTTAATAGTTAAATGTGGTTCATAGTTTGAATAAATTGAGTTGTCTTTTTCGTAAACTGTCTTGAGACGCCTTTTTTTAAAACATTTTTAACATTTATGTATCTTATTTCCTTATTTAGGCGTCCCGGACGAGCTTCCAATAAATGTAACTTATGTTGGTTATGTTAGTGATGTCTCGGGGATCGTGGACTAACACATTTTCTTGAGGATTTTTTTTTTTTAAAGGAGACTCGAGGCATTTTACCCACTAAAATACTAAATTTTATTCAAAATAAGAAGAAAATTTTATCGACTAACTAAGAATCGGTCTTCAAAGGGAAGCCAGTGGGTAGCACAGCCGCTACACTGCATGAAGGTTATGAGTTCACACTCCCCTCCTCTCCAGCTCCTTCCACGGTCCAAAAACATGTAATATAGGAGAACTGGTCACTTTAAAATGCTCCACAGGTCTGGTTGAGAGTTTAAATGATTACATGCAAAGATGTTTATGCCATTATTCTGATTGACCCTCCAGCTGACAGATAGTGTTAATTAATATGTCATCAGCCAATGTAATGGATTAGCTAAAATAATGTAATGACATTTTAGCACGTAAGCAACACAAGCCCCAGGAAATCTAAACTTTCATCACGTACTTTGTCATTCAACCGAATTTTCCGATAAATTAACTCGTCTGTTAAGGATTTAGAGTTCAGCTGTGTTGTAGAGGTAGGGTTTAAGGAAGACGGATGATGTTTGACTTGTTTTGCTGGTTTCTCCCAATCCTCCTGTTCTCGTCTCTACTCTTCTCTCCCTGTTGTGTTCAGGGCCCGAACAACTCTATCTGCTGCTTTTGAGTCAGTGCAGGATACTGTTTCAGAGTTTCCACAGATAAGAATCTAGAGTTAGACTCTCAATGCTTCACTGACCATTAAAAACATTGATTCATTCATTCATACATCATATATCTTCATATAAAACTTCACCTGTGCAGAATTAAAAGGTTCTTGTGTTACTTCCGTCAATGGGAGACATTTTTCGAGTTTCCGTAACCAACAGTTACAGTTGGGATTTTTTGGATCGTCATTGCTGCCACTGTATATTCTTCGTGTTAACGCGAGAACTCAAAAGCTATTTCAATATCATTTTGAAATTTTATTCCACCGTAGTCCGGAATACAAGGCGTAGTACGAAAGGTCAGCTGTATATTTCCCCCACTAGGGGGAGCTTGATTGCTGAACATTTGCAGGCCATAATATCTCCACAATTGGTCCGATTAAGCACCCTGCCTCTCACCCAGTGCATGATGGGATGGCTAGAACATAATCCCTACATGGACTGAATAAAATTCTAAATTCAGACTTTTTCAATGAGTTACTCCGCTGAACTTTATTGTTGTTGCGGTAACTCATAGTCAGTGGAGTTCCTCATCTTTAAATGTAAACAGGCCATATTGAGTGATTATTAATTTTCAAATGAAACCCTGCAGCTACAGATAACAAACAGGAAAAGATTCCTAGACGTGATTAGACTCGGAGAGGCTTCTTCTGTCAGGGTCACCTTGAGAAGTTGAAGATATCGGCCTTCATATCTGCACACAGTTTTTTTCTGGATTAATATCCAACTTGTATGAAATATTGCAGTAGTGTTGCCAAGGAGCTAAGTTGTATCATTAAGTATCAGCTCTGTGTGATTTTAGTGCATGAATTGCAGATTTTGGGATTCATGAGAAGTCACTTTTTTCAGATTGGTCTCCTCTGACTGGATCGCTGTGGTCTGACCACAGGGTGGCAGCAGAGGACTGTCAGTGAGGTGAAGCCTTGTTGTCAGACAGAAGCATAAGCCCCTCCCTCTGCTGACCCAGACAGCCCCTCCCATCAGATACTGAGACATCCCTCCATCCATCCTGTTGAGGAGGATGTAGCTGTTTTTACACCGTTAATGCCGTGAGGGTTAATTAAGCTGCTTACAGGAAGTAGAAGGTAAATATTTGGTGATGGTGTGCTTCACTCCAGTATGTCTAATACAGTACATGAAAATAAAGTCATCACGTTACTGGAGGAGCAGCAGCTGATTGGCTGCCAGTCCATCACCTTCCTTTTATGGAAACTTAATTCTTTGAGGCAGTTTTATGTCTCCATAGTTGTTTAGATGACTGCCACTCTAGTGTTCTTCTATCAAATTCATCATAATTATATATTTTTTCAGCATCTAGTGTGACCATGAACTCAATATAGTGGATATAATCATAACAGTCGATAAGCCTTCAGGTTACTCAGACAATCCAAACTATTCATTGATCAATTTCAAAATGTATACCCCTATAGACTTCAGTGCCAGAAGAACTGGATTGATTATAGGAGAGGTCAGTTGCTTGTTTCCGCCACTAGAGGAAGCTTTATCTCAAAGTCTTCAGGCCATAATTCCTCAACCGTAGGTCCCATTTAGTCCATATTTCATGCATCTGAATCGACTCTGGTAGATCTCTTATCTCTCTCTTGAAAATATAATTTTTCTCTAATTGTCATAAGTTATGCATTAAGTGGGTCTTTTTTTTGGTTGGTAACTTCCAAACCATCCGTCTATTTGTGTTTAAATTGAACTCCTATGAATTGACACGAGGAAATCTTATTTAACCATATATATCTTCATTATTGACTCACTGTGGGATCTGATCTCAGATCAGACTGCTGACTTCACACAGAAACAGTTAGAGTCCATGTGGATTGTGAGATTTTTAATGAGTCACATTCAATTTGAGGAGTTCAATCGGGGGCGATTGCTTGTACAACGCAGGAGAAAGAAGTCTTTTCTTTCTGTGGGGGAAGACGACGGCGTAGGACTAGTTAACAATAACTGATTGTAAGACAATAACTGATTGTAAGACTCCTTTGGTCTATTTGACTGAGTTAAAAACATAATTTGCCAAAGGTTTGACATTATTCTTATATAACGTCGAAAAATATTTACTACTACTTGAATAATCAAAGATTTCTGCTTAATAACAATACAACACGGAAAAATAAAATAATCTCTCACACCACTTACCAACCATTTATTTGAATTAATATTTAATATTATCCCTATATTTATCTTAAATGATTTTCATTTAGCCTCAGTAGCTGAACTTTGTTGATGTTTCTATACAAACTTCTAGCCAGACGGTTTATAATCCTGAATTGGAAAGAAGAACTCCTTCCAACCTCGAAGATGTGGTTCAAGGACCTTAGGCAAGATTTGTTATTCCACAAAAAGATTGAAAACCTTCTTAATTTAAATTGAAAAAAATCACTAATACTGAAGTTTTGTGCTGGTGACCACAGATGATATAGTTTATTTAGTACAAACTTGAATTCCATTTTTTTTTAATTGAATTTTTATTTATTTATTCTTTTTTTTTTGCGTTTATTTAAAAAAAAAACTTTGTTTCATTGAGCATATAACATTTCACAATGGAACAAATGCATAAATCTAAATCTTAATGGCACAGTGGTAAGGTCATAGGGGAGGGTCTCTGTTGGGGCAGTAGCATGGATTGGTAAAGGTAAAGGTATCTTGTTTATTACTTTGTATTTGTTTGTTGCAGAATACAAATAAAACGACTGAGTGGAAAAAAAGAACTACTTTGACTGTGAATATGTCTCAGGCTGTGTGTGTTTACCATGTTCTTGTTCTTTCTTCTCTTAGAATGTTGAGGTACGCTGTGGTCCGGGGGGGCATCGGCCTGTTGGCTGTGAGGAGGTCATGTGTTCTCTCCCGCTTCTCTCACTCCACTCCGAAGAGCGAATATCGCCCCATAAAGAAAGTCATGGTGGCCAATAGAGGTAAGAACCCACTCACGTTTTAGCCATCCTAAAAGCCCACTGAATGAGATGAGCGATTGTGACAACACCGTTAAAATTAAATACATCTACTACTGCTACATTTTATAATGTGAGCAAAAAAATCACAACATTTATGGTCTTCCCAAGGCAAAAGTACAGACTCTAAATATTTAATGGACTGCGTTTTGTTAAATTCAATTGAAAATGCTAATATTTAAACACATTTTGTATGACTGGCTTTGTTTGCTTTAATCCGAGATCATAAAAGGAAGGAACAGAGGATTAAATATGTACCAACTTAAAAGAATGACTTCCTTTCAAAGCTTTTTGAAATAACTGTCTGTGAGGTCTGCAATACTGGGACTGATATCTGACAGGAGATCTACACCGCCCCCAGAGTTCTAAAAGTAAAATTAGATTAGATACCTTTTAATCACAGGATTTACTAGGGGGGTATAAATGTGGAGAAAATATTTGTTTAGAAGTACTATTTAAGAATTTTCTTTTTCTACTTGAATTGGTTTGATTTTCTGAAGGATATAAAGTAAAGACAATAATTCTGGGGGGCAGTGTGTATAGGATGATGGATGCCAAACATGTCGGTAAACATCCCTGGTGTGTTTTAAGTAATGTTTTTAAGTGATTTTTATTGTAATTTCCCTCCACAGCCTTCCTTAAAGTTGTCTGTGGACGCTTTAAAAGTGCTTTAATTGTCTCACCTTTTGATGATTTCTGGGTTGATTGGTGAGATGGGGGCCTGCTGTTGATAGTTAGTCTGCATTAAACAGATGTACGCATTCATGCATTCATCCGTTCATGCATGCATTTAAGCCTTCATGCATTCATCCGTTCATGCATTCATGCATGCATGCCCGCCTATAGAACTGCTTTAGTTCAGCCTTCTGATCCGAATAGTGTTGGCCCTGATACACATTCACACGCACACACAGCCAGAGTTCTTCTTCTCGATGAGGAGGACCGGGCTCCTCCTCGCGCTCCTTCACATCAGCGAAACCTGATATCAGCTCTGCATTAGATCCTTCAGCGCACCGGACCGTGCTCACCTTCAGTGTGTGATGAAGAGAGATCAGACCAGATTTCACCTCACCAAGCACAGCTCCTCTCAGCCACCGCTCCTCTGCACCTACAACACTCCTCTCCCCTCTTTTTTCTCTCCTCCTCCTCACCTCTCCTCCGTTCTTTCTCTTCTCCTCTTCCTTTCATCTCATTCCCTCACCTCCCTTCTCCTCTTCTCTTTCTCTCCTTTTTTGATTCTCCTTTCCTCTTTTTCCTCTCTTAACATGCACTCTCCTCTCATTCCCCCCCTCTTCTGCTCTTCTTGATTTTTCTTCCAGCTTCTGTCCTCTCCTCTTCTGCGTTTTTCAGCTATTTTCAGATGTGATTTTCTCTCCCCCCCAGTGTGACTTTACTCCCCTCAGCTCTTATTTTTTCTCTTTCCTTCATTACCTTTTTCCTCTCCACTGATTTTCTTTTCTCCTCTCTACTTGCCTTTTTTCGTTTTATTTTTAATTTGTCGAAAGTTGTCTCCTTTGGAACATTGAACCCTCTGTAGGTCATTTGTCTGCCCCTCAAGTCTTTTTTGAAATTCTACTTTTGTAGTTTCATTTTTTATCATCACATTTGTTGACCCTTCATTCCCGACACTTTTTCACCTTAAATCCACTGCTTTCATCTGGTCCAGCCTCCTCTACCCTCCTCCTCTCCTCTCGGTTGGACCTCAGATTCACTTCCTTCTTTGATGACTCTTGCTGTCTTTGTCTCTTCTGTGTTTGAACACTGTCCCCACCTCGAAGCAAAAACAACACGTTATTCTACTCTTAATGCAATTATTCCCCCCCCCCAAAAAACGGCTCATGCATGACAAATTTAAGTATTTGACTCTCGTGAGATTAAGATTAAAGGCAGGCAGTGTGTTGGTTGTTTACAGCCAGTATTTTACACCTTTTTAAAAAGGTGAACGGCTTATAATTTGTAAACTAGTGACCTCCTTCACCTTCCGTTCCTGATATACATCCTCCTCCTCTTTCTCTTCCAGGTGAGATCGCTATCCGTGTGTTCAGAGCCTGCACGGAGCTGGGGATTCGAACAGTGGCGGTCTACTCTGAGCAAGACACCGGACAAATGCACAGGTACAAATCTCTGCAGCCTCTCATGCAGGATGAGAGGCTCCATACCGGCTTCAATGAAGCGTAACCAATATATGTCTCGGTAAACTACAGGCCTGTCAGCCATGAATATGGAGAACCGCAATTAAAGGAAGCTTGAGAGTATTTTTCTTTCCTCCAACACTTTGGGCCTGGTCTCTGCGTTGAGATGCACCGACTTAGACATTTTGTTATAAGATTGTACTTTCATCTGATTGTGCATGTCATTAAGGTTGATTGGAGGACTCATCTGCATAACTAAAGTGGGATTTATGGGTAAATGCAAGGGTTGATTAATTGAGCTTCCTAATTTACAAGTGATTTGCTTCTAACCTTGAACGTTTAAAATGAACTTGAAAGTAGCTGGGATTTCATTACGGTCCGAAAGCAGAAAAACTGTGAGAATGTCCCACTGCTAACAGAAATACTGTTCCTGATCTATTACAATAATGGTTTCTGCAAAGATACAGAAGAGAAGAAAGTTGTTAGGCTCACAAGTAAATCACAAGTGACTAACATAAATCCTCAAGTTGTTTTTTTGTTTCAACACGTGAAGGATCTGCCCTGGGCTCATTGTGAAAATGTGTATACACAAATTCTGATCATGTACACTTCATAACACACAAACATAAAACACATATTTTTCTCTAAAACATTTGAGCCATAATTATTGATGTGCAAAGAAAAGTTGTAGAGCTACACAAATCTGACATGGAGACAAGAACATCTCTCAGCAGTTCAAAATGTCAGTTTCAACAGATAGATCAATAATGAAGAAGTTTAATAATAATAATAATTTAATAATGAAGAGACTGGAGATGTTAGACATCCACCTGGAAGAGGACGTGTCTGCAAACTGACCCCACACACTGTGAGGAGGATGGTTGGACTGGATAAAGGATCACCTTGGAGAAAAGCCCCTAATATCCACTGTGAAGTCTGGTCTGGTTCCTGTCAGGAACTTTAAAGTGGGTCGTGGTTGGACCTTCCAGCAGGACAATGATCTGAAGCTCACAACAACTGCCCAAGAATGGTTCAGAGATCACACAATAAAGGTTCTACCATGCCCATTCCCAGTCACCTGACCTAAATCCACCACAACATCTGTGGGATGTGCTGCAGAGGAGAGTCCACCATCGTGGACCTCGGAACCTAATCTCTGTATGGAGGAATGGTCTCAGATCTTCATGTGTTCTCAGTCCTCCTCAGACTACAGAAGGAGACTCGGGCTGTTGTTGTGGCAAAAGGGGGCGGAGCTAGCTAAATACTAAATGCAGGCGGACAATAATTGCTGCACACATGCTTTAGAGAAAAACATTTGCTATATGTTGAGAATGTAATAGTTTTAAATTTTCTTGAGTTTGAGTTAGATTTTTGTGAATAATTTTTAGGAAAGATTAAAGGTATAGACAAGTTCTGCATCTCATTCTTTTTTTTTTTTAAATTCGTTTTCTAAAGTTGTCATTAATTCAACTAATGAGGAACATCTGGCGAAAAGGTATTTTTTTATGTCTGTAAAGTTCAGCCTCTCACTGAACTCATCGCCCGACAGAGACTCTGCTTATTTCCCTCCAGTATCATCTGTATGCTAATGATTCCTTCCTCTCCATTCAGAAGTCAACGATGAAGAGAGACTCGGTACAGTACATTACACCGCCGCTTGTTGCGTTAGACCTTTTATGAAACGAGATTGAAGATAAAGCCACTTTTTAATCCTAAAAGTTATGAAAACGAAAGTCTGAGCGCTCCTCACCCCCCCCCACCTCCACCCCACCCCCACCATCCATCACTCAGCGTTGACTTCATTCACGTGTTGTGTATAAAAGACACATTAATTTCAAGTGTGATCGACCTCATCTGATGCTTTCTGCTAACTAACTGCTTTTCACAGGATAACAAACTCTTCATAACGGTTGTGTGCAAATCTCTACTTTGGTCGTTCCTCTGCACCGATATTAAAATCCTTGTTTCCACAGGCAGAAGGCCGACGAGGCTTACCTGATCGGAAAAGGCCTGCCGCCTGTTGCAGCATACCTGGACATTCCTGACATCATCAAAGTAGCCAAGGTAACATCAGAACAAAATGGTGATGAGAGAAGCTATGAGGGAGAGTGGAGATGTGGAGAAATGGGCTGTGAAGGCCTCAAATATTTTATTACATTTAGAGGGACGTGATTAATTATCCAGCTAAAGTGAAAGTTTTTTTTTTCTAAATGTTATTTACAGTTCTCATTTCGTCTACCTAAATAGACGTAGTACTTATTTAAAACCTCATCTGCAAACCATGGAGCGCAAAGAATGGGTTTCAGCCTTCTTCATCTCACCACTCATAAAATATTGTCTTGAATTAGCATGAAAGGGTAATTTCAATATAATTTTTTTTCTCCATATTTTACTTTTTTCCCCTGTGAAATACACGAGAAGAATATCAGACTTGTGTTGGATCTTTCCGGCGAGTTATTTAGTATTAAGAGTGAAAAACGGAGGAATCTTTAAAAAAAAAAAAAAAAAAAAATCCCATTCTACTAAAATCTCTAAAACCCACCAATCACCGTGAAATACATCATTTATTAACACGCTTAGGAGAAATGGCCTTTTTATTAGCAGTTTGAGGGGAAGTTAAATCTTCTCACCTTACATCTGATCTTGAGGAACAGTTGGGCAGTTATTGGGCTATTAGACTGACGAATGAGTCCCTCTCTCTTCCCTTCTTCTCACTATGAGCCTTTATATTTAGCTGCAGGTTTGAGGGAAGGGAAAGTACATAGCCTTCCTCCCTCCATCCCTCAACCACCTGTCCCCCGTTAATCTGTGCCGTCCCTCTTTCATTCACTTATTCCACCGTTATTTGGTTATTTTACACTCCTACATTTCCTTCCTTCTGAATATCATTCTCAATCTCCCAGCCTCGCCTGCTCGTCTGTCTGCCTCTTATCTCTTTGTACGATCAGATCTGTTCCATGATGCCTTCTCTCCCTCCCTCTGTCCTGCCTTCACCCCTCCAGGACATGCTGCCATTTGTTCATTACCATTTTCTGATCAGTCCTGCACATTTTCTAATTTTCTTCATGGACATTTGGACGGACAGTCAAAGCATGGAAGCCTCCCTCATCCAATTTATGTTTGAATTCTGTTCGTCTCTCTAGGAGACGGCCGCCACCATGCCCACAAAGTAGCGTGTGCGTGCTTCTCCTGCTCTCTTTTACATTCCGTGTATGTTTACCGCCTCTCCACACTGTGCATCATTCTGTTACTGTGTGACCAGAGTGAGCATCCATCTCCGCCGCCGCACATTCTCCGTGTGTGAGTGTGTGTGTCAGAGAGAGAGACTGTGGTTCGTTGTCTCTTCTGGCCTGCCTGCAGCAGCTCCCCTAACAACGGGACAACCCATAATTATAGTCTGCCTCGTATCCAAGAGCAGATGGCACGTACTGATCCAGAGATGGCTCTATCTGTCAGGCTGGCAGCTACATGTATCTGTCTGGTACCGGGTGTGTTTGTGCACACACACTCTCACTACTTACTGCCCAACCTTCACATTAACCATGCCAGTCAGACTCCAACTGGCGTCCGCTGAGTAGATCATGATTAAGGCTATTGTGACTCAGACTAAAATATACCATTAGTATCTCGGTTCCTTCACCCCGATTGACCCGTATCCCGGTTTTACTCCTCAGCCTACAGTGTGGTGCGTACTGGGAGCAGGCAGGCCAAACCGGTACCAGACCTCTAGAACCCTGTATAAACAGAACTTAAATTCTTCATTAAAAAGCCCTTTCACTATCATCATTGTCAGATATTAGAAAAACACAATCTTTTGAGCTTTGAGAGTGTTTTCAAATCTGTGCCTAGTTAATGAAATTATTGGTTTGGCTCCTCCTCTGCATTACTTTATTCTGCTTCGATCTGTTGATTTGGTGAAGTCCAGGAGAATTCTTCCGAACAAGATTGTTTAGTGCCCATTTGCTTTGGTCAATCATTTTTCTCTGAGAGCACCGACTCAGTAGAGCGCCCTACTGGCGGTATAGGGAGCTGCAGCTCTCCAAAGTAAAAAAACAACAACTGGTAAAAGCTTCCCAATTCTTGACTTTTGTTAGCTTCTGTTCTCCCTTTACTTCATCAGGTGATTGAACATCCTGTTTTTTTAAGCAGTTCATACATAAGTGTGTTCATATGTTTTATTCTATCATGTATTACTGCTTGGTCTGTTTTTGTCTTTTGTTGTTTTGTTAACCAATTCTTTTGAATAATAAAACAACCAATTCTTTTGAATGTTTCAAACCAGCTGAGGCGACTGCAGATGAAAATCAGCCTTAGGCTAACTATGGTACAATGCATCAAATGCTACTATTTGTTTCATAGTATACATTGTCCCTCCCCAACAAATAAATAAATAAAATGGAAATAAATAATAAACCTCAGGGTGTGTGATGATTCTTAACATCCCTCATTTATAGTCAGTCAAGAGCTTTTTTGTTAAATGTTGTCTTAGTTTAGCAGTGACCCAATATAAGAAGTCAAGGAACAAAGTTTTTGTTGGCTTGCTCTGCGCATAGAGGACATACGTCTTAGTCAGTGTTATCACCTTCAGTGCGACGTGATTAAAGGTAGTAGAGGCCCTCAGGGGACAGGAATGAAATAGTAAAAAAATTATTTTCCCATTTTCCCCCTCTCTCACCTCTTAGGAAAACAATGTAGACGCCATCCACCCGGGCTACGGGTTCCTCTCAGAGCGGTCGGACTTTGCCCAGGCCTGTGCCGATGCAGGGGTGATGTTTGTTGGACCGTCCCCAGAAACAGTCCGCAAGATGGGGGACAAGGTGGAGGCACGTTCCCTGGCCATCGCTGCAGGTATGGAAGAGGAAGAGAAAGTACAATATCTGTGTGGTGTGTTTGCAGTAACAGCGGTGAAGGTATTTCTTTACATTTATACCCAGTTTGCCATAAAACCTGGTTGATTATTGCCATTATGACTCTCCCCCCCCCCACACTTTTTACCATATTATTGCTCTGCTTGAGAATTTTGTCTGCTCTATAAGTGACTCACTTTCTTTAATTAAAAAAAAAAGCTGATTTGGAATTTCAGACTTGCTGACATATTTCTTGACCCCCATTCTTTCTTAGGAGTACCTGTGGTCCCGGGAACAGATGCCCCCATCGCCAGCCTGCAGGAGGCGAAGGTGTTCGCTCAGACGTATGGCTTCCCCATCATCTTCAAAGCGGCCTATGGAGGAGGTGGGCGTGGCATGAGGGTGGTCCGAGAGTACGAGGTGAGCCCATCAGCTGCTGCTTCACACCATGGCTCCTGCATGCATGACATTTGGCAGCTGTCTCGATGGCGGCGGCCAGCCTCATGACAGGTTCTGCTTGTCACATTCATTAATATTCCCCATCGTGGTGAAATCTCCTGGACTTGTTAGATTACCACACGGTGGTTTATCTCTCGACCTCCCACTTTGTTTTGATGTGTGTGAGCTCTAAAATTGCCACTGTCACCGAAAGTGATTTCTAGACGTTGAAGTCTGGATCTGTTCCATCATAATTAGTCTAGATGTTTGTCATCCAGGGCCTACTTTTAAAATACAAGTCTCACCGCAGAGATCATAAACCCGAGGGATGCATCGTGCATCTTGGCCCTCCAAAAAAATAAATATCAGTAAGTGGAAAAATTGGAGGCACAGAAAAGTCTTTGATCCCAGATGTTAACCATATATTTTGCATCCTTTGGCACTTTTATATCTGTTACTGTGCCAAAGCCGTTCTCCCCTCGTTCCTCTCAGCCATGATTTAGGGTTCTTTTAGCCAAGCCAGCATTGAGGAGCTGCATTGATAACGGCACAGCATGTTGGTTGAAGAGAGAATTGCAGGCCAAAACAGTATTTTTGGGTCATGTCAGCCCATATGGCGCTTGCCTGAATTGAAGTATCTCCTTTTTTTTGTTTAATGTCAGTAATTGATTTCAGGTTAGTTCAGACCAGTTTTTCAATTTCATTCAACTGAAAGTCTCCTAAATTAATTCAGACTATGACTGAAAGCCTCTGTGACCTCTCATCCCTGGATTAAAGGCTTCCTCCATTTCAAACCTGAACCCACACAAGGAAAGTACACCTGATTTACCTTCTTTTATGTATTGCTACTTCAAAATGAAAGCACTTGGTTCCATCAATTGGAAATACTGTAAAACTACCATATACAATATAAGTTTATACAAACAATGTTATTTTCAAAATCCATAATTCTTGATGTTTAATAGGTTGTCAAAATGTATTCATAAGGCTTTTTAGCATGGACTGTTACCAGCTCTGCACTCTTTATAAGTGGTGTTTTGGAAGATGCTTGTGAAACTTTGAGAATGGATGTAGCCGTTCATTCTCTGAGAGAAAAACACTTTTAACCTCGGTTGGCTGCTATCCTAAACTCGGCCAAGCAGGCACAATTGTGCTATTTCAGTTTCCATGGTTCAGTCGTAGCGTTATTTTTTTTTAGTTCAAAAATCTCGTACCTTATTTACTTTAGAATAAAAGTGACAGAAGCTTCCCAAAGACTTTGGTCTTGGAGACGGGAGTGAATATCCTTTTTAATGGACGATTATTTTAGTCTAAAACAGGGGAAAAGGAGCTTCTTATTGCTTGTTACGCTTCAGCTGGGAGCTTCTTATTCTTTCCCCTTATTAATGTCTGTAACAGGCTACAGCTCTGAATCCTGTGTGACCACGCAAACCCTGTGGCTCCCTCGTATACGTCTCTATTTCTGACCATATGTGACCATGTCATAAGTTCTTTCAACGGCAACTTGTTGTCCAGTCAGATCGAGTGGAACCGAGGACAGTGGTGAATCATCGCTGCACAGCATGGTAGCACTATTGTTCTTTGAATCCTTTTTTAAGTAAAGGAATGCCTGAGTTACAAAAAGATATTGGAGAGTGAGCGGAATGGAGAAGAGTATGGAGAAGAGTATACTTATGCTGATATTAAAGAACAAGGCTGATGTTTAGAGCTACAGCAGGTAGACGGGTATAAAGCGGATTGGAAAAACGCATGGAAGCTAGGTTAAGAAAAGGAGAGACAACCTGTGAGCAGCAGGATGCCAAGAAAGTGCTGTACAGGTGAGATCTTTGCTCTGGGATGCTGAAGGAGAACTATAGAGAAGGTCAGAAGGAGCTGCGTTGTGTCTCTGTGGATTTAGAGGAAGAGTAGGACGGATTGGCGAGGAAGGAATCGTGGGATTGCATGAGGAAGTCTGAGGTAACAGAGAAGTATGTTAGAGTGGTCCAGGATATGTATGACAGCGGCGAGTTGTGCAGTAGGATTGACAGAGGGGATCAAGGTGTAGGTGGGACTGCATCAAGGCTGGGCTCTGAGCCACTTCTTGTTTGCTATGGTGATGGACAGACTGACAGAGGAGGTCAGCAGGAGTCCTCTAGGACTATGATGTTGGTGGAGGACATTGTGATCTGTAGTGAGAGCAGGGAGGAGGTGGAGGAGAACCTGGAGAGAAGAGGAATGAAGGTCAGTGGCAGCGAGACAGAATACATGCGTGTTAAGGACTTGGGCTCAACTGGTTCTGACCCTGAGAAATGGATCAAACTTGGTTATGGCCATGTTGGCGAGATCCTTGTTGTTAGCCAGAGCCATTCTTCAGCTCATATATGGATCCATTCAAGTTTGGCTGTGTTGTATTCTTCTATTGACATGGAGCGGCAACAACCTATCGGAAAGTTTGGCCTTTTCTGATCCATGCCTCGGTCTAATCAGGCGCTGACATTTCAAGTTATTCAATCAAGCTGCAGGGGCCTCAGCAGCTTCAGATGATACATGATGTGAGATCATTTTTAAAGAGGTTCCTCTTCAAAACGTAGCACCCCCAGCCGCAAAGCCGGGGTTTGCTTTTTAGTCTGAAGCTTTTTTTTAATACAAAATTGCCCGTGTGAGACTCCACATATTGCAAGATGAAATGTGTAAGTTGACTGAGTAGGGAGTCGGGATTAGACGTACAGATCTGTGCTCAGTGTGCCGTGAGGTGTTTTCCCAAACAGCGAGAGGAAGGAAGAACAGCATGTTTCAAAGCTGCAGCGGTCAAAGCTGACAGACGAACAGAACCGATGTGAGGGGTGAAAATTGACTTCTGCCAACTTTGAGTCACTCTAACTTTTCTGTGATTTACAAAAACATCTATGCAGCCGTGATTTTTGCAGTCTGCTATGTACCACTTTGTACTTCAGACGCTCAAACCTTTATTCAAGTTCAAACTTTTGTTTTATAAAAGCCAGTTATAAAACTTGGAAAGTTGGAGCCAGAGAGTGTTTGACATTCATGACATCAGTTTTCACATCAGTTTTTATTTTGTGTTGATTTATTTGCCA
Source organism: Lophius americanus (assembly GCA_037951165.1). Taxonomy (NCBI): domain Eukaryota; kingdom Metazoa; phylum Chordata; class Actinopteri; order Lophiiformes; family Lophiidae; genus Lophius; species Lophius americanus. The sequence goes on from JBBDHG010000119.1 coordinate 161,488, forward strand.
CCTAAGCTCCATGTTGATGTTTAGTATTGTGTAATATGTGTCTCACGCAGTAGCGCCCTTATCACTGCAACTCGCTCATGTCTGCTCTTCTGCTCAAGTTCCTCCATTAACTTCAGCTGGTCCAGAACTCTGCTGCCCGCATCATAACCAGAACTCCTTCTGTAGAACACATCACCCCAGTTCTTCAACACCGCATCCACTTTTAAGATTGTCCATCTCACCTTCAAGTCTCGCGGTACCCTCGTCCCTCCGTACCTCTGTGCTTTCCTTCATCCCTACACACCCTCCCGTACTCTTCGCTCTTCCTCCTCCTTGTTTCGGAGCGTTTAACCGTGCAGTCCCCCCCCCAAAACTCTGGAACACGCCCACAAACCAGCCGTGAAATTGACTTTCTTCCTACCTTCTTATCCCGTCTAAGAACTCACCTTTTTATTCGTGCTTATTCTGTGTGATCGCTGTGTTGACTTTATATCTATTTTTAGATTTTATTGCATATCCTATTACCAATGTCCTGATAGTTGTTGTTTTTATATTGTGTATCTGTAAGGTGACCTTGAGTGTCCTCACAGGCACCCACAAATTAAATATATTATTATTATTGTCATTCTAGTTGCAATATGACAATGAAGTTTGGAGGATGTATGAAGTTGAAGTCTAACTAATATACTCTGTAATGATTCATGTGGGCGCCATCTTCTCATCTGCTGTGGCGCTGAGCCTTTGGCTACTCTGCCTCCGAGAGCATGTTTTCTCAAGGCTCTGAAGATGACAGCACAGTCTGGACTGTCCTCTCCTGAGGCACAAGAGAAAGGAGTGGAGGATGAGCTCCTCAATCTTTGCTCAACAGAGGAGAGTGGACCGTGGCAGCTTTTACGGACTGACAGCTGTGACCTCCCACAGCTTTTGTCACAGACTTGTAAAGGAGCCGACTCCCTGAGGCCCGGTCCAAATGTACATGGGTACTTTTAAATCCTGGCCTCTTTCTTTGCATTTGACCTTTTTGTCCACATGTAAAGGCTTTAAACAGACACCATAAACGGAAACTTTCCAGGATGAAGACTTTTAGAGTTCTTTGTTCAAGATGCTGACGTGTTGACGGGATAGTGGCGCCTGATTGGCTGTCTGCTACTGCAGCTATACTATATATGTGTAAATGCATGTTTTTGTGTATATATATATATATATATATATATAGAAATGTATGTATGTATATATATGTGTGTGTGTGTGTATATATATATATATATGTGTATATATATATGTGTTGGATGTCCTTCCTGCCCCAACGGTCCCATTTAGTTAAGTTGTGACAAAAAAATTGAGAAGAAAAAGGAACAAATTGGATTACAACGGCGAATGAAAGATTCTCAATAGGACTAGCAGAACGGTAGCGTTAAATGACCACACAAATCCTTTGCTGCAGCACTAACTCAGACATGTATGGATTTCTCCTGTCTGTCAGGAACTGGAGGAGAATTACCAGCGGGCCTACTCTGAAGCACTGGCGGCTTTTGGTAACGGAGCCCTGTTTGTGGAGAAGTTTATTGAAAAGCCAAGACACATTGAAGTACAGATCCTGGGTAAGTGTGGCTCATTCAGTGTTTGCCTTTAAGTGTGTGTCTGTTTTTTTTCTTCTTTGATCTAATTAAGTTCATTGGAAGTCCTTGAATTAGCACACAGAAGGAGGAAGAGAAACAGATGGACATAAATGAATGGGCTTTAATAGCCAGCAGAAGATTTTCCAGCCCTTTCTGTCGTCGTGAATGTTTCTTCACTTAGAAACACGTGATGTGACATTCAGATACTACTACAATCCGATATACAATCCATGTATGTGTACGTCTGGTTCTGCTGGCTCAGATGTTTGTGTGATGTAGTTCTTCGTGTGTGCGGTCACTCCAAATGGACTGAACTTATTTAGCGCTTTTCTAGTCCGCCGACCAATCAAAGAGCTTTACAGCTCATCAGGAGCGGTAACATGCACACACCATGGAACAGCCATCAGGAGCAACTTGCGGTTAAGTATCTTGCTCAAGGAGACTTCGAAATTTGCAGGGGGTTGGCAGATGTCGGACCAACGACCTTCATATAAGTGGACGACTGCTCTACCTGCTGAGCTACCGTCGCTCCGCCTCTCAGAGAAATTATATCAAAATCCTGCTGGTCTACAAAGCGGTAAACGGTTTAAGCCCAAATTACATCTCTGATCTTCTGCTGTTTTCTGAACCATCCAGACCTCTCATGTCATCTGGATCAGGTCAGTGTCCCCAGACTCAGAAACAAACATGGAGAAGCAGCTTAAGATTTTTATGTATCAAATATTTGAAAACAAGCTCCCAGAAAACTGCAGGAGGGCTGCGACTGTAAGTGCTTGTATTCAAAGCTTTTAACTTTCTTATTTGCTGCTGCCTTTGATTACATTTTTGAGACTATTTTCATTTCTGCCTCTCCTGTACAATACTATTCAGGAGAACACTGAATCATGTCCGAGATCTAAAGGGCTTAGACGATTGATTTTCTTCGAAACTAGCTTTTATTTTTCTTTACAAAAGTTTTTCAAACTGTTTTTAAATATGCCTGAAGGTTTTTTTTTTTGGAATGTTCTTGATTGTTTGTGTAAAGCACTTGGAGTTCCCTTTTGCTGAAATGTGCTGTACGAATAAAGAGCATGTGATATTAACTGTGAGCATATCTGGTTGTGAGATTGGAGGTGAACTGGGTCACTACATTATAAGGAGATAGAAGATAAGCAGGGACACAGACTCTTGGGTGTCCCTGAAAAACCTCCCGGGCGTTTGTCCTTATCAGCTGCCTGAACCGCCTCAACTGGCTGCTTTCAATGTGTAGGATCCGCAGCGCTGAGCTCCTCGGATGTCTGAGCCTAGCCCCCCTACGATCGAAGCTCATTTCAACCACTTTCTTCCTTTAACTCATTCTTTTGGTCCGTACCCAGAGATCATGACCATAGGGGATGGTAGGAGTGTAGATGGATTGCTACATTGAGAGCATTGCCGTACGACTCAGCGCTTCCTTCACCACAATGAACTGATACAACACTGTCATTAATACAGATACTGAACAGAACCTCCTGTCCATCTCACGGTCCATTTTACCATCACTCAAGACCTAGATACTTGAACTCCTTCGCATTAGGCTGCAACTCACGTCCAACACGAAGGAGACAGTCCACCTTTTCCTGGCAGAGAACCAGATAAAATTTGGAGGTGCTGAGTTTCATACCAACTGCTTCACACTCAGCTGCTAACCGCTCCAGTGCTGCTGTAGGTCACGGACTGATGAAGCCAACAGAACCAGATCAGCTGCAAACAGCAGAGATGACACAACTGAAAACATGTCTGACCTTCAGCAGAGGAAACAGACACAACTCTCACTTTGGCTATTCAGGGACCTGATGGCTCATATTAATTGCCCCGGTACCCCACTACTCCACCAGTACCTCCCACAGAACTGGCCAGGGGATGCAATGGTAGGCCTTCTCCAACTCTTCAAAACTCATGTAGACTAGAAGGGCAAAATCCATGGATCCGAGCAAGACTTCAAAAGTATAAACTTCGTCCACAAACAGGACAGAATTGCTCCTCCTGAAACCAAGGTTCGACAGGACGGTCAGTCCAGGTGATCCCCCGCCTGCTACCCATAATGCTTTTCACATGACACCAACACCCATTTCTTCTCCTCACCAGAGAGAGAGTTCATCACCCTCCACCATCATTTAAAAAACACCAAATGGATTTGGATAAAACTTGCTAGAAGGGTTCATCAATATTTCTACTTTTTGAGCATTTGGGCTTTCCAGAAACTGGCATGTGCCGTGGAAGAAAGAAATAATCAAATTTGGAATGGATCTGGATGTGGAAAGTATTTCCGTCCCTTCTGTTCATTGCAAGATGAGAGTTTTATCTGATTTTTTTTTTTTAATCTATTGCTTGACAGATATTCATGGAAGTTGGTGCGTGAGTGCTTATCTACAAAAAAAAATGGAAAAGATTGTATTTTGAAGTAGTTCTCTGTAAAAGGGTTGTGCATTATTATTTTTTTTTTTTGCTTGAATAGAACTCAGTCCTACCATTTTGTAAATGCATGTGTGCTAGTGGATTCTTGGATAGGATTTAATGGAGTGTTTGGGCCTGCCCTTTTATTTCCATTCTGTATTTTTCCGTCCAGTTTTAATGCATTGGCCACACTTAAAAGCAAGAAGGAATCATAATGGAAGAATCTGTAAAGCCATCCTTCTCTGTCTATCGGTGCGTTGTGTCATTTCATGCTGTAAACACAATTAATTTCTCAACTGTTGGTCCAATTTAGTCCATATTTGGTGCATATGAATCAACCTGAGGAGATCTATCTTCCCTGTATCATTTTGACAATTCATGTTTTACTCACTAGGGGAGGTTGTTAAACATAAAGCAGTTTTTCAGACATAACCTCCCAACTGTTTGTCTAATTTAGTCCAATTGTACCTCATATAAACCGCTAGACAGAGATTTAATGTGTGTATATCATGTTTTCCCAAGATTGTTCATCTTGGGAAAACATGATATTTTTTCATGAAAACATTTTTTGCTTACTAGCACAGTTCTTTTGCAAAATACTGTTTTTTTAAAGTTTTTTTTTAACGTTAATTCCCGCCAATATGTCCGGTTATGTCCAAATTTACTCATGTCATTCTGCACAAGGAGATCCATCTTCTTGTCCATGTTTTAATCTAATAGTTAACATTTTACTCATTAGGGGGAGCTTTTTGTGTTAGAAAAGTTTCTCCAATTGTCCAACTGTCTTAATTTAGCCCCAATGAATCAACTCCTGGAAATCTGTCTTCTTTTGTTCCTGAGCCCAGTATCCTAGAGCAGACTGCTGACTTCATAGAAATAGTTAGGTTGAGTCACTGGACTGTTTTAGTTTATTAATGATGTTATTAATGAGCTAATAATCCTATTACCATAGGACAGTTTGAAGATGTGAACTGCGTTGAAGTCAGATTATGAGAATATTTCTCCTTCACTTGAACGTTAACCACTTCCTTTTCAACCCAGAATTAATGTTTTTATATAATTTCTTTGTTTTTTTGTCACCTTCTCTCTCTCAGGTGATAAATATGGGAATGTCATCCACCTTTACGAGAGGGACTGCTCCATTCAGCGGAGACACCAGAAGGTGAAGCACGTATTTTGAAGTTCATCTAATCCAATGAAATGTTTTCGAAGCAGCGCGGTTGTCTCAGGGGTAAAAGCAAACATGCCAGTTAAGCATCACATGAACAAAAAGGTGATTACAGTCCTGATTATAGCTATAATTATAATGGCACCAGTGGCTCTGGGTGTCAGACTCCTGAACTGCAGGGGGTAAGAGGATTCCACTGCAAGAAGAATTAGCCGCGGCTAATACTGTGTGAATGGAAGCCTTTGAAACAGCCATATAATTCTCCACCACATTAACATGGATCAATAGAAATCATTTGTCAAAGAGATGGAGCTTAGAAATGATTCTAATTCATCAGTCAGGTCTGTTTCTCTTGGAAGTCTTTGACTCCTCCTGGAAAGAAAAAAGGTATAACATCCGTACCTTATTGTAGGAACGAAAAATCTCTTAACACATGGAAGAGAAGAAAAACCTGTCATCTAACTGTCAGTCAGGAAAAAAGCAGAGAAGCTGTTTAACACTTAATTTTTAATTACACATTGTCTCCTCGGCGGTGTTTTGATCCCTCTTACCCGCTCCCTTTAATCAAACTGTACATGATAATCATATTAGTGGCTCTGTTCACGGCACCGCGTCCCCTCTTTGATTCTTCGGGACTTAATCTGCCTTTGCCCTTAATCTAAGATCTGTTTGAATCTCAGAAACAAGAATAGTATCTTGTTGAAATAGATTGGGGATGTCGGGGCACTGAGGGGACATTTTTAGTTTTCCTCCGTACTGGAAATAATAATCATACATATATTTTTTTAAGCGAGGAGGGTGTCTGACTTGATTAAATATAGTTTTTCCCAACAACTTTGACACTAATAATATTTTACTGAACTTTCTTCTGGTTGGGCTAACTAGTTTGTCACAGTGGAGCCCCTCAACCTCTCATGGTGGCCCTCCCACCTACCCAGCAGGCCTCTCAAAACCATTAAAAGTCTTCACATGACCAGGGATTTTTCACTCTTATCTGTTTAGCTCAAGTTAAATTGACACAAACTGATCTGATGTGTTTGTGTCAAATTATATATGTTTGGTCAAAAATAACACAATATTTGAACTTAACTTCTTAACTATATTATTTTATTAAGTCCAAATTTGCTCATAAACATACACAGGAACATAATTTGCAGTGAGAAGGATCATTAACCCAATGTCTACGTTCTGTTTGTGGTCACTAATTGTAACTAGCTTTCAAATAATGTCACATCCATGAGAGGGATGCATTTCAGCACAGACGGTCTCTACTGACAATCTTTAAACACTGTTATCCATCTTTAGTGCCCAAGTAGGAGAAGAACGTAGCGACCCAGATGATAGCACAAGTGTTTAAGTGAATTTACATGTACCGTCAAAAAAAGTAGAGATGGAACTTATTGAGTTCAAATTATTGTTTTTGGCATTATCTAACAGTCAACTTTTAACATTTCTTTTTTTGACATTGTGGCCCGTGTGGTAATTAAATCATCTCCTATTGTTTTGAAGGTCGTGGAGATTGCACCGGCTTTCGAACTGGACCCCCATCTGAGAAACAGACTCCATGCTGATGCTGTCATCCTTGCCAAACAGGTATGTTTTGCGTTGACTCCTTCCTCTTTGTTGTAACTTCATCTGAGCTTTTACTAAAGCCACAGGGTACGTGGTTTCATTTTACAGCGTGGAAAATTCTCTTGTATGACATTACTATGCTGAATGGAGAAATCCAACTTGATCATTTTGTGATCATTGAGCTTGTTTCGTTGCTGTGGACTTGATGTTAAGGCGTATTTAATAAAAGCCATATTTACTCCAATGCCACTGGAGATGTGAAGAGGTTGGATCTGCAGCGTTAAAGACGTTGGCTCAATGAAAAATCAGTTTGAATTTTGAAAGCTTTACGGATGAGAAAGCTTTATTGTTGTGTTGTATTTTGGAAGTCTGAGAATTTCTGGCTCTTTTTGAATTTTCTCTCGATACTTGGTCTGCAAACAAGCTGGATTCTAAATTCTCAGCTGTGATTGATCTCTTATTCTACGAGGACTGCTTCGACCCAAGAGTATAAATGGCCATGAAATGACACATTTGGTGGAAGTGGATCTAACTGTGCAGACGGTATGTACAGCTTTAAAATACATTTTACAGGACGTCTCACTATGTCGCCACCTTTAACGATTGTTTACCGAAACATCCCCTTTTAAAATAAAAGCTCATCTTTACTTCAGCCTTTTTTGAATAATTTATTTTCACAATCATCTGGCGTCAGTGTTGCAGGAAAAGTTGCCTCAACTATGACAGCGTTGCCCAAAAGTCAAGCCTCATCGCTCAGTGGGGATTTCAAGTAATGGTCTTTTCAGGTAATGGCCCAGTTGAGGAATGGTTTAGAAGTACAGAGAGGAAATGGAGAGCGGGATCGAGGCAAGGATGACAACTTGGTGTGAAAGAAATGACCTTGACTAATATTGATGGAGGAATTGTTGTGTCAGAGACAGAAACATGGAGACTTGTGGCCTCGCTGCAGTCGTGATTTTATCTTTTTTTTCTCTCCCTGCAATAATGAAACGTTGACATCAGTCAGGATGTCTCTCTTATACTGACCGGGTATCCTTGTGTGTTAAATGGAAGCCATGGCCAGTTCTCGCCCATGGATTCTCTTTGTGTTATCATTTGAAATGAAAGTGGGGATGCTGAGGTTAAGTTGAGTGTTTACTCACAATGATCGGTTATAACTGGACGGTAAACAGTCGGTAAAAGCATCAACAGATCTACTATTGATCCAGATGGGAGATTCTTCACTATTAATGCATCGATTAATGATCCAACATTCACACACACTCATCTATGGTGAGCCTTCCTCACTGAAACAACTCTTTAGACAACTCTTTTCAAATATCTACCTTTATATAACTGCTGCTCTTCATCCTCTGAAAACTTTTAACATCCATTACTTGAAGTCTGAATGTACAATTTTAATAAAAATGACCCTTTTTATAAGTATATGTGATATTAATACGATTCAAATTTAAACGTGTTTGTTTTATCACCTTGAACTTCAAAGGATTAAAGTTGAAAGCTTTACAAAACATATAGATCCAATCTAAGACTATCTATGATCGTAAACATTAGCTTCATCCGGGATATGATTATATGATGAAATATGCTGACTCATAATCAGCAATGATGATGCTTGAAGAATATCCAAAATCTTTTACTGAGAAAACGTTATTTCTCAGATATGCCATTAGCAAGAACATAAATAACTTATTTCAATGAAATAAAGACCATGGATACTTATTAGATTTAGCTTCTTCTCTGTGCAATGATTCCTTGTCTCAAGGCACTACGTGAAATGGCCCGTTATGAGTTTTATCTTTTCACCAAACTCTTATGGTCATATGCCTCTGTGTTTTCTATCTATTCTGTATATTTTATTGGTCTTGTTTTTATCAGTTCTGGTTTTTTTATGGATTGTGAAGCACTTTGTGAATTTTTTTTTTTATGTGAAAAGTTCTATACTAAATACATTTATTATTATTATTATTATTATATATATACAGCATCAAAACTCTATATTCTGGCTGAGTCTTATCACACAGTTCCAGCTCAGACATCCATCCTTAGGAGTTTTACGTATTGGAGAAGTCCTCACAACTGAAGCATAAACTCAGCTCACGGATCAAACCTGCAGTATTTGCAGATTATCACCAGGGGTCTCACTTCCTCTTTACCTCTTCCTCCACTCATCATATTCCACACAACCCACTTCCCTCTCCTGGTTCTATGGTTGCATTTCCTTTCGGTCCACAACACGGCCGTCCCCACAGTCAAAGTCCGTACCTCACAGCTGATGGCGGCTCTCAACGCAGGTATGGAAACCTGTTCGCTGAGCAACGCTGGGGCAGAACCTTGGTACTTTGATGGAGGTTATTAATGCGCGTGCGTTTATGTGTTCGTACGCTTGAAGTGAAACAAGGTGCAAAGTGACATTTATTTTTAGTTTTACTTCTGTGATCCATAGTAGAAAGAGACGGAGATGGAGGAATATTTTTGGAGCATTGGAGCAATTTCAACAAATGAACTATAGCTGCCCTCCAGAATCAGTGGCACCTTTGAAAAATTATTAAAATGAGATGCTGTGAATGTCTTTGTTGCCTGTGCCCATGAAAATGAATTCAAAGTATTCACAAAAATCAAACCTCTAATTCAAATAACAAATTGAGGAAACGTTACAGGTTTAACATAGAACTAAGATTTTTCTCTGAAAGGTGTGTCCCACAAGTAAGAGCACCCTGCATTTTATATTCTGCTCGGATCCCTTTTGACACAACAACAGGCTGAGTCTCCTTCTGTTGTCTGTGATGAGAACAGATGGAGAAGATCTGAGACCATTCCTCCACACAGAACCTCTCCACATCCTTCAGGTTTGGAAGTCCACACTTTTGGACTCTCCTCTGCAGCACATCCAAAAGTTAGGTTTTGGTCAGGTGACTGGGATGGTCATGGCAGAACCTTTATTCTGTGACCTCTGAAACATTCTTGGGTTGAGATGATCTTCAGATTATTGTCCTGCTGGAAGGTCCAACCACGACCCACTTTAAGGTTCCTGACAGGCTTTTAGGTCTTCATCCAGTATCTGCTGGTGTTTGATGGAGTCCATGGAACCATGTCTTTAACAAGATGTCCAGAAAAATTGGAAGAAAAACAGCCCCACAGCATCAGAGATCCATCACCAGACTACTCGGTGGGTATATGGGGCTTTTCTCTGACGTTCCTTCTTGCTACGCCACTCCCATCTTAGATGTTTGTTGCCAAAAAGCTCTAGTTTGATTTCATCTGACCTCTGACCTTGTTCCAGTGAAACTGTTGAAACTGACATTATGAACTGCTGAGATGTTCTTGTCTCCATTGCCAGATTTGTGCAGCTCTACAACTTTTATTTGCTCCTCATTGCTGTGTTCTCTGGTCTTCATCATGGTGAAGAACCTCAGAGAGAATCAGGCCTGTGTCACCTCATATTTATACCCCAGTCAAACAGGAGGTCAGTGTTCACCACTTCAGAGTTCCTGCTCAAACGGGTGAAGCTTGAAATATTAAACGGGGCTGGAAATATGCTTCAGTTACCTTTTCGTTACAGAAAGTCTTGGGGGTGACAAATGTGGCACACATGTTTCAGAGAAAAATACAGTATTTGTTTCATGTAAATAATACAATATGTCTTTGAATCATTTCACTTGAGTTAGAGTTTAGATTTTTGTGTTTAATTTGTATTAAATATCATCGGTATAGATATTTTTTGCATCTCATTTTACTCACTTTTTAAATTGTGCCTATCATTCTTGAGGACAGTGAGTTCTTGCAAGCTGACATCTGTTTTTAGATTTCTGTGATCCATTGGATAAAGAGATGGAGGTGGAATGTTTTTGGAGCCTGTGTGCTGCGTCGTTATATTAACTAGAGCTCAAGCGGCCTCTCCATTGAATACGTGGCACACCTACAGTTTCTACAGCTTTTGCCTGCACTGACACAGCAGTCTCCCGTTCTTGTTAAAACACACAGGGAAAAGAAACAAAGTATTTGCTTATAAACAAAAAGATAAAGTGGATGATATTATATCCCCGTGGTTCTGTACGCTTATAAACCACACTCCTGCGCACGCACCTGCTGCTTCTCAGCTCCTCTCTGGTCTTAATGGCGTCTCCACAGTGCTGCTGCTCTGCCCCCCCTTCATCTCGCCTTCTGTGCCTTATCGCCCATCTTCCATTACCAACAGTCTCCATATGGGTCTTTAAGAGGGAAGGCGCAGTCTTTGAACTTACTGCAGACCAACATTGTTTTCAGTGTTGCCAGAGTAAAGTTGCCTGGCAACACTGAAAGCTCCTGGAAGTTTCTTCAGCCCTCACAAAAAACATATATTGGATGCTTTTGTTTTGATCCCTCCTCCTCCCTCAGTGCCCTGCTGCATCTTTGTTGTCCGAGGAAGGATGAGGGCTGACACTTAGTGTAGCTGACTCATTCCTGATTAGTTTTATTAATGATGCATCTCACTGGAGAATTCTGAGCTTGTCCTACTTATGGTCAATGAACCATCGATTGGGCCATTCATTTATTGCTTATTAGGTACAGCCAACAGCCGGCCCACAGCAGTTTCCTTTTGCTTTGTCTTATTTAGTGAGCATTAGTTCTTAAGTTGGGAAGTGAAGCTGAAAATCTGCGGTAAGCAATAAATTCCACTTTGCCAGCAATCAACAGGTTGCGCACAGCCTGCAGCGAAGAGGCATTCAGCATATGTACATGAATAACCCATGGTTGTCTAATCCATGATAGATGCTTATATACACCTATGATACTCTATCAACACACAGACGTATGCATTAAATAGCATTAAATAGCATTAACTGGTTGCAGATGGTTGTGGTGTAACCAGGCCTGATTACTATTCAATGCAATTTTCAAGTTAGCTAGCAGGTCTTACCGGCAGCGTACTGTGCCAAAATGAAAAGAAATTCCCCCAAAAAACAAGGAAGGAAGGGATTCAGTCTGGGAATGGAACTGTTGTTTGAAAGGCTCTGGGATGTCACAGATCCACAGTGAGACACATTATCTGCAAATGAAGATTTACAACTACAGTGATCCTTCATAGAAGTGGCCGACCTCCCACAGTGACTCTGAGAGAACGGGGAAGACCTTTTGGAGGGAAAAAGGAAGATCTAGATACGTCATCCAATGATTTGCATCCCTCTCACCTCAATACAGGTCAGAGTTCACGGCTCCTCTGCGCAACAATTTTGAAAGCTACTGCAAACCACAATAACGGAAGAACATTAAGGCTCATTCAAATTTTTCACATACTCTAACCTTTCGAGCATTTGGGAGAATTTTCTGTGGACTTGATCTTTTTGGAGGACAGGGGTCCTGTTACATCTGGCATAAGCCAAACAGCATTCAACAAATAGAGCATTGTACCCACTATCAGGCAGGGAGGTGGCTGTGTAATGTCAGGATGTAATCCTACCTCGAGGACAGGATGACTTTTCATAATTGAGGGAAATGTGAGTTCTGCTCTCGACCTGACATTCTCCTCCAGAATTTTCTAGTAATGGGTCTGTAAGCTGAATCTGAGCCGCAGCTGGGTCATGCAGAAAGACGATGATCCCAGGTAAAGAGTGCCTCCTCCTCTGATTGGCTCTAAAGGAATAGAAATAAATTTTTGGAGTGACATAATCTAGCTCTTGACCTGAATCGTTGAGATGCTATGAAGGAAACTTAAAAAAACATTTGTGCCCCACAACCCTCCATTTTGGCTCCACTGAGGCAGTTCTGGATGTATTTTCACGCTGCTCATTTAGGTATTGGGAAACCTATTTTCCTCGTTAAAAAGATTACGATCCAAAGCCTACACTTTCTGTTTACTCAGGTTGTCTTTGTAGATCTGGCACAGAGGAGATTTACAAAAGAAGCCATCAGGAGGAGGTCCACTGCTTTTTCATGGCACTGCAAACCCTGCGTTCTGTCCCACTTGAACACACACATACAAAATTGCTTTGCTGAGAGTGCTGCTGAATTTGCTGACATATGTGCCTTTGAGTTGTATTGCTCTCAGGGGATAATGGGAGAACAAACAAGCAAACGCAAAACACTGCACACAAATAAAGGCTCTCTTCCACCAAAATAATTCTGACACCACATATGATAAATCACATGTCACTTACCATTTCATACTTCATTCTTATTTGCTTTATTCCTTTTGCTCACCTGAATCACGACAACAAAGGAAGATGGGTCATTTTCTGGCCCAAATTCATGTTGCCTGTCTTTTTCTACCCCCCCAAAATAATAAGATTTGCCTCCTTCCTTGCCAAACCACAACCACTTAATAGAATGAGTAGGTGAAACTGCTCCATATAAAGAGTCCTTTCAATAATACTCACCCACCCATGTGCCAGGATTGAATTCCTAATTACAAATGCACAAAGTATCTGATAGGAGCTCCTACCTTGCGTGAGGTTAAACCTATAAATATGCCATGAAATGAAAACTGCTCTTGCTGAGGCCTCGCTAAATTTAAAATCACCTGAAACAAAGGCAACCCATGGAGTCTTGTGCAAAAATGTTTTTCCAAAACTGTTGGTCTGCTTTTAGGAGCTGAAAATGTTTGATAACTCCTCCTTCCTTCGATTTATTGCCAGCTGTCCTTCGTCATCTGGCAGCCACCGTTGCATTGTGTTTAGAATTGATTGAGTTTATTCTCACCGTGTTTTTCTTTTCAAACCTCTTCAATAAACCGAGTGTGTTTGCCTTTGATCATATGCTGCAAACACTGCCTCTTTTAGGGGAAATCTCTGTAGTCTGCCTTTTGAAATCCTGAATTGACTGAGGAAGCTGATTTCCGACTTTGAGCGACAGCTGACGGCTGATGCCAAATTTTGCAAAAATATCTTTATTGTTGGAACGCAGGTTTTGTGACATTTCTTTTCTTTCGTTGCATTGATCTCGCAAAACGTTTCTGCCAGCTGTTTTTGTGTTCACACACACACGTCGGTTTACTGATGGTGTTAAATGTGGAATTAGTTCTGTCAATTACCATGGCAATGGCAAATGACGAGATGACACGGTCTTGCTCAGATGAGCCATACCCTGATAATCTTACACACACACACACACACACACACACACGAATGGGGCTCATAAACTCAGATTGACATTTGGTCCCTGGAGTTGATTGGTGCACTGTAAACATTATTATCTCTACTTATAGATCCATAAACCTGGCATATTTAAATATGCCATCAGGAGAACTAGCATTTTAAAAAGCAATGAATAGAAGTAAACTACATGTTCCACTCTCATCCCCATTTATGCCAGTTTTATTTTCTTTGTGAAATTGTATGTACATTCTTTCTTTTTTTTCCTTTTTCTCTACCTTTTTGTTCTAACTTTTCTAACTTTCTGTCTCATCTTTTACCCCTTTTCTTGTCATTTTCTGTCCATGGCTGAACCTTTATTTTGTGATCTCTGAACCATTCTTGGGTTGATGTTGAGGTGATCTTCAGATCATTGTCCTGCTGGAAGGTCCAACCACGACCCACTTTAAGGTTCCTGACAGGCTTTTAGGGCTTCATCCAGTATCTGCTGGTGTTTGATGGAGTCCATGGAACCATGTCTTTAACAAGATGTCCAGAACCTTTAGAAGAAAAACAGCCCCACAGCATCAGAGATCCACCACCAGACTTCAGTGGGTATGAGGGGCTTTTCTCTATGACTTTCTTTCTTGCTAGTCCACACCCATCTTAGATGTTTGTATCCAAAAAGCTCTACTTTGGTCTCACCTGACCACTGACCTTGTTCCAGTGGAAGTTTCAGTGGTGTTTGTCGAACTGTAGCAACGTTAGCTTGTGTTTGGACGACAACGGAGGTTTTTTTCTGGCTTTCCTTCCCTGCTACCCGTTCTTGTATCCATTGCAAGATTTGTTCAGCTCTATAACTGTTCTTTGTTACTCATTGCTGTGTTCTCTGGTCTTTCCCATCATGAAGTCCCTTAGAGAGAATCATACTTTTGTCACCTCACATTTATACCCCAGTCAAACAGGAAGACATTGTTCACTACCTCGGAGTTCCTGCTCAAAATCGTGAGCTTTAAAATATTAAACATGACTGGAAATATGCTTTTGTTACCTTTTAATCACAGGATTTACTTGGGATGCCAATAATTGTGGCACACGTTTTAGAGAAAGATTTCTGTTTCATGTAAGGAATTAAATATGTCTTAATTACGTTACTTTTATAGAATGTTCTATTTTTGAGAATAATTTGAAGTGAACAGTGGGTATAGACACTTTAGACATTTTAAGCATTATTCATTTTTTTAAAGGATGCCAATGATTCTGAAGGGTAGTGTGGCCGTACCGATTATACTTCCGTACCTTTAAGACATTTTTTTAAGTTGTATTGAAAAGAGAAGGCATAACTTTAAATTATCTTGTGGGAGTTTGGGTGAATCGGGTTTTCTCTCTGCTGCTCTGTAGTTGCACTATAGACACAGACTCAAGTTATAAACATTAAATATGTATGATTCCAGTCCAGTAAAACTTACTTTTGAAAGACAAAGCATAATGAGCCGCGCCTTCAGCGGCACTGCTTTTACAGAATGCTCAATTCTGTCTGTAACATGAACCCAAGCTGAGGTCCATTGTTCACGCACACTGACCCACGGTTTGACACTAATCTCCACAGTCAGGAAGTCCAGTCCATTCTGTTAATTCCTAATTGGATTAATGAGTGCAATCTTCCTCCAAAAAGTCATTAGTCTGTCCCTGACCTGCACTCTGATGGGTGCACTGGGCGAGTCTTTGGCAGGGGCCAAAAACAGTAAATTAAACTTTCATTTGTAATGCTATCATCTGTGTCACATTTGGGGTGTTGATTTCCCACCAGGCCTCATTTTGCCTTCCCTCGCACAGCGTTACTCCGCATTTAGCATACTGATGATGTACAGTATATCTAAAAGGGGCTAGTGTAGTTGTCCTGCTTCCTGCCAGCTCTGCTCTCCTGAGGACCAAAAGAAGAGACGAGGAGATTTTCCAAGCAAAACTAACGCCGGCAGAGGAATGGCTTCCCATAATGTGCTGCTTCATGCAGTAAAAAGAGGAATCTCTCTGATGAGGAGAGATGGTAGAAAGAGAATTTGCCATTGGGGAAATTAAATTGGCTAGACAGGGATGCTTTTTAGAGTCTTCGATGGAACAAGCAGTACACAGAAACATTTTCTCCCTCGCACAAAGTAGGAGGGCTGAGTGAATACTGTCAGCTGTATTGACTGTGTAGATCACAGCTAAGGTTGCCCAGTGACACTGAAAAGTACAATGCTTGTATTATATTAAAGAGAAGAGTGAGAAATGCTCTTCCTCTACTCATTTGGCCTTTTCTCCCTTGCGTCTTGTTGTTAGTCGTTGAGGAAAGCATTCATTAACAGACTCGCCAGCATCAGCCCTTTTCACTATTTAATGTTGCTCCCCTTTGGATAACATGCAGAGACCCAACAATCTACTTCTCCATGCTCCCTCTCTTCACTTCCCTGTTCTTTCTAACTAAGATTAAACTTGACTAAATATTATATACCAAGTATTTTATGTTTTCTAGGCCTATGAGTTAACGGAGTATTTCTAAACTCTTTATTGTTACTGATTTTCTCAGGAAATCTATAAAAGTCTTGTATTTAATGTTGTAGAAACTATTTTCCTTTAGTTCACCTCCTCTGTTCATAAGTCCTCCCACTTCCTTTTATACCCTCACCTTTATTTTCACTGAACCCTATAGTTTGTATATAATAGATATTTCTGGTAAAACCACATGCCAGACCACCAGTCTTTGATCCAGTACCTCTATGCAGCCAGACTGTTTTGAATGCACTGACTGCCTCAGAGAGTCCTCTGCAGGAACTGGATCCCTTGGACTTGGAGGAGTGTTCATCTGTCACTGGCTGCATCAGCAGATGTGATGATGAGATCACCACCAGACAATCATCATCCTCTCAGAGAGGAAACCCTTAAAATATAGATATCTGCTCCCTACTGAAAATCTGTGTCGATTGTGTGACACATCTGCATTCAGAGCAATCAGGAAAAACCTGACTGTGGGTTTAAAAAGAGCCAAACCCTCTCTACAGTCAGGGACACTTTTCCACTGCTGACGATGAGCAATAAGATCATTATAGACCACAGTAAAGAGTTTTCTTCATCATCTTCCTAATATTCTCAAAACCTTCTTTTCCCTACTTGAGGACTTCAACGCCTCTCCTGGTGGGGGTGAACTGCCTCCCACCAGGAGAGGAAATGTCCCTCCGTTTGACCACTGCAGATGTGGATGCAGCTAAAAGTCAACACCTGCAAAGTGGCCGGCGCGGACAACATCCCAGACTGGGTCCATCGGGACTGTGCTTGACGACTGTTGACTGACATCTTTAAAGCTTTCAGAAGAAGCCGTCTCAACACTGTTACACTGTTACCATAATCCCTGCCCCCAACTGTGGCATTTTTAAGTGATCTTCGCCTGGTTGTACTCGCTCCTGTAATAATGGTGGACCGTCAGTGTCACGGTTGACCCAATCTGCATACAGAATTGCTCCAATGATGGTCATCTGGAAAACAGGAATCTTAATGTCAGCCCGCTCTTGCTGGATTTCAGGTCTCCTTTGAAAACCAACATCCCACAAACCCTGTGGAGGAAACTGTCACAGCTGACTCTGAGCTCCTCACCATGTAACTGTGTCCTTTGATTTTTATCAAATGGACTTCAGTACATCATAATCCGAATCATGGCAAATGTTCCCACAGAACCCCAACAGACTCCCCAGTTTCCTGACTCCCCTTTGCTGATTTAATGTTGCACATCAAAATCACGTCCAGTGAGTCAGCAATACGGGCAGGAAGTGAAAGGAGAGACCAGATGCAAAGCAAGCTTTCCATCAACATAAAGAAAGTGAAGGGGTTCCCATTCCCCCTCACTGCAGAATCAGCAGATCTTTTGAAGTGACTTCCTGTTTCAAATGTTTTTGGCCGACAACTTGACCTGGAGAAGTAACACCGCAAGCATCCTCCTCTATCACAGTTTGTTATGGCCTCAGACGGGGGGCCGACAGGATTATAAGTATCAGTCCTTTCTCTGTCATCGACGGTTATATCAGCTTGTGCAGGATTAGGGGTTCTTCCATCATGACGGATGCACCTATGGTCTGTTTATCGCCTTTCTTCAAGCAAGACACACTGCATCAAGGCCAGAGTCACTGGGCTGAGGAGATTTATACTTTATTTATCACTTTAGTCATACAAGTTATACACAGTACAACATAGTGACATTAATTATCTGCATTAGATCCACCCTTGACGATCAGTGGGCAGTCTTGGGAGCTGGCATCTCAGGGTCTTGTTCAAGGACCCACGGCACGTGCCGTTGTGTCTTCTCCTTCCTGCCTCCAGTTACTTGCTCCTTCTGGCTGTTACAAATTGCTGCAGTGTTTCGTCGCATGGACTAGAGCCTCTCACGCACAAGAGCACGCCGATGTGTAGACACATGCCTGTAACTGGCTCTATGAAGTCAGAGGGAAGAAAGTGGTAGGGGGTCGGGGGCATCAGGTAGGAAGGAGTGTGCTAGAGTGAAGGCGAGATATGCTTGGAGTGAGGAAGCTAGGATGGGAGAATAGGTAGAAAAAGAGCATTTGGTTTGACTTTGGATCACGGTACCAACAGTGAATCTGTGAGAATAAATTGGAGATTTCTTTCAAAAACATAATTATGTTTATCCTAATTATAGGTTGGTGATAAAATGATTAATTACTAATTTAATATACTGGTATTTAGGCTTAATTGTCTGATTGCTATTATATTAGATCATCTCACCTCCATCGGTCTGTATACATCGATCAAACAGAAAAATGAACATTTGTGTTTGACATATGTAGTTTATGGCCCTTCATAGACTACTTCATACCAATACACTTTATAATTTATCAATGTCTGTTTTTAATTATGTCTCAATATTTTATTTTATCCATTCCTCTCTATTTTTTCGTTATTTATTGATCTACACACTTTTGTTTTTATAGATGGGTGAGGAGAAATGTAATTTCTTTTTTTTTTTGTATATTGAAGTATGTATAAAGGGACAAATAAAGAATCTGAAATCTGATATTTCATCAATACTTGCTGATCTTTTTCCACCGTTTCATGTTTGAATGGCGCTAATTAATGGCGTCACATCTTCATTCTTAAATTGTTATAGGTTGAGTACATAATTCAGCTTTAATGCGGCCGTTTGTGATCTGTGATTTCATTGAGCTTCTAACGACAGACCATACAGCCGTCTGCTTTGGCCACACCTTTCCGTTTTGGGAAAATATGATGGCTTATTTTCCGGTGGAATTTTTGGTTTAAAATTACGGGCGTGGCACATTCACAAGGGATATATTATTTTTATTGTTAATAAAAAATACCTCAGGCCCCCAGGTAGAACTAGTCCTTGTCCTTTTGCAAATAGAACTTATTTACAGGATATTTGTATACCTAAACATCAGGGAAAAACGGATCGTTAGAGGTGCACCGATTGGAAGTTTTTGTCCCATCACCAATTTTTATAAAGTCTGACCGGTTGATACTTGGTTTCGGCTGATTCTGATCTTATATACTCATGAGTAATATATGTAAGTGCTCTTATTCTGAAAGATCACAGTGGAAGTGAGAAGGCTGGTCGGCCATGTGTGATGTGTATTTATTCTACCTGTTGAAATGTAACCTCCGACCTTAAACCAATTGTATGACATGTCGAAGTGAAAATGAAACTTTTATAAGCCTTGTTCAGTCTATTATACGTTATGTGTTTGTTTTGTTCAAGAACTTGTGGCTCTGAGCTAGCCGCTCTGTTATCTGCGATTTGACTTGAAGTGTGTGATTACATTTGTTGTGCCGAACGTTTTCGAGGTTGAAGAGATGCCTTATTTTGTCCTTACTGGTGTTATAAATTGCGAGCTTTGTGTTTAGATGTTTTGAGCCGTGATAGCTTTGTACCGGTTTGTTTTTCCGACAATAATAAAAATAATAAAACCTTGGTTTTCAGCTTTGTCCTGGTTACACATGCGTGGGTGTAACCAGCCTCAAGTCACCCGGCTGCCTCTAAAGATCCTGACTGAAATATAACCACACAACTTTGGTTTTATCTAAACGTCCCTTTAGGAATTTCTTGAATCAAATTTGTTTTTTAAACATTGAGTGATGTGTCCTCATTCATTGTGTTAATTTATTGTGCACAAAGCAACAGCAATATGCCCAGGTGAAAATCTACACCTGGGTATATTGAGAGGAAATTGGTGGTAACCTGGTTAATTGAAACATTTTTGATTAATTGATTAATTTTCATTAAAGGAACAAGAATTCCCTTCGAGATGAATAGGGAGCGTTTGTACATTAACACTGGCGGGCCTAATTAAAATGTGTTTGTGCGGCTGTGAACCGGCAGCCACGGCTCTGTGCATGGGGCAAACACTCTTTGTTTGCACCGGTGTGTGTGCTGGCGTTGCTTTTGTTTGTGTACAGACATGGACTTGCTGACTTTGTGCAGTGCTATTTGATCATTAGACAACCACATTCACTCATTTCATAGATAACAAGCTCATTATGCTTCAATTAACAACTGACTGAGTGAAGGTTGAACAAGGGCACTGGGGACGGAGCGAAGGAAAGAAGACAGAGTGGAGAGGAGGGCAGAGACCGAGCGGCGGGCTTACTCAAAAAAATTAGGAATAAGGCGGTATGTTAAAGATTTGAAGGGGGATGAGCGGAGAATAGGGGAAGTTGAAGGAGTTTTCAGACAGACATGAGATCAGGGAGGAGCAGTGGAGAAGAGTAAGCTTCAAATAGGAGCAGGATGGATAAGTAGGATATGAAAAGAGGGATATAGGGAAAGTGGGTGCAGTCAGATTGAGGGGTACGGGGAAACTTTGATGATAATACGGTCTTGACATTTAGACCAGTAGTCTGTTAGATTACCTGAAGTCACCACTCAGTCATCACTTTAAAGGATATAAAGTGTGGACCTTTCACCGAGCCTCAAATTCATTCATATTCAACATTGGACAAGTCTGATTGGGAAGATTCTATGGACGGAATTTATGAATGTCCTCAAAGTTTGCAATTGTGAAAGATATTAGATTCAAAAACCCAAAGAATTGGCATTAGAATTAAGTAAAAAGTATCAAAACTATTTTTAAGGGAAGCAGTATCTAACAGACCGATCAATCTGAACTGTAAACCAATAGGTATTTTTCTGTGTAGCCATTCTATGATGTCATAGCTCAGTGTCCACCAGAACAAAGGACCATGCATACAATTAACTTTTTGTCAACTCATTTGTCAAGATTATGTGGGGCAGTGGGTTATTTAGTTCTTATTTTATCCCTAAAAGGCAACCAGCGTCTTTGTTAATACTAAAGTGTCAACAAATCAAACTGTTTACTGTTGACATCGGCAACATAGCTCGCTAACGTAGCTTTCGGCAGCACATTGCATTGACAATGTGCTGCCGAAAGCAAAAAAATAATGTAATATTTGATGTCTAAATTGCTAGCCATAATTTGCTGAATCTTGCAGAGACCTCCTTTTTCGGTGCAATAAGTAGACACTGGCCTGTTCTAGGGACATTCCATTTTGCATACTAGCCTAGTTTACTAGTCTGCTGGTATTAAAAATCCTTAAGTCTGAACCAATCCCGCAGTAACTCTATCTCTTACAAGTCTTCAGGCTTTAGAAAAGCGCTCTGATGTCCTGGTTGAGTATTTAAAGAGAAGGCTTGCGCAGGAGGGGGTTAGAATGACTCTTATTAAACACTCAGAGATGAGGCAGATATACAATTATGTCAGACTTATAGCTCTATGTACAGTTTCGTTGTTCTTTTATTCCATTACTTGTAATTATCATTTTTTTTACTTTCACATCCTGACCTACTTACTCTTTTTATGAAGTCCATATCTGATATTTATTTTCACACAATAGATTAGTAGATTTAAAAAAAAATTGGAATTTTCTACAGAGTAAATGGTTCCAAGCCTTGAAATGATCTATTATTATTATTTTTGACCTTTCTGGCTTCTTCTTTTCCTGGCTATAAGGCAAAAAACATTCTCACACGTGAAAGCTAGCTGTCAGTGACATTTCATTAAAGGCCACCGTTGGGGACATGAGATTTCTGCAGGGAAACTGTGATAAGGAAAGACAGGGAAAAGAAAAAGCATAGACAATCACATCGATGACATAAAATATAGAACCTGACCAGACACGCGTGCCTGTGGGGTTGGCTTTCACCAACGGCCCCCAGAAGCATCCTCTGAAGAGTGAGGTGTTATTTTTGGACAGTTCTTCCTTTCTGACTCCGTCCCTTCAGGTCACCTGCACTTATGTAGTCGCTTTGAACGCTGATGCCTTTTTTAAAATTTCATTGATAGAAAATATCACATTTTATGAGCCTACAATGCTGCTCTTCCACTCAAAGCCCGTAAATTCCTGTTAGTTGCCTTTTGTGGTTGTAATGATTGTAATCCGTCAGTAGTGCCGTCCTTCCGCTTCTCCCTCTCCAGCTCTCCAGCTTCTGCACAAGCTCTTTATGGCCCCGTTGCTTCCAAACTATGAACAACTTCCCATCATGCATTCCGCTGATAGCCTTGCAGGTTTCTTTAGTTGTACACAATCTATAAGTGATAAGAATTAAATCCTCATTATTGGCATGTCAGAACGGCATCGGCACAATTTGTAGCTATAGAATATCTGATTAGTTGGTTCTGCAAATACTGACTATGAAAAAGAAGTTACACATTTAAAAGAAAACAAGTTTGTTAATGCATATTTAAGTGAATCTAAAAGAATTATAAAGCCATATGCACTATTTGTCCAATTCCCTATATGGTTGATGGTCTATGCAACCATCTTGTAAAAAAAAAAAATTAACTCCCTTTCCAAAAAAAAAAAACACCACTGATACTTCATGTCCCACAATGTGACTTTATGGATTCTGTAAGATGTTATGGAATGCAGCTGTACGTTTTCTTGGCAATGAAGAGCTCTAAAGGGGAGATGTTTGCCCTGAGAGTGCTGACGGAGAAATACAGAGATGGTCAGACGGAGCAGCATTGTGTCTCTGTGGATTTAGAGGAAGTAAAGGACAGAGTGGCGGGGGGGGGATTGTGGGATTGCATGAGGAAGTCTGGAGTGACAGGAAGTATATTAGAGTGGTCCATGATATGTATGAGAGCAGCATGACATTGGATAGGTTTGCAGTAGGAGTGACGGATGGATTCAAGGTGGAGGTGGGACTGCACCATGGATGGACTCTGAGCGCCTTCTTGTTTGTTATGGTGATGGACAGACTGACAGAGGTCAGGCAGGAGTCTCCATGGACTATGATGTTGGTGGAGGAAGTTGTGATCTGTGGTGAGAGCAGGGAGGAGGTGGAGGTAATCTCTGGAGAGAAGAAGAATGAAGACAGAATACGTGTGTGTGTGTGTGAAGGACCAACGGCGAGTGTGGAAAAGAGGTGAAGAAACGAGTGAAGGTAGGATGGAGTCGGTGTAAAAGAGGGTCAGGAGTTAAATTTCATGTTACTTTATGAATAATTTAACATAATACTTGACCAGGGACACCCAACATGACCTTCGGTTCTGGAGAAGCTCTGGAAAGCATCAGAACCTGAGAAAGGCTCTAACGACTGTATGTACAGACTCCATGACGGCAGCCTGGCCATGCAGACGGGTAACTATAAGACATCTTGGCTCCCAAACAAGCAGAGGGAATTCAACAAATAGCACCAACAACACAGTGGAGACGGAGCTACACTTTTTAACAGAGTATGAATCGATATATTCCGAAGTTCTCCTCCGGTGCAGTTCGGACAAACTTTCCGTTCTGCCATCCCAAATAAACTCAGCCCCTTTTATCTTTCATCAATCTGCCGTTAAACCTAAAATGCTCCATGATTATGACCTTATAGGTTAACATAACACTGTTCTACTTTGTATATAAAGAACATTTACTGTGCTTGATTTACTAGAATACTTAGTAAATAAAAACTGTAATCCTATGGTCATGCCTATGAACCTTGTTGAATTTGATGCTCTGACTCAGTTCTGTAGCCGTCACTATCCGTCCCTGGTCATAGTTACTCAAATCCTTACACCTGCCAATTTCCCTGCTTCCAATTATCGACTTCAGGACCAAATGTTGACTGGCTGCCTCTGTACCCCGCCCAGTGGCAGGTGCCATGGTAACAAGACAATTAATCTTACTCAGTCCCGCCACCTGTCAGTGGTTTTAATGTTAAGTGCTGCTCGCTGTAGTTGTACCTTGATAATGATCTTTTATGCATGAACTAAATGAAATCAGTGTAATTACAGGGAATGTGCCAAGATTGATTCCACAGATCAGATTAGCTTGATAATTGTACAACAGTCGTCAAAAACTGTTTTCCCCTAATTTTGCCTTCTGCACGGAAACATAGAACAAAATCATCTGCACACAGCGTGACCAGGATTAGGAAGGGACGCCTGGATAGTCGTCCAGGGATGATTATTTTAAATGAAGACTTGAATACAAACTGTTTTAAAATTAATCAGGGTTGTAACCTTGCACACTGTGCACCAAAAATCACATGATCATTGAGAAATGAAGCAAAGCATTAAGTCATCAAGCTGAGGACAGACATTACTGTCACAGCTTTATCAAGTCAACAGTTTAATCTACAGTCTTTTAATAAAGTGAAAGGATATCGCCATGTCCAGTATGTGAGGGGCTTATAACTCTACCAACATTTTATTTCATCACTTTTACATCATAGCTGTCGGTCATTATTCATATATTACTCTCCTGCTATCCTGCTGCTTTCCATCCACATTTCTTGTTCGTTTTTCAGCTTTTCCCTTTCGGGTTTGCTACAGCGGATCGTCTGTTTCCATCCGTAGGCCAGAACCCTGTTGGTGAAAAGTACCATTTATGATATTTGTCACCTCAAGCCCTGTCTGATCTGGTTTGGAATCAGTTTTGTGTTACGCTTATTGATTTGGCATAGGTTTGACGCCGAATGCCCTTCCTGACGCAACCCTCCCCGACAGCAGCAGAAGGACACTGGGTTTTCATCCACACTGCCCTCCAGAATTATCGGCAACCATTACAAAAACAGTAGAATGAGATCCAAAAATAACAGCTTTTATTCAGACCTGTAGCGATGAGGAGGGAAAAGGAAAGATGATGGTACGGGAGGAAGGATCAGATATTTAGTGAACAGAATGTTCGGAGGGGAGAACTGGTTTGTTTGAAGAATCTACTTCATTTAAGTCCGGTGAAAGAAACTTATTTAGTAATTATTAGTCATTCTGGTTCAGTTCACCCATAAAAAAAGATATATTTATAATCTAAACTACAAGATATCCCTGCATTGAGGATAAAGCAGATCTTGAACTATTCTGGTGAGTTCTTACAGCCATTAATATTTGCATCCTGTGAGGACAAGATGTAACCATGGAAGGCTTAGTTCTGTAATAGAAGCAGAGAAGGCAGACCACTCTGCAGATATATCAATTCTTGGCAACTCACAGCGTAACAATCTACTAGTTGAAAAGAGTAATTGCAGGACAGAGAAAAGATAATGTTTTTGATATTCATGTGAATGTTTGCTTTAAATATGCACATCCCCACACAATACTCCACAAGCATTGTTAAAATAAAAGTTTAGATGTCGAAATATGGAACTCTCTTTAGAATAAACTCTCCCTTCAGCGTAGTAATCCTGCGAGTATCACGTTATTCTTTTTACCGCTCACATTTAGAGCCATGTGAGCCCGTGTGTCCTGCATTCTTTAAATGTAATCTGTTTATTTGCCTGTTACTACTTAATGACCAGATATGTTGTCCCTTTTATGATGGTCAAATTATTTGGCATAATGATCGCTGTAACACAGGATATGGAGAAAAAGGGGTCTGAATTATTTTTGCAGCCAACGGAAATTGGAAATGTTAACAAACAGGATTGAAGAAGAATGGAAATTAGAGATAGAAGAGCTGGAATGAAGGGATGAATAAATTAATAGGTAAATGGATGGAGGGATTCTGTTTCCATCAAAGTGGAGATGAATGCCGTTGGTTGTGTATATCTGTGCGTGTGGGCGCACACAATCTTGTGATCAGGAGCTCTGTGTGCCTTTCAGCATGAGATTTGATATTTGTTCACTAAGGTGTGTGTCTGCGGCGGTGTGTTCGTCGGCGGTGTGTGTTTTGTGCTCCGAGTGGGGGAGCACTGCTGCCTTGGCAGCTCCCTGCAGCAGAAGGATTAGAGAGGTGGCACTGCAGAAATGGAGCTGATCTATTTATGAACGGGAGTGTGTTTGTTATGCCGTGCTCGTATCGGCCATGACTTGTGTGAGAGATGTGTGTGCTGCCAGTTTGAAAGGGAATTGGATCAGATTACAGGAAATCTTGGCACCAGATTACCTCCAAACCCACAAGAGATGAAAATGAAAGGGAAAGAGGAGCGCTGCAGTTTTGGGAGAAGATGCAGCAGTGGTGTTTAGGTGAGATGTGGGGAGATTATGATGAGCTGTAGGATCTGGTTATGTAATAGCTTCAGGGGTAGTAATTCAAGTGTGTGCCACCAAAATTGCTGTGTCAATCTTTTAAACAGCTTTTTCATTCTCAAAATGAAAAACCTGTGTGTATAGTAGAAAAGGAAAAAACGGTCTCAAAGAAGAGGCTTTTTCATGGCAGTGACATCAGTGTAGGTCTCACTGGTTTCAGGCCTTCCTCCATGTGCTGGTTCTTCAAAGAGATGCAGCAAGATCCCTTTAATAGCTAATTTCATAGTGTTATACTCACTACTTATGATTAATCATTATTACCCCCCCCCCATCCCCCCACCGTCTGTCTCTGTATCCTACAGCTTTTCCCTTAATTTAGTCCTTTATAACCTCTGCCCAAGGAGGTTATGTTTTTAACTTATCTGCGTTTGTTCCGTCTGTTTTCTTGTAAGTCTGTTTGTTTGTGAACAAGATTACACAAAAATGGGACACATTTGCATGACGTTTTTTCCCATAGGTAGATTGTAGCATATCCTAGATATGAGTAGGGACGTCATAATGTAGCTATTGCTGCATTTGATCCTTTCATTCCTTTGATGTTCACTTGAGGGTCAAGCTTGGGGCTCAGCGAGCATAACGGAAACGCTGAAGTGGAAGTCGTAGGAGTTGACCGGCTACACAGTATTTGAGAGATACTTAGAGAGTTTATTGGAGTTGTTGGTATATTTACAGGCCTGGGAGAGCTTTTGTCTCTGCATGTAAGACTATATGTCAATCAGCAGAAATGGAAAATGAAGTACAAGCTATTTATTGCAGCTGATGATATGTGATAATTAGTCCATCAGAAAGTCTTTGGTGCTCAAACATGGGAGATTTTGATTGGAGAGTTCTGCCCCTGAGCAGCAGCAAACTACTGAGTGTGCAAGAGGATAGTCTTCCTGACTGAAATATTGATGGATCTGAGTTTGCTTGTTTCGGATTGTTGTAACTTCTGTTTGTGTTTGAGAACAAATTAACTCACTTGTAACTAACTCACTTATAACTAACTTATATACATTTCTAAACTTCTATAATTCTTTCTTAATAAACTCCCAAAAATGTACTCCTCTTCTCGTACTTATCTATGCTCGAAATTGCACCAAACTTTCTAAAATAGCGCAAAACAGACAAAAGTCTGTATTTTTTTATTGTCCATATGATAATGTGACTATTGTATTGCTGTCTGTAATTGTTCTTTCTGTCTGTACCGGCGATGAAGAGGTCTTGATTTTGGCAACCATTTAGTAATCTAGATCAGCTCTTGTGAAATATTCCTTCACACTTTTCAGTTAAATCTATATCTAATTTTCATGAATTCCACAAACGCGGCTAAGAATGACCTCTTTTTCCTGTATTCATAGGATTTATTTCTCTCTCTGTATTCAAAAGGGCTCAGTTGTTCTGTAAAACAAAAAAAGTTGTTTTTGACCTAATTTTGAGAAAAAGGATTCAAAGAATGCACTTTTACATATTTATCGGTTGGATAGTGCATGTGGGAGCGACACAATAAACAACTGTGCCCATTCGTATCATCCCGAAGGAACGTTTCTCATTATGCAACGTCTCTTTAAAATGACAAAACTATGTGAAAGCACAAGGGAGAAGATGTTTTTGTTTTGTTTCTTACGAGATCTTGTTCCATATTTTTTCACTCAAAGTCCTCACTAGTATTTCAAATCTTTCATTCTGAATGTCACACTGCCGTAAATCTCCAAACACACCATATCAAACAATATGTGACTGAGCCATACGCATTTAAAAGGCCGGATTGATTGTACAATTGATTGGTATTTTGTCCCCCTGCTTCATGATGCCCGTCACACATAAGGCTGAAGAACATGCACCACATTTCTCTCACTGCCCAAAGATATTCAAGAGTTGTGGCCTCCATTGATTTGAACATCTTCAAACGGTTCTTCATTCCTTCTCCCCATGACTAATCATCAGTCATGTTTCTGTTCTTCTGTAGTTCAAAGACAAAGAATTGTTATGCGTAGTTCTCATCTCCCAGGACTCTTTGTCTGTTTCCTTGCAAAAATGAAAAGACAGTAAAATACATTTCTGCATTCATGCCGAGTTAATCGGAGTCGCCATGACCCGTGAATCAATAATGCTAATGCTAATAATTAGCAGCATGCAGCACACTTGTGCCTGTGCGTCACCACTGTGGTGTAAGGATTTCCACTTGTTGGGGAATGAAGATTTCAGTGCTAAATGGGAGTACTTCATGACATTTAAGCAGTGAAGCATGAACAGAAAGGGACTTCCATCCCGCCACGACCAGCCCAAAGTTATACGGTTGTTGGTTATGCAAAGGTCGGTGCAACGCAAATCCCAAGCATCGCTCTTACTCAAAGAAGATTAGACAATGTGCAGTATCAGCAGAAAACATGACTAAGCACACACTAATTATTCATGCAAACAAAAGGACCTCAAGTGAGCTTCTCAAAACGGCCTTCTGAAATCTTTTCAGGGTCACAGAAGAATATGCTAACACCTACAGCAATTCATTTACTGCACACAGACATGGAAACTTGGATGCATTCTCTTCCCTGTGATTTCACACTAGGATATCTATGAATCAACAAAGCAACACCCAAGAATGTGGCGCTGGCAGTCACAAACTGCACAACAAAAACATTCCAGCTGAAAAAATAGTATGAAGGTAAAAGAGAATAGATCACACTCAGACAGGAGAATAATGTACCAGCAAGGATCTTGCTACCGCTGTGAATAAAGGTCCTATTTTTGTGTCAGAAATGTACCTTAACGGAAAATCCAATGTTTTTTTCCCCCTCAAACTTAAGGACAAAACTTTCCATTCTACCTCACTTCAAAGGTAGGCGATTCCACTCATTCCATCTGAGAGGGACTCAGATTCTATAGGCGGACATGGTCAACTATAATTATCCCCCTTACAGGGACTATTTGACATGTGACCATGAAGGTACACACTGCTCATCAGAGACATTTTTGGCCCTAATATATTTCATTTTTTATATATATATAAGAATTATATATTTCAATGATGAACTTTTTAAATGTGGAAATGATGACAGGTGAAGGGAGAGAGCTAGCTGTCAGATGGAGAGAAGGAAGGCTGGTCCACCATTGTATAAGAGACCAAGTGGAAAGGATTATCGGTGAAGGGTACAAACTTTTTATCATGGTGTGGATATAAGCGGAAATAGTGTTGGAGTGATCCTGAAGGGAGGATTATGTGAAGAGTGTTCTGGAGCTGAAGAGAGTGTCGGACAGAGTGATGAGTGTGAAGACAGATATTTGAGTTGTGATGAAGTCAGTGTTTGTTAGGTTACAGGCACCCATAAATTTTAAAGTTACTAGGAATTCCAAATATTTTAAGTGTACACTTACCCACGATCTTTCCAATTAATTAATTTGAGTAGTTTGTTATAGAGTAAGATGAAGCAGATCTTATTTTTTTTGTCATACTTATAACTTTATTGCCATCACTGAAAAATCATCAAATCTGATGCTTATAATTTGTGTCTCTTGTCCGAACCTCACTGCTTGAGGTTTGTCCTTTTTCATCTTGATTGGAGGAATAAAGTTGCTTTTATGCCATTTCTACATAACTCTATCTTTTTGAGAGATGATTTCACCAAGAATTTTACAAGGCTGCTCGTTGAATTGGAATTTTAACATCCCCTAATAGGATTACACCAAATCATTTCAAACTGAAGTACAGAGAAATTTAAAGTCCCTCCATCATCGTGGCTTTATGCTTTTCCTCCAATCCCTGTTATTGCTCCGTCTAATCCACACTTTTCAAACAGCACTGTACGTCTCTCTTTACTTCCACCAAACACTTTGATTCATTGTCTCATTTAATCCCTCGACCAATCTTTAACTCCCGCCCTTCCTGGTCTGTACTTGCCGTTTTTTTCTCTCCCAATTCTCATGAATTCTTCCTAACACATGTTTATTTCGCTCTTTTACTCTCTGCACTTTACAGAACCAGCTATCTGTCTCTGTCACTTCCCTCTCAAAGCTGTAAACCGCCACAGCCCTCCACCACTTGATTAAAAACAGTCAACCATCAGAGAAAAATGTTACTTTGACCAGATGAAGTTACAAGTTACTCTACAGGACGGTGTTGTGTGTTACCGATTGGAACCGGCTGGAGTTCTGCAATCCAGGGGAACCACTTCGATCTTGAGGAAAATTCATCAGCAGTGATGTCATACACCAGCCCTCGCGAAAATGATGTGGTGCTCAGAAAATTAAGTTTATTATGTAATCAGAATGAGCTGAAGACTGGAGAACTAAGGGTTATATCCAAAGGAAAAAGCTTCTTTATGGTCGCATGACAGTCAACACTGCCAACGTAGGCGCGAACGCTAAGGCCTGTGCTACACAGTTGAACAAACCAACAGTATTGTTGAATAGCCAGTGTGGGCTCTTCTTCTGAGACACACAGACGGACAAACAAACATATTTTTCATGCCCAGATAAAAAAATTTATTAATTGGCTATTTGGAGCTTCTCAGATCAAAACCCAGTTTCCCCACAGGTCCAGCACAGTACTGCATATAAAGAGGGGAACATTAAACACAAGAGACCTGTGGCAGTTTGACTCTCTCCCGCTGGCAACCTTCCCTCAGTCACTATCACCGTCTCTCCTGATCCAACTGATCTCCACTGACACGTGTCTTTTTCTTTTCTGCTTTCAATAAGTCTGAGGAACTCAATCATGCTTTGCAGTCTCAACTCAAACTCAACCTGGTTTTCCCAGTTGAGATGGGATATGCACAGTCCAGAACGGCTTTGCAGCTTGGTGATTTAAAAAAGAAAAAGGGGGAAAAAAGCCTAATTTATCATGTGTACACATCTACGGAGAATCGGTGATATCAGTGACATAATGTGCCTGTTCAGGGCTAAAAGA
Organism: Lophius americanus; assembly: GCA_037951165.1. Lineage (NCBI taxonomy): Eukaryota > Metazoa > Chordata > Actinopteri > Lophiiformes > Lophiidae > Lophius > Lophius americanus. The sequence goes on from JBBDHG010000119.1 coordinate 192,711, forward strand.
TATTATAAAACACCCCATTCAAAGACGGTTTCCCTACTGGCATCTGGGAAAAAGTAACTGCTGCTTTACCATCATACTAAAGAGCAGCTTGAAATTCACCATCTACACTCAAATCGAAACATAACCCACATTTTGATGACTTATTATTCAAACATCCATTTGTTGGGTTGGCTTTGTGAGTAGCATAAAGGGATGACGGCTTACAGTTTGATATGCAATCCTGTATCGTAGCGTTAAAGATGGATGTCACAACTTGTTTACTCATCGGTGCCGGAGTTTTTCCTAAAATGTTTTATGGGTTTCGGTTTATTAGAGTGTGTGTGTGACACTTCAGTGACCTCTCCTTGTCCTAGTACAGCCCATTGACTTGTCTGCGAGACTTTATAAATCAGTGAACTCTCAATGTGCTTCACTGGCTGATACCTCCCTCACTGCCTCAGTGTGTAAGCGAGCAGGTAAGAGTGAAATATGGACTGAATGTGTGTGCACCTCAAGAATGTTTGAGATTTGTGATTTAACGTCCTTGTCTCAGTATATGAGTGAATGCTTGAGAGTGTCTTTGTCATCAGTTTATCAATGAGGTCTTGGGATTCTTACCATTTGTATTTGTCATCACAGGCTGTGCAGGACTCACACAATTAAGATTTATGCGCGCACAAAGTTCAGCGGGAGTTGTCTGAGTACGGTGCCCTTTAAGAAAATCAGTAAAGTAAGACGAAAAAAATGTCTTCATGATCTATGCCCATGATCTTTAATTCAAATTATTCAGAAATATCTGACCTTTAACTCATGTCACAACTTAAAAAAAAGTATTACATTTCTTCACAAAAAACTTTTCTCTAAAGCTTATGAGCCAGAATTATTAACACCCTGAAAGTAACTTTCATCTAGGCCAAACCCATTTTAGATGTTTGTAGCCTAAAGCTCTAGTTTGGTCTCATCTGACCTCTGACCTTGTTCCAGTGAAAGTCCCAGTGGTGTTTGTCAAACTGAGCAGTGTTAGCTTGTGTGTGGACGACAGCAGAGGCTTTGTTCTTGCTACCCTCCCAAACAGCTGGTGTTGGTGTCGGCGCCATCTGATGGTGGTTAGGGAGACTTTCTGACCCAAGATTCAACTGACCTCTGACCTCTCTAGCTGTAATCCTTGGAGTATTTTTCCAGTGTGTGGGGTCAGTTTGCAGACACGTCCTCTTCCAGGTTGATGTCTAACATCTCTAGTCTCTTTAAACTTCTTCATTATTGATCTAACTGTTCAAACTGACATTTTGAACTGCTGAGAGATGTTCTTGTCTCCAATGCCAGATTTGTGCAGCTCTACAATGTTTCTTTGCTCCTCATTGCTGTGTTCCCTGATCTTCATCATCGTGAAGAACCTCAGAGAGGTTCGGGCCTGTGTCACCTTATATTTATTATTTATTAATTAGGACTGGAAATGTGCTAAAATTACCTTTTACTAACAGGATAGAATATATTATAATGGGTTTCTTAACAAGGTTTCCTGAGTTCAAGGTTGAATTTATATGAATTAAATTAAAGATCATGGATAAAACTTGTTTTATATCTCATTTTACATTTTTCAAAGGGTGTCAATATTTCAGGAGGGAATTGTACATATGTGCATGAAAGTGTTATCTGGTGTTATCTCGCTCTGAGTAAAGTCAGCCAATGTCGACCCAGAAATATAATGAAACACTTTTTTTTTTTCTCTCCTATTTTTCACAAGTCAGAGAGTAAATCTTTTACTTTTCCCGTTGACACTGGCTTTTCAAAAAAAATCAAATATTGAGGACACATTTTTATATGAAGATTTCCTCCTGGCTGTAACTGGCTCTCTGATGGCAAGATAAAACGCTGAAAATCTTTTAAGTCTATTTTCCAACCAAAATGATACTTTCATACCCCCAAAAGCTTAAAGACCCTTTTGTTTTCAGCTAAGCCACAACCAAATTCTAACTCGTGTAACCATTAACCATAATTTAGAGGGTAGACTTACCTCATATGAAAATATATTTAAGTATGCCGCAGCAGGACTGAGCTTTTACAGCTTAGCTGATGCGCGACATGCTGCCCCATGTTTTTGTCTTTGTCTGTGTTTGTTTGTGTCTTCATTGAAATATTTGACAGACATTGTGTATCTGAGAGCCACGAATGAGTCCATCAGTCTGATGCTTAGAAAAGCTACAGATTTCATGAAAGAATCATTTCTTAATTCATATATTACTCTACCCACTGTGTCTGAATAGTTTTACAAATTTGCTCCACAAGTTTACGGTGACTGAGTTAAGTGTGTGTGTTGTGATCGTGATCTGTGTCTAATTACTTTTCAAAGTACTATGAGTGTTATTAGATTCTGACAAGCTCTGAGCTGCTGTTGTTGTCAGTGAAACACTTGTTTACATACCTTTTATATTATGTATCGACGTGAATATGCAAACATGTATAATTTGTTTTGTGCTTGTGTATTCATTATGATACCTGGGGCCATATTTTTCACTGCAGTTGATCCAGCTTTTCTTCTGCCCATTTAAATGCAATAATATAAAGTCAGAAATCAAAAATGTCTGTAAATTACGAAAATGCTCGTTGACAGTGACTGCAGTTCATTTAGTCCATGTTCTTCTTGTCTCGTCTTTGTGTTAACACAAGGTACTACTCGCCCACTTTGATGAAAAAATGTATTAGTTCCAGATAAAACGTAAAGGGCTAGTCTCTCCAAGAGTGCTGGTGAAGGTCACATGACCACATGTACCGGAAAAACAAAAAAACCTTTATCTGCTGCAAGATCAAAATGAATTTATTATTCAGAAATAGTTTTTACACCAACCATAAATATATGTGCATACAGGTTGAAAAAGTAATAGAAGACTTTTAAGTGGAAATAAAACACTGCACATAATTATCATCCCTTAGAATTAGATTCCAACAACTTATACAAAATAGAAAGTACTCAAAATGAAGTGTGTTGTCAGTGTTGGTTGTCCTTTACGTTATTAATCTAGGTGATGTAAGGTTTTCCTCATTGTTTGTTTTCTGCAGTGGAACGAGTGAATCGTCCTTAGGTTTTTTGTCAGTACTTTATAAATGAAGAAGACACTGTTATTGAGTCGGGTGTACTTTATTGACCAAGGCTGCTGCTTGTGTCTTTGACCTTTCTTAAAAAGGCTTATTGTACAGACTGTCGGACTCAGTCTTCTGGCAGTGAAGTAGCTGCTGTGCATCATGGGGATAAGGCCAAACATCTCTCCCAATAGAGACAAGTACAGCAGCAAGGTTGTCAGGAAAATCCAATTAGCACATTCACAGCACATTGTCCAAGCACAGCCATCTACTTTACTTCATAATGATCCGATGCTGCGATAATATCGAGCCCCATCCAAGTATACGAACAAGATTTAGCTCTCTGACAGCACAGTATTGTTTGGAACACTGTATTCAATTTAATGTCCATAACTATTTGGCAACACAGTCAGCACATGGATGAATGCTGACTTCTGTTGTAAAAAGCGATTTTAGTTGTCGAGCAAACTAGAAAAGTGCTATGTAAGTACAGTCCATTTCCAATTTGTCTCCTGAGCCTTCCATTTCAGTGTCTCTGTTCAGCCCACTGAGTCCCCAGCTCCACCCCTAAAGGAACATCAAAGTAACAATTACATCAATAATGCACACAATTACTAAAGAGCGCCTCTCCTCATTGTGACATCACCACATTAGAGGCTTTTCAAAAAATATGTTTTATTTAAATAACGCGAAACACCTCATCTACAGGATTTGCCTAAACCTATTGCTGCAAAATGTATGTTAAATTCTAAATGGTAATATCCCATCAGGGGTACATGACATGTAATTAGGACTGAAAAAAACGCACAGGGTTGAAAAACCAAGTCTTCAGGTGAATGTTGATTTGATTATCCTTTACCATCTGCTTCAAGAACTCTATAATCGAAGCTCTTGAACAGCTTGACAATGTATTAAGACCATTGAATTCTGTTTAAAAAGGTTCTTTTGAACACAACAGTGCTGATTAAAATGGTCACCAGGTCAGATTTCCATCAAAACAGCAATGAAACCTTAAACGCAACTGTCGGCTAATCAAATAGTTTCAGAGTTTTCCAGATGTAGGTTGTGCTTTTTTCGCTACCTGCCTTCTTTATATCTCTTCTGGGGAAATCACATTTGGGGAGGCATTTACAAAAATAGCTCCTGAAATGTTTGAAAAAGTATTGAGAGCAGTGAGTCCTGTTTAAGTTGTCTCTTTGAACACCAGATGGTGCTGATTAAAATGACAATATTTCTCTTAGAAGACTAGAAGACGTGTTTATGTCGTCGTAATGGAAGTCCACTTCAAACGTGCTATTTATTCCCTTTTTAATAAGTAAAAATATATAAAGGAGGCAACGATCGATCAGGGCCGGAAGGCTTACTTTGATGAAATTGACTATTGGCGGATCAGCCTCACTTGTGTCCAGCTGCTATCGATGCTGTCATTAATACTTAAAACTTAACGACAAAGGAAGCTCTGGCGGAGCAACTATGAAAGCGTTCTGCGCAACAGACTTAATCCAACACTTCAAAACTAATCACCCCGAGGAACAACAAGTTGAGAAGCTAATGTTAGCAGGGAGGCTAAAGCTAGCGGGAGCTCAGAGCCAGCCTCAAGCCCTTAAGTCCCTGAACAAAGCCACACATACCATTATAATGGACTGAACGAGGCGTACTAAGCTTTATTTTCATGTTGACATGTCATACAATTGGCTAAAGGAAGGCATGCCGAGGAGGACGGGAGGGGCTGTCATGCAATGTGTGTTCTGACAGCTCTCTATCAGAACCAGCATGAAATTTATATGCAAATTGGGCGGCAGTACCACTCCTTTGAGATCGGAAAGAACGGGCTAGCTTTCACTCTCCATGTGCATCAATCAGCTTTAGGCCCCTATGACCCTGTAGACGGTTCACCAGGTGTCCTTCCTGTCGTAGGTACTAGCCACCGCAGACAAGGGACCCTGTAACGCGAGCCGTTCGGGAGATCCTTGGACTCAGTTGTTCCCAATGGCTGGGTCGCGACCCACACATGCATCGCATAAGGGCGTTATTTGGGTCGCCAAATAAATTTGCTGTATTTCTTCCATAGTCTTCAGATTTATATCTGCAGTAGCTCCTTTGAGTCTAAGCAGAGCTCGCTGGTTATGGACTGCAGTTTAGGATTCTTGCCTGTTTCCACAGATAAAGGAAAAAATAAATGCTTATTTTGTCTGATTTAAAAAGTGAGTGTACATTTTGTAACTGGGAGAAAAAATAGAGACTGGAATCTCCCCCTAAGTTTGGTTTTCGTCTCATTTAAATCATTGAGCTTGTTAGTTCTGCCTGCTTTCATAATTTTTTTTTTTATCTCATAAACTATCCAGCAAGATACTGTGTTTTCAGATCACATGCACAAAGTGAAGTGGTGAAACATTCTTCTGTGATCTGTCAGGTCTGAATTTGGTAATAATTTGAGGTGGCAGTAGAGACGGTCAGGAACATTGATTCATCCTCAAATTCACACTTGTGACGATGCAACACCTTGGGTCACGATGATTAGCCATTTTTCAAAAAGTGAGTCCCCAGAAAGAAAAGTTTGGTTAACACTCGTCTTACCATCTTAGTTTGGCTCAGATCCTTAGTCTTCCCTTTTTTCCTGTTTCAAACAAATCGTCTCGGAGGACAAAATGTTCACCTCCTGCCTGATACTGAATAACCCACCGCTGACAGGTGCCCGTGTATCAGAATGACCAGCGTTAAATGTTTTTAAATTCTAATGAAAGTAAAACTGAAGTCATGCTGTTTGGACCCATTGGTACCTGTGATGCCTCTTTCATGTACCTGAGCTCCTGCAGTCATTTCCAAAACCCATGATTTCAGACCTTGATGTCAAAATGGACGTGAACAGATAAACTTTCTGGTTAAATACAGTTTTTACTAGTATCCAAGGGTAAGACCTTTATTTTATTGTTAGTTAGTAATCAAAGCTGAAGTTCAGGGGCGGCCAATTTGTCTCTTGCATTAGGGTTAGGGAAAGACTGAAATAAGAATCATTTTAAAATTTAAAGATTTAATAGAAGGAAGCAGCTAAAAAAGTAAAAAATTCATTTCTCATGTTTTTTTTGCAGGTGGGCTACGAGAATGCCGGCACTGTGGAATTCCTTGTGGACAAACACGGCAAGCACTACTTCATTGAAGTCAACTCTCGACTTCAGGTGGAACACACCGTCACCGAAGAAATCACAGAGTAAGTAGCAGATATTTGTGTATGCAGAGAGCTTTGTGACGGCGGCGGCAGCCGGGTGTCTGGAGTGTTTGTCTGCTGTCGTCTGTCAGTACGACAGACGACGATGCTCCACACGCTTTCACGTGTGGAGCATCAATGCTAGATGGTTCCTTCTACCAGTAGCTGAAGTAGAGACGGGGACGTAAATGATTTCAGAGTGAGACAGAATCAGACGATCCAGAACAGGTGGAACCAGTGGAGAGAGATGAGCTCAGACTGAGAGGTTGACACACGATGGGGATGAAGGACAGATATAAGAGCTGAGGGGAGGATAATGAAAGATAGAAATAGCATTCTGCTCTGCTGGAGATGTGAGATTTGCTCTGCTGAAACAACACAGACGGCGCTCAAAGTAATACACACAAGACAAACGGGTTTATTTGGCCTTCAGTCACACCAGCAATCCTTCGCTTGGAGGCCTATGGCTAAAAACTTTGTTTCATATTACTTAATACTGGATATCCAACATAAAAGTCATCTGGGTTGTAAATCATCATGTCCATCATGATACTACTAATGTCGATTCTTTAGACAGCGATTCGATATTTGCCCATACCGAAAAGTCTGCCACAATACGATTACGGTTCGATTCTATTCAGGGGCCTGCGATTGATTTCAGACAATATACAGACCCAGAACTGGTTAAAGACATTTCATCAACAATAATAATAATAACAAAAAGAACAAAGACCTGTGCTTGACTGTAAAGTGATTCATTTTTCATGTTTGGATACAAATGTTGTGTTTGGGAAACACTGCATGCGTGCGCCAGTAGTAATTTCAAAATAAAGGCATATCTTAAAAACGAGGATTTATATAGATATTTTGACTTTCCTTCAATTTGATTGGATCGTTGTTCAACAAACCGAGATAACGATCCAGATCGATGAATCGCTCCACGCCTAACAGTCATGTTTGAAACTGTCATGTTTGTGCCTTTTTAGAACATCTGAAAACGTTCCGATGACTTTATTGGTTGTACTCTGTCTTGTCATCCTGTCGGGCCTCTTTCAGCCCATTTGCCTTTAATCATCGTCTGGGTGATTAAGCAGGATAAAACCACTACTGTCAACAAAAGGTTTATTTTCCAGAAACACGCTTGCCGTATATTTTACAATTAAGTGTTGAAATAGTTATGTTTTCATCCACCTGCTGTATTCAGTGGGGCTGGCCCATTGTCCCTTGGGTTGACCTCACTTAACACTTTAATGTCCTGCTGAACCGTTTGATTGAGCTCATTTTGACCCTCTTATTTAGTATTGCAAAATGTTTCTATGCATATTAAAGCATATGAGGACTTATTAAACACAATTATGTTACTTGATACGACCAAAAAATGTCTAAAAATGGTCAAATATTTTTCTGCAAATACACTTTACTTACAAGATCGCGCAAATCTGTAAATCGTTTTACTCTTTGAGAAGATGCTTGACCAAACAATTTGTCATTTTATGTCACATTTAGAGTGTCTAATGGCATTTTTCTTTCTTGGTGAGGACATTAAAGGGTTGGACATATATTAACTGCGTTTTTAATGCATAATGCATTAAAGCCCAAATACGTCACTGTCTAATTAGTGGTCTGTTACCGACTGTGTGGGGAAATAAAAAGGGGTCTGAATCTCTTTTATTTCACTTGTTATGGTGTTAAAGTGCATGTTTCACTTTCCTGATTCCAATAAGAGTCTATGAAGCATCTCAGCTAATTCTCCAGCCTGTTTTTGTAATGAGCGTTGTTAACCCCGAACACCGGAGTCCCACTGTGGACGTATAAACAGATATACGCAGGTACGCATTCAGAGCTTCTCACTAAACACAAAGTGAGGCCTAAAAATGCAACAGTGGGATTTACAAAAAAGCTCCTACAGTCGGGCTTCTAATTTAGAACAGATACTAGTACCTACCTTTGAACATTTTTAAGTCACAATGCTGTTTCCTTTCCTTTTATGCCTCCATATTTCTGACAAAGACGTTTTCTTTTCTTTTTTGGCATGCTGCTTTCTGCGGCCGACTTTCTTTAGAAGCAATATCTCTGTAAACCCTGGAGGGATTTCCTTCAATCCTGGCACAGATGAGCCCTCAGACTCAAGGCTGAGCTGATTGAAATTTGATGGTCAAAGGTCGTTTTGATTGTCATTTTTAAAAAAACACACAGCCTTACCTCAAGCCGCTGATGATTATAACAAAATCTGACACAGTTGCCCAGTAGGATTAAGTCCTGATGCTTTATATCCTATAGGTCAAAAGGCAACTTGACTGTTTCACAGTCTGGATACTGAATTTCAACTTGAAGCTGAGGTGATTTTACAGATCTTGTGTTTCCCAGTGGAGGATGCGTTTGTGAAGAAGCATCCAACTTTCAGAAATCATAGTTTCTTAGCAGCAGCATCTATATTTGTTGCGTAGTAATGCAGCACAAGCTCATAGTTTTATTTATAGCGGAACCTTGACTTATATTTGACCTATTTATGTGTGCATGTGTATTAATATATTTCTGTGTGTACATATACATGTATGTATACATACATACATACATGTATAAGTTTAAAGATGAAAGGGAGTAAGAAAGAATAGAGAATGTGGCAGAACTTTGTCCTTGTCACAATAGTGTTTTAATGTCGGCACGTCTCTGCAGGTTTGTCATACTGCATCATTTGTAAGAACAAAGTGATTTTGGAAGAATCCTGCCTCGACATCAGTGGATGTTTCTTTGTATTCTGCTTTGGTCCCACCACACACCTCCGTCTGCCATTTTCCCTTTTATATCTCTCTGCTTTTATACTCTTTCATCAGGAATATGCCTTTTTTCTTTCTTTCTTTCTTTCTTTCTTTGGGTAACATGCACAGACCTGCCCGGTTGTTCTGTGCTCCTAAGCAATTAATAGAAAGTCATTCTCATTTATTACAGCTCATTCTTCATTCCAGGCCTGGTACCACTTTGTCATAATCTATTTTCTTCTGCAGAAGAACTCACACATCCCAGTGGAGACAGGACATTTTGGAGAACTGGGGTCATTTAAATTGCAGTAATTACTTGATTGTCGGCAGCACTCTGCATGAAACGCTCCTGCTAAAACTGTCAGTTGTCACCAGCAACACTTTTATTTGCAGGGCTTCACTTCAAGCTGAGATTCATTTCTTAGCAGCCAGAGCTGACCTATTCAGAGACTGGAACGAGTAGAAACCATCCATTTAAACTCATGACCAAGGGACAACTATTACATTTCAGAGGGAGTGACAAATATGGGTGCTGTATTGAGGTTTTACTTTACTCGAAAATGATATCCATTTGTCTTCAGCAGTGTTCTCTCTGTGAGCCCATTTGTTCTTGTTGTTGACCGACTATCAGTATTAAACTTCAATAAAGTAGTTTTGCTCTCCATTCTGTAACATTTGTTGTCACGAAAGAGCTTTACTTTGGTCTCATCTGACCTCTGACCTTGTTCCAGTGAAAGTACCAGTGGTGTTTGTCAAACTGTAGCAGCGTTAGCTTGCGTGTGGACGACAGTGGAGGCTTTTTTTCTTGCTACCCTCCCAAACAGCTGGTGTTGGTGTCGGCGCCATCTGATGGTGGTTAAGGAGACTTTCTGACCCCAAGATTCAACTGACCTCTGACCTCTCTAGCTGTGATCCTTGTATGAGTCTTTTACCACTCCAACCATCCTCCTCAGTGTGGGGGGTCGGTTTGCATGCATGTCCTCTTCCAGGCTGATGTCTAGCCTCTCCAGTCTCTTTAAACTTCTTCATTATTGATCCAACTGTTCAAACTGACATTTTGAACTGCTGAGAGATGTTCTTGTCTCCATTGTCAGATTTGTGCAGCTCAACAACTTTTCTTTGCTCCTCATTGCTGTGTTCTCTGGTCAAACAGGAAGTCACTGTTCACCACTTCAGAGTGGTGAGCAGGTGAAGATACAAATATAAAAGGACTGGAAATTTGCTTCACCTACCTTTCAATCACAGGATTAAGTAAGGATGCTTATAATTTTAGAACATGTTTTAAAATATTTTTTTAGCACTTATTTTTTTATTTTGTTGAATATAATTTTATACTTTGATTAATCTGAATTAAAAATCATCAGTTTCTCATTTATCTCATTTTAATAATTTTTGTTAAATGCTGTCTTTATCTCTGACTGTTTGACATACATAGTTTGAATGTATTATAACTAATATAACTCTATTGTAACTCCCATGTAACTCTCCCTCCTATGGCCTACATCCTGTTAATCTGTTGCCTCATACATTTAATGCCTTGAGTCTGAACGTATAGACTGGGTAAGCTACAAATTAATTGCCCTTTTGTGATCAATAAAATTGTCTGAACTTGTTTAAGCCTCAAAAGACTAAGGATTTGACTTTGGCTTGATTCGCGACATGGCTCGATAAGAAGTGAGTACAGTTGAGGCTTTAGTGAGATCACCAGAATGCTTAATATGTCCGGTGTATTGCAGAAGTCTGTGATCCGGTACAACGTGTTCCCACCTACAGACGTGTTCTGAGGTTCTGTGTAGTTTGAGCTGCTACTAATAGGACGCCGTCTGTAGTGACGGTCACTGTGACACACACTCCTGTATCATCAAAGTCTCTCGCTCTTTTTCTCTCTTCCCCTCCCTCTACTTAATCTATCCCCTCTTCCTTCTCTCACCCGCCCATTCATCTCATCCATCACTCTTTCCTCAGGATCTCCCCTTCTTCAGTTTGGCTTCATCTGACTCCCCGCAACCGTCTCTCCACCTTTATCCATCATCCCTCCTTTGCTCTCTTCCTTGAGCCATTACCTCCTGTTCTGTCTCACTCTCTCCTTCGGCCGTCCTTTCGACCCTGTAAGTTTTTCCTTTCCCATGTCTGTGCTTGCTGTCACTTCCATCATTCCTTCACTCCCCCTCCTTCTCCTCCACATCATCTTTGCCATTTTCTCTTCCTCACATTTACCCTTTTCTCTCCTCCTTGACATCTGTTTATCCTTTCATCTCTCTGTCCTCTGCCTAACCTATTTGTCTCGATTCTAATTTTTTCTGTCCCGTAATGATCGTGTTCCTCTTCGTTCTCGCTAGATCCATCAGCCCCGCCTGTCACTTTATACCTTTCTCTCTCTCTCTCTCTCTTACTCCATCCTTCCATGTTTCTGTGCAAGTTGAAAATAAAACCAAATCAACATGAGAGACTTTAAAGGAATAAAAAACATGGATGATGGAGGCTAAACAAAACTCTGTAAGCCATGAAAAATCTCACTATGTCAGGAACACACGGAGCATTTTTCATTATGAGAGATATTTAAGGTCAGAATTTGCCTAAAAACAAATGATCCATTCTGAACTAATTTGTTTGGTGGTCACAATGTTTTTAAGTCACTTCAAATTAAAAAGCTTTATCTTTGACCACAATAGTGGAAAAAACTCTCGGGCTACAGTAATAATTTCCAATATTCCTTTAGCGCTCAAAGAGCAGCGTTGCAGGTACCGGATGAGAAAATGAGCTGTGTTGTAAATTCATAGAACCGGAAACTTCTACAAAGACCTTAACTTTGTTCTCCAGGCTGTCCGTACTTTTCATGGAGGGGCCGCGTTCAACTAACCGTAAAAGAAAGGAAAACCACAAAACAGCCGTTTCCTGGAAAACTCGCAATTTAGGATAATGTTGTTGTTTTTTGATGTCAAGTATCATTTCATTTTATTATAGGACCATTATTTAGTCCGATCCAATCTATTTTCTTACGAATCTTGCGTCGGGATGCTGTGATTACAAGCCAGGCAACCCTCTCCCCAGCATCACTCTCCAGCCCATACCACGGGATCTTGAGGCTTTCCCAGGTGAGCAGAGATATGTGGTCCGGCAAGTTCTGGTTCGATCCCTTGGAAACCTCTTAATGGGAGGCGTCCTGCAGATATCTTTAATCAGATACCCAAACCATCACCAGCTGCTCCTTTTGACATGAAGGAGCTTTGGATCCACTCCGAGCACCTTTGTTCCGAACAGCCTAAAGCCGCATTTTTTAGGCTTTTCCCTTTAGGCGTCACTGCAACTGATCATCTAGTCCCATCTTTCCTTGTCCTTTGTATCTTCCTCTGTCACACCAATCAACTGTATGTCCTCTCTCACCACACCCAGAAACCTCCACTTTGGTCTTTCCCTTCTTCTCCTGCCTGCAGCTCCATCTTCGGCATCCTTCTACCAGTAGATCCACTATCCCTCGTCTTCTTCACCGGTCCAAACCATCTCAATCGGTCCTCTCTGACTTTGTCTCCAAGACGTCTATCCTAGACTGTCCCACTGATGTCTCCTTTCTAATCCTGTCCTTCCTCCTCACTCCCAGAGAACATCTGAACATCTTCAACTCTGCCTCCGGTCTTCTGGTCAGAACCACCGTCTCTAAACCATCCAGCAGAACTGCTCTCTCCTCCATCTTTGAAACCTTTCCCATCACTCCTGCTGCTCCTCTTCTGTCACAGATAACTCCTTTCAGTCTTCTGCAACCAGCCTGCCTCCCAGTCCAGTGTCACTTTAAAAGTTTGTTCTTCAATTTTCAGTATTGATGTCCTGTATCGGTATTTCTAATGGATTTTCTGTCGGACAATCTTTTGCTACTTATTTGCCAAAGGCAACCGCAAAGATGTCAACGCTGATATATTAAAGTAATAATACATCCATAGTCTGATTCTAATTCCCAAATTTAGAAAAAAAAGAAAAAAGGAGCATATTAAATCTAAATGCTCTTACTGAAAACAATCAATCTCTTTCTCGTGCTTCCATTCACTGATGCTGTTTCCTTCCTTCTCTGGATGTTGCTTTGTCGCATCTTTTGCTTTGTTTGACAAGGTGGCATCATTTTGACTGAAGAGGCATTCTTTATCCTCCTACAGCTTCTTTTTGCTTCTCTCAATCTCTGCGCTGGTTAACAGTTGCGTATAAATGTCATTGTGGAGGTGGAATATCACTATCAACCAGAATAAATGCTTCCACAGGCTCTCATTCACAGATGCAAACAAAAATACATCTCCACTTTTAGGAATTCGTCAAAAAAGAATCAATCAACAAAGACGCTTACACACTTAGACAAGGAGCACACTTTTCAAAGGAGTGGTACAAGAATATATATTTATCTGTTTCCCTGCATGACTGAAGTCCCACACAATTGAGGAAATTCCATCCGATGCATCTACTGAGTTTGCGGCAACAGACCAAAAATGCCTGATCGGCTTTGGAGATACATGTAAGATATTTTGTCTGGAGGCATTGTGTGTGTGTGTGCGTGTGTTTGCGTGTTTGTCTGAAAGGCATATGCACGGATGTCTGTGGGAGTCAGCTTCTGTGTTGGGCTCCAGCTCTGCCTTTAAACTTCCCTTCTCCCAAGGCTCAATTTGTTCATAATTTAGCTGTAAACGATCTTTCCTTTGCGTGGAAATTGAGTGTGTTAGTGTGCATCCTACCAGTGTGTGTGTGGATGTTGAGGGACGTTGCACATTTTGTTAGATCGGTGGACATGACTCCTTCAGATCCTAAAGTAATGTAATTAAACCCCCGGGCTTTCACTGCGCCGTGTTTGTGACTTTATGCTCAAGAGACAGCAAGGGATTATGGGCCTATTAGGATGATGCGACGTACGAAGAAAGGCTTCTTCTTTTTTTTGTTGCCTTTATCGAGGGGGGCAGTGTCTAATTGTGCACATGTGGAGATGTTTAAGGTGTGTTTACTGTAACCTTCGGTATGTGGACCACCAGGAACTCAAAAAAATAATTAAGTTCCACAAGCTTGTGGAGTCCTGACAGAAGTTTGGTTTTGTGCCGTTGTCACTATATTTACGTATTATTTCTCTGTCAATCTCTGTCAATCTCTGCCATTGCCTCCTCTCCTGAACAGCAACGCTATATAAAAACGCAAACCAGTAGCAGAGTATCGTATAAATAGAGGAAATTAAATTTAATGAATGAATAAATTATATATAAACCATGTTTAAACTTTTAATATCTTAGAATATTTTCTTTCTTTGGTTATTTTCAATGTGGATCGAAAGTCTATCGACCTTTCTGATGGTAGCTGGACCGGCTTAAGGTTCCCGGCCATGTACCCTCATTAATCCTCTCATAATGACATTTGTGAATCTCTGAGTCGAGTTTCACATTTTTTTTTGAATTTTTTTTGCACATGGCGTTCAACAAAACACGTCCTTCCTCAAGGTCATTGTCAGCTGCTTTTTTCCAGTTCTTGAATGAAATTCGATTCATGACAAAGCATGAATGCGAGGTCCTCAAAATACTCTGAAAACAGCCGCTTTAATTTGCATTTATCTACGAAGGTTTTTCTTTCAAACTCCTAAATGGTAAAAAAACATAAAAAACAAACAGCCTGTAGCACTTATTCAGTTTTGGTGCTGGATGTTGTTTTTAAATTGATAATCTGGGGAGTACTATATCCAAAAATGCTTCTAGCAAATAACAGAGGAGAAGGTTGGTCCGATAAAACGTCTACCCTCCAGCAAACCAGTTATTACAGCCGATTGTTCAACCAACGATAGCCAGCATGCACTTGATAACAGACTGAACACTTGTGTGTTTTCTATCAAATGAACAGAAAGATTTGCTGAAATCTTCGGTGCTGGATGTCACTAATAGAATTTGAAGGGCTTTTGAGGAGGAGCTGCTCCATTTTGGATTGAAGCCATCAGATTTTGTACGGTGACTATATTTTTTTTCTCCATTTTCGTTTTAAGGAAATGCCTCTGTCAGCTTTTAACCCTCATGAAAATGCAACGACACCTTTACTATTGCAATATAGTGACAGATAAAATGCTCCCTACTCCAGATTCCAACCGCTGTAATATCGACATGCAAATCTTTGAGGTCAATAAATAGACTGTATCAAATCAGTCAGTGAGATGCGTGGCGACCGACTGATGACAGACGTAACTGTGATCCTCGTTCACGCCCACAACACCATGAAACCACTAGACTCAAGTGCAGACAATAAAGCTGCTCATGCATGCTTGTGTTAAATATGATTAAACTTCATATTACAATCATTTCAGGTTGAGGGCATCACATAAATTACCATTATCTATCACTTTAATGGTGCCACTCATGCATGAAATCTCCTTAATTTTTCAACTGTTAAAGTGAATAATAAGAAGCTTCTGATTCTAATTTATAGTGGAGGAAGTTATCCATTCAACCGATATCAATTTCCCTGAATCTACAGCTCAATGTACGTGAGCAATGAAATCAGGATTTTATATTACGTTATATTCTTCTAGTTTATCAATGTGATTCCTGCTCCATAAGTGAAAATAATATTCCTTTGATATTTATGAGATAAGGGAACTGTAGTAGAGCTGTTTGGAAGTACGTGTTATAATCTGTGTCTGTGTGAGAGAGGGATAGAGAGCGCCAGAAAGATGCTTTCATTAGACGTGATATCAGTTACGGATTTATAAACGCGTCATTAATAAACATTTAGAAACACTTGTGACATAGTTTCTTTATATATAAATTATTAACCCTTCATAAGGGTAAAGGTACCTTATTGCACTTTGTTGAAAATACTCTAGCCACTTGATCTTTGTATTTTCTTTTAATAGCTATTTAATAGCTGTTATTACCTGAGTGAGTCCGGTGGTGTGAATACGTGTCCCTTTGTTTGAGAGACGAGGGTTAGCTTCATGTTGTTTTTTCTTTTTTTTTTCTTTTTTCCACGCGCGTGCATGCTCATGCATTGATAACGGCAGAGTCATTTTTCATGAGCTGCGTCTTTGTCTGCTAAAGTTTGCTAATTAGGTTTAAATGACCACCCTTCATCTTCATCAGGCAGAGAGAGTGAGTGGCAGAGGAGGGATTATGCGTAAGGGGTACACCCTGGATGAGTCACCAGTTTATATCACCTGTAGGCTATTACATTGTTTTTGGACTGTGGGAGGAAACCGGAGTAGCTGGAGAGAACCCACGCAGACATGATGAACATGCAAACTCAGCATAGGAAGGTAGGGTAGAGGTGAATCATTAATGAGTCATATTCAATCGGGGGGGTTGTTTACACAGCGCAGGGGCTTGGGAGGTTTTTGGGGATATACCCTTGTTGTGGGGGATGACGACTTACGAATAGTTCTTTCCTTCATGTATTAATAATAGTAATAATGGCGTACATTTATATAGCGCCTTTCAGGAGACCCAAGGACGCTGTACGTGGTTTGTCGGCGTAAGAGAAATAATCTCCTTGTAATAATGTTTTTCTTATTGAGTCTTGTGATCTGTTCCTTTTTTCCATACTGTTTATCGTTCTTTATCTTCATCTTTTGTTCTCTCCTCGTCAAACAGGAGATAAAGCAGCCGGCGTCTCCAGCTCCCTGCTCTGGGCTTTGATTTCCTCTTTGAACGTGGGAGTTGGAGGAGTTGCTGCTACATCAGCATTTATCCCCAACCCCTCCCTCTCCCGTTTCCCCCAACCCTCTCACACTTGTTCCTGTTTCCTTGCATCATAAATCATGAAAATGTTTTATAGAATGGGTCAAGTTGGTATCATATACACTTGGCTAACAATTAATACACCAACCCCTGCTTCTGCTTTCAGCGTGTCTTCATTTAAGCGTTTCCTTCATATTTTTCATCTCATTTTATTCTTCTGTTTATCCCATCTTAACCCCACTGCACCTATATTTTAATTTTCTTATGGCTTATTAAACTGGCTTCCATGCTTCCTCCTGCCTCCCCTTCCTCCTCTGCATATCCATTTTTGCCTCCATGAACAGCACAAGAAAACACATGAAGCTTTAATCCACCTGCAGCATCCCTTCTGTCCAAACACATCTATAGAAGAACCTACAAAAATCATTAAATACTGCTTCATAGGTCGCAGGGATGAGCTGAATAATGATAATTTATCTAAATGTGTTTGTTTGTTACGATAAATAGGGTCTGTCATTGTAGTGATTAGCTGAATCAACCCTTTCAGCGACTATCTGCTCTAAAAGTTTACGTCAATACTGACGTCGATGCCTGTCTGCTGACTCTATAATGTACAGCGGAACCCAGCTTTTGATAATTAGCCATTCTGAATGTGCGTGTTAGTGTACACAGAAACGTTTGTTTGCTCTCAGAGGGGCTTGGTTTGGTTTTGTGAGTGAGTCATGAAATAATTTTAAGGTGATTATAATTGTGCAGCCAAGCGTAGAGTGAGTGATTAAGAAGCAAGCAGATGACTGAGGGAGGGAGTGTTTGTGTGGGAGAGGGACGTGTTGCAACTATTCTCGATAATGTGAGAGATGCTTATCATTGTATTTTTTTATGTACAATCCGCCTCTCTGTAACATTAGGGTCCTTTTAATATGACATTAACCGGACTGTACAGTAATAGCCTGCACGAACAGAGACGGATGACATGGGGATGGAGGTCAGGAGATAACTGCATGTAGCCATTAGCAGTGCAGGAATGTGCTGCAAGGAAAAACTGAGTAAAGAAAATGTTTTGATGCGACTTATAGCATGGCTACCCAAGAAATTAAACATTTAAGCCAGCATACAGCATTTTAAATGCACCAGTTAAAGAAAAATGTAAGCCTACGCTTTCGTCCCCGACGATTTAACAGAAAAACTGTTTTGTAAAATAAAAGTAAAATATTAACTACTCGAGTTAAATGTGATATATTTAAGATACAGCCTGAGTTGATTCATGTGAACCAAAATTGGTCTAAATCGGACCAATTGTTGAGAAATTTGAGCCCAAGAACTGATTTTGGGCATAAAGCTCCTCCTAGTGGTGGGAATATGCAAGTGCCTTTCCCCCAAATCACTCCAGTTCTTCCTCTAAGGGTAAGTTTGTCTAAAATTTGAAAATGATCTATTTAATAGTTTCTGGGTTAACGCATTAACAAAAAGGCTCTGTGGTGATGGCCGGGATGATAATTCGGTAAAATCCCTGACTCAGGTATTAAATAAGATAAAAAACAATAATAAAAGAAAAAGCACTCGGAGAGCTCAAAACTCATCAACGCACAACAATACTCTAAGTCCAGGTAAAATCAATCCAAATTCCTCCATTAATGTTATTGACAGCCTCTAAATTAAAAAAAATAATTAATGAAGTCTATATCTATCCAAGTCTGCCGACAACTCCAACAAGCTCTCAGTATAGTTTGCATACGCTGTAGACGCTCTTCTCCTGTAGAAGCATTCCACTTCAGCGTCTCGGTTCAGCCCACCGACCCCAAACCTCCACCTCCAAAGAACATCAAAGGAACAAAGGCAACAATAGCAATATTTTGACCTCACTGCTCCGAACAGCTTATTATTTTATTTCATTGGTTTTAAAAGCTGGGAAACACGTAACGTCCCCAGACTTTAATCACCTCTAGGACGAAGCAAAGCCTACCTCTGGGTTCAATTTCAAGCAAACCCGTCCCGGAGTTTTCCCGTATTCCAGCTCACAAGTGAGAAATAAATGAAAATATATCCTCGTTGGCGGAGGTAATGCTGAAATAGTGTAACGTGAAAAGCCTTATATTTTCAGACTTATACCACAACATTCTCAACCCTAGATAAGATGTTGAGGTTATTGAATGTGTTTCCATGTTGATTTCCTCTCTGTTTGTCTCCTGTGTCATACGGAATCCATTCCACACTTGATCCTGACAAGACTGCATCCCCCTTCTAGAGCAGCTCCATTTAAACCCACGGCTGGAATTAATTAATTCTTAATTTGCATTAATTACCATGACCTGAATGAAAAATTAAACTGGAATTTCCATATGTTCGTCCAGTAATCCTTTTTGCATTCCTCGCGGCTCGGGCCCCTCTGAGCTGAATCCTATCAAAGACTTGACAAAAAAGGAGGATTCAGCATCAAGACGGCGGGTCAGGTCCTGGGATAGCCTCACATCTGGGAATAGCATCCGAGGGTTCATCAGTCATGTGCCCATCTGCAACCAAAGACATTTCTCCTACTTTTCTTTCTCGCCTTCAAATGTCAAGTCTGTTTCTTAATTGGAGCAGCAGAAAGCGACTTGGCTCAGGCTAAAGATGCTATATTTGTGGCGTGATTGTGCAGATATCTAAAGCTTGAGGAATAAGTCTGGCATCGATTCAAACCCAATATGCATTCAGCCAACTGAAACTTGCAAAAAAATCAAGTCAAAACAAAAAAGTGGTGCTGGTCCGTTGTCTGCTCCCGTCGACCAATCGCTGGTTATGTTATGAAAATAATCTTGGGTTGTCATGCCCCGCACAAATACTGGCTGACTGAATAACCTTGACACTGCCTGCATTTAAATGAATTACCAGCCTGTTAGTCAGAGAGCTGTGAGAGGAATATAATGGGGGCGAAATGACAAATGAAATCCCTTCCAGCCAGACGTAAAAGAAACTTTTCAGAACACTCTCACACACAGCAAGATTGGCCATTACTGTATCACACCGGGATCCCTGTCCAGCACATCATTATTCAAAAGACACGCACAGAAATTCTCTCAAGAGCCTCTGGTTCTGCTGCGCTTGTGATGGACTTCCCTTGCATGCTAACACAAGTTCAGTATTCAGAGCTCTGCTGTGAACCTGCAGCCTGCTCAGAGCTTTGGGTTTAATTAGGATGGTTTCCTGCCGGGCTTTGGTATGTAAAGACGAAAACCCTTCGACTCCATCCTTGCTGCACAATCGTATGATTTCTGTTCCAAGGTACATTTCTTGAGAACCTGTAAGTGGAAATTCCGGCAGCAGAGATCAATGAATGATGACATATATTTACTCACATTTTTAGTGCAGACGTGTGTGCAAGCTGTGTTTTTTTTTATAAAGCATGATGTTTCATCTGGAATGATTGGAACCTTTCGAAAGAAAATTAATAATATGAGATGCATTAAATGTATTTATTGTCTCTACCCATGATCTTTCTCTCAAATAATGCACAAAAATCTAACCACAAACTCTAACAACAAATCTAGATTATAACAAATTATTTTTTCTCGCCGTAATTATGGGCACCATACAATTAATATTTGTCTCCGCCCCCTTTTGCCACAGCAAAAGCCTGACTCCTGACTCTCCTTCTGTAGTCTGTGATGAGGTCTGAGAACACATGGATAATATCTGAGACCACTCCTCCACACAGAACCTCTCCACCTCCTTCAGGTTCTAAGGACCACACTTGGGGACTCTCCTCTGCAGCACATCCAAAAGATCTTCTGTTGGGTTTTGGTCAGGTGACTGGGATGGCCATGACAGAACGTTTATTCTGTGACCTTTGAACTATTCTTGGGTTGATGTTGAGGTGATCTTCAGATCATTTTCCCGCTGGAAGGTCCAACCACGGCCCACTTTAAGGTTCCTGACAGGCTTTTAGGTCTTCATCCAGTATCTGCTGGTGTTTGATGGAGTCCATGGAACCATGTCTCTAACAAGATGTCCAGAACCTTTGGAACCCTCTGACCTTGTTCCAGTGAAAGTCCCAGTGTTGTTCGTCAAACTGTAGCAGATTTAACTTAAATGTGGATGACGGCATTAATTATGACACATATGTTTTAGAGCAAAATATTTGTTTTATATTAAGAATGTCTATTTAAAAAAATGTTACATCAATAAAAGGTTAGATTTTTTTAGACAAATTGAAAATTTTTCAAGTGTCATGGGTGGCAATAATTATGGACGTGTACACCCCTGTTTAACAACGATAATATAATAACGGATGAATAAACCGTTTCAGAGGAGGTCAAAATACCAGTGATTTCTAACAAGTAATGAGACAGGTATTACTCTATAAAGGCCAACAATCGCTGCACATGGTTTCCTATTAACCAAGGTGTGTTACTATGTATTCATCTGTGCAGGAAAAATGTGTCAAACACCTTTAGAAGCACGTAAATGAGCTGCATGTTCCTTCATTAGGTACAACGGAAGGTTCCTTTTTCCAATCAATCACAAATACTCTCTTCTGTTACAATAAATATTCATCAGATCATCAAATATGTATTAGTCCAAAACAGTTCAAATGCATCATTTCCCACTGTGTGAGGAATAACAACAACCCTACAGGACCTTACATACTTAAAGAACAATAATAGACCCTAATAGAAAACTGGATTCAAATACTGAGCAATGTTTCTCTACTGATGTGTAAGAAGGCGGAGTTTACTCATTTCTTTGCCTGTTGACTCTTGCTTCTCTATAAAACTTCATATTCCTTCTTCTACGTTGCAGCCCATCATCGTACTGTATTTATTTCATAGCAGTTCTTTCTCTCCCCAGCTGCTCCCAGCTTAATTCCACTACAGCTCATATTTACACTTTCCCTTTGATCTGGGCCGGTCCTAGCTGTGAGATTGCGTCCAGGTGTTTTTGAAAACAGGCATGTTGTGTTTTTTCATGAAGGTTCTATTGGTATATGTACGTTAGGTGTACAGAGGTGCTACTGCATTTTTTAGCTTCATTGCTACTTAAATGTGAAAGCACAAGTTGTGATTTTCTTTCCTGTGTGTGGGTGTGGATGGGCGGGCGTTTTTATTTTGCCATCCTCTTCCTCCATTTGTCAATTTGGATGTGCAATTTTCCGAGTGAGAGAACTTTGATTGCATTTTATCAGGCCAATGTGAGTGTTTGCTTTTTCGGTGTGTGTGTTTTCATTTTCCGATGTATATTTGTGAATGCATTACCAGCCTGTGGTCCACATAAATATCTTTGATTTAAAAGAAGACTCAGATTCTATCTGAGTCCTGGTGCACCCATTTATTAAGTTTTACAAATCTTATCGTTGAATAGAACTTCAAATTGGTGTCGGTTTATTTCACTTCCACCCTAAAGGCCCATATATGGGCTTCTACGTAAGCAGGACATAACCTCACACCAAAACAAAGCACACAGAGGTTAATTTTCTAGGGTGTCTTTAGTTTTAGCCTGAATTTGAACAAATAATTGAACAGCTTTTTCGTAGACCTTCAGAGGTAGACGAATCCCGGAACAGTAAAAATTATCAGATTTTTTGTTGCTGGGGTTTAACATTAGTTAAATGAGATTCCAGTGAATTGAAGGTGTTGGGAAAAAAAACCTTCATAAGAACTAAAGCCTGGGATAAATGAGGACACGAGAATAACATATGAACATGTGAGTGTTGCTGTGTGGGGTGATTTTCCCAAAGGTAAAGTGTCCTGTGGGCGTGTGAGAGGTTGTTCAGTGTGTGTGGAGGCCCGGGGTTTACGGTCCATTTCTTCTGATGTATTTTGGTCCTGTGATAAGAGGAATCCACTTGACAAATGCGAATCAATGTTTGCGCTCAGTAAAGATTCAGGTTTTCCTTCATTTTGGTCATCCACCGTATGACTGAAAATTAGGACTGAAAATGAATCTGTTATTTTTTTTTACAAATCCATGTTACTGCCTGTAAACAACCAACAAAGATCTAACAAGCAATAAGGTTTAAATCAGAGCATTAAATTCTTCTTCTTCTGGCTGTTCCCTTTAGAGGTCTCCAAAGCAGATCATCTGTTTCCATCTTGACCTGTCCTCTCTTCCTCTGTCCCACCAACCAACTGCATGTTCTCTCAACACATCTAGAAACCTCCTCTTGGTCTTCCCCTTCTTCTCCTGCATGCAGCTCCATCTCCAGCATCCTTCTACCAGCAGATCCACTATCCCTCCTCTGCACGGGTCCGAACCATCTCAATCTGTCATCTCTGACTTTGTCTCCAGGACGTCTCACCTGGACTGTCCCTCTGATGTCTCCTTTCTGATCCTGTCCTTCCTCCTCACTCCCAGAGAACATCTTCAGCACTGCCTCCTGTCTTCTGGTCAGAACAAATATCTTTAAACCATCCAGCAGAGCTGCTCTCATCACCATCTTGGAAACCTTTCAAAAACCTTTCCAAGATGGTGGGAGCTGCTGCTCTTCTCTCACAGATAACTCCTCACACACTTCTCCACCCACTCCATCCTGCCTTCACTTTCTTCTCCACCTGTTCTCCCCACTCCTCGTCGCTCTGAACGGTTGAGTCCAAGTAATTCGATTCCTGCACCTTCTCCACCACTACTCCCTCACCCTCAACGTTCTTCCTGTATTAAAGACATTACACACAAATAGTAAAAGTAGAATCTGGAAAGACTGACAGTATTTTTTACGAGGAGGCTTTAACGAGATTGACTCAGCCCATCGATTTCCTGGGGTAGATCGTTCTGGAGCCTCGGGGGCCCTGACCACATCGTTATCGGCAATACGCTGGCATAGTGGTCAGTACTGTAGCATCGCAGCGAGAAGAACCTGGGGCAATTCTGTCTTCGGTTTTTATGTTCTTCCTGGGTCTGAGTGGGTTCCAGCCGGGAACCGTGTGTTCCTCCCAACGCCGCTCAACATGCATTATAGTTAATCTGGTGACTCTTAAATTGCCCGTAGGTGATTGACAATCTGAATGTTTATCTGTCTTTGCTTGGCCATGTTATGAATAGACAACTGCTCCAGGGTGTACCTCTTACCCAATGTCATGTGTGATCAGCCCCAGCCCGCCTGGGACCAAGCAGTTACAGAAAATTAATGCATGTATTGACCTCAATTATGAATAATGGATGATTGTTTTCATATAATTTTTATACTCCTCAAATGTGTGATTAAGCATTGACTATGAACACAAACACTTCTCAGATGTTAATTGAATGTCTTCGTCAAACGCACATTTTTTGTTTGTATTATGTTTACATTAAGGTGAGTAGATCATTAAAGGGTGGGTAAAACCTATTTTAAAAGCTTTCCTGTTGATTAAACATGTTTTACATCTGTATGCTGATGAGACAATACCATAAACACTTCAGGGGGGTGGGTGTATGATAGATTTTGCACCTCACCACAAACGTGCTACCCCACCCAAACAGCTTGTTTTAGTCTTCAAGTGCCATTTGTTGGGGGCAAGTGAGACTTTCTGACTCTGCTTTAATCCTTGGAGAATCTTTTGATAGTCCCCAGTGTTTGGGGTCATCTTATAGACATATCCTCTTCCTGCCTGATTTTAACACCTCCAATCTCTTTAAGCCTTTTAATTATTGATCTTACTGTTGAAACTGATATTTTTGGAGTGACAGGAATTGGTGGAGGCAGGTAATGCTGATGCCTCACATGGTTGGACGGAAAAAAAGAAGTGGTCCATCCTGAAAGTGGTCATAAAAAACATTTCACTACACAGACAGACGGGAGACGGGGGAATCAGTGTCGGGGCATAAAACCTCATTCCTTTACTGTTCCACAGAATGTTTCTTAGCACACAGCCTCATTCTGCCCACAATATTGGGCTTGTATGAAAATGTTCCCCCTGTGGCGCCAGATGAGCGCCATCTGCCCTCAGCATTGTTCTCATACCCCCCTATTAGTCAGTGTCTGAAAGGCGGCAGTTGTACGAGCAACTTTTAAATGTGCCCGAGCCACATTTCTGATTCATGCCGGAGGTAATTATTTCTGTAGAATCCTCCTGAATGATCGTTCACTTTTCTTTTTTCTACTGCGTTGGGTTCTGGCTGAAATATGCTTCCACTGTTCCAAGGATTTCCACTGTTATTGCTCCATTTGTTTTCTAATGAATTGCAGATTTATATGATTAACTCAGATATTATATATATATATATATATATATATATATATATATATATATATATATATATATATATATTTCCAAGGAGATGTTCAGAGGTTCACGGAATTTAAAATTCCCATATTCCTTGCTGTCTACTGCTCTCAGTAGAAACCTAAGAAAAGCCCCCCTTGATGTTTGACAGAACAGTAGATTATTGTGCTTCAAAAAGTACGATGTGATGCAACTAATTTGACAATAATTGAACTCTAACATATTTTCTTAGTAAGTTCGTAGTATATATTTACAAATGAATTGGTTCTATTAATAAAAAATCAGATATCACATGTGTGATCTTTGGACCTGGTGGTCATTGTTGGCTGATATTTTTTATCATTGAAAGATACTGCTAACCCTGATCAAGTCTAACCAAAGCAGACCTCCATGACCCTTAACGGAATGTTGAAAGCTGAAATGTTTGAAGGACTCATTTTGGATCTGGTATATTGTAAACACAGAATCTTACAAAAAGAACGTTATTGCTGCAGTTAAGCTTGGAGGAGGCAGTATACGACCGTGGCCATGCTTTGATGCTTCAGGGCCAAGATGAACGGCTGTATTTGAGAGAAATGTGAATTCAGTTCTCTACCAGGGAATCCTGAATATGGATGTTGGGTCATCAGTCAGAACTGAAACTTTTGCTGGGTCATCCCGCAATACAAGACTAAGTCCACCTCTGAATGGCTTAAAAGAAATAAAATAAGCATTATGCTGAGGCCTCGTCAAAGTCCAGATCCTGAATTCTATTGAGACACTGTGCTTGGTCTTCATGTTCTTCCCTTCAAAATATATCAACCTGAAGGGCATACCAAGTTTTCTCTTAAGCTAGTGAGCGTGCAGAGCCAGCCACGAGACCCGAAGTCTGAGAACAAAGCCAACAGGTAACATATGATGGACCAAACAGGCTTTTATTTTAACACTGAAATGTCATACGATTGGTCTTAAACTCCAAGCAGGGAGGACGGAGCGAACGTTAATTTAAACAAATCAGAGAACTAATACAATGCAAACCTACATTAGGTTGTAATCCTTCAAAATACGAGCATTTGAAATCCACAACGCACTGTGGTTTTAAAACTTAAAGACAAAAACAATCAGAATTTCACAATCTGTATTTTTATAAAAACAAATGGTGATCTCAATCAGTGCATCAGCTTGTATAAGATCTTCGGGGTGAACCCTTATTTACATTATTATTAAAAGCGATGATCATTTTGTGTTGACTTACTTCTGTGTTAAAGTCTGAAGATCTGACAAAGTTCAGGGCCTGAGACCTTCACAGATGGAGGAGCGCAGGATCAGGTTGTCCTGCATTCATTTCTCCTCCAGTCTTTCTGTCATTGCATTTATTGTCTCCTTCTCTCTGTTTCCAGTCCTCAGGGTTTGGGTTTGTTGTCAGTTTGTAGACATATCCTCTTCCAGGCTGTTTTTCAGCTGCTCCTGTCTCTTTAAGCTCCTTAATTATTGATCTTACTGTTGAAACTGAAACTTGTTTTTCCGCTTCCTTCCTCATCGGCACACACTTCATTCACTCCTTTCGGCCTCTCTCATCTCATTCTTGGCTGTCTTCTGGACGCGTGACTCTTGTCACATTCCTCTCCTCGCTCTCCCATCTGCTTCACAATAAGAAAACATGATTTAATTAATGGGCTGATAGTGAAACTCGAGAAAAGAGGCTGAATATGAGCTGAATATTCAGATACAGCTTATCTGGTTGTTTTCCCAGTGTCCCCCACGTCCCCTCTTTGTCCTATTACTCTTTTCCATTTATCCAACACTGTTTTTAATTCACTGTTTTACTGTGAAAACAATTAATTCCATACATATTTTCTCTCTATATTTCCTCCCTCGCCGTCTCTATTCAGGGTTTTTCGTTCACACTGATGAGATGATTGATCATTTTCCCATCCTTTCATCCCTCTTTTCTCCATCTCCAGCCACATTTTGTTTGCATTTATTTATTGAATAGGCAGCATGGTTTTCTAGCTGCCAGCTAAATTGATGTCAAAATGCCATCCTCTTGCCACAATGACTCAAATTTCTTATTTCGTCCCCTCTCTCATTCAGACAACACATCCCTCCCGTCTGCCTCTACATTTCTCACCTCCCCCACGCCAAGCTCCCTCTTCTTTCTCCTCTGTCTGCTGTTGAAAACGTCTAATGAAATTCATAAAATAGAAGACGGGAGGCTCAATCCTTTCCTCCATTTGTTTTTTTCTGTTATACTCTGTCTTGCTCAATTTGCCCGTCTTTGTCCTATTCGTATGTTGTTTACACTTGTCTCTATCTGTTTTTGTCCAATTATTTTTGTCCATGTCTTTTTTCTTTCCTCTTGATTTCAGCTGCATTCTTAGTGTTTAAATATCCACCCAATTCGTGCCACTCCTTTTTTTTTTTTTTTTTCCCAGTCTTGCAGAAGGATAAAGCGTGTGTGCTGTATTTCCATTCCTTAATTTATACCTGTTAGTGTGTGTGTGTCTGCATTTGTATTACTGAAATCAGAATGCCATTCTGCTTTTCTCTCTGCCACTTGCCTTGAAGCCATCTTGGAAAAAATGTATTTATCCGAAACACGACTTGTGTGAACATTAACAAACCGGAGTACCACAGGAAAACACACACACACACACAAACACACACACTCTGATTCGGTGGAGACCAACACTCGGCAAACTCATGACATTCTAAAATCAAATGTTCACTTCAAAAGGAGTGAATGTTCTGCATTTCGAGGACATGTTTGGGAGGTGGGCTGAGGCAGCAGGAGAGATGAGAGGACAAAAGGGAAGTGGGGAAAGAGGAGGAAGCTAGAAAGAGGGCGATAGAGAAGAGCAGGAAGGACTATTTAGGAAAAGTAATGATTTATATCTTACTAAGCCTTACATTCTCTCGCTCATATTTTCCATCTCTTTCATTCAGTGTGATATCTGTATGCCTCTCACTTACTTAGCCGGCGCATCCTTCTTCCTCGCTTCCTGCTCCCTGCTTCCTCCCCCTCCACCACCCCTCCTCCACTTCCTGCGGCGTGTCAAACTTGCCTGAAATATTTTGGGAAATCGGCTTATTTACTTTCTTAATAAAAACAGCTTAATACCAGACGGCTCATTTATTAAATATTAAGCTATATTAGCGTATATATATATATATATATATATATATATATATATATATGGATCTATCTATCTATATCCCAATCAACAAGTAATATATCATTTGGTTTGTGTCTAAAATATAAATAACTGTGCCAATAGCTTTCTGCAATCTCATCCTTTCTTCTTCCTTACTTGTCTTCTATTTAGTCACTTCTTCTCGGGTTTACATGGAGCCACTTAGTCCGAATAAAAATCGGAACCAAAGCCTAATGAGAAAGAAATAGTTGCTTAAACACTCCTTTCCGACGAGTTTTCATTCCTTTCGGGACGATGTTCCGAAAGCAACCTCTGCATGTAAACGGTGTTTCGGAATCATCCCTGGTGAGCGCTTGCCCGCCGGCGCTGCTCACGTGCACGATGCTGGCATTTAATGATCCGGACCACAGCAGAGAGGGTTATTAATGCAAACTCTCAAAGATAAGTGGGAAAGTCAGAAATAATGAATTCTACAAACACGTGCAAGAAGAACCGCCTGGAGCCGTGATGGACCGACGGGCGAACAAACTAAACGGCAATGGAAAACTTATAGGGATAAATCCAATTATAACAAAGTGGATCGGAACAACCGACTTCACTTTTAAGTGAGCATGAACTAAGTGATTAAAGATGAGGTAGACCTCTGGGTTTTCAGAATAAAAGCATGTGATGAGTTTTGTGCTTTTGACGTCAGATGATGTTCGTGTTAACGTAACAGTTCTGGTGAGTTCACAACACAACCTCGCTTATAAAAGTTAGCTAAGCCTGTTTCCCTCCCTCCCTCGCTTCTCCAGGAGGCTAAAGGAATAAACCTTGAGTTCTTATCAGCTGCTGCTTCATTAAAGGCATCACCGTAACAGAAAACGCCTCGGACCACACGATGTCCCGGCCTTCTGATAAAACTCATCTATTGGTGGCATTAGCGCCCGTCACTCAGCTGTTGACAGATCTTCAGATTGATGTCAGTCAAACAGGAATATTCTTTTGGAATGAGTTCATTCTTCAAAGAGAAAAGTTTCCGTGTAAACCCACCTTGTGTGAACTCTCCCTTCCTTCCTCCTACTCCCCTCTTCCCTCTCAAACATCTTGGCCTTCTGCGTTTGTCTACTCCCACCGCCTCTTTGCCTCCCATCCTCTGTACTTTTGAGCAAGGCCAATCCAATGTCTTCCACACGCCCACTTTCCCCCCTACATTTTTTTTGTTCTCTTTTGGCACGCAGCCTTGTATCTTCTCCCGTACTGCCACTCCTTCTGCTTCCCCTACTTCGCTTTATGCTTTCTACATTTTAGTTGGTGATGTGAGGCTGTCATGTCTCTCAATCGTCTCGCTCTCCTTCTCATGGATGTGGAGGCTGGAGAGTTGAGTATTTTACATACCTCCTGTTATATTTTCTTACCCTTTTTCATCTCATGTGGCCACAACAGGCCATTTCTCTCCACTTTGCTTTCTTCTTTACCCTCAACCCCTTTTAGCGCTCGGCACACAGCCACCCCCCTCCTGTCTCACTAACGAGCTCCGGGCAAAACAACTGAGAATGATATGCAATTAGTAGTTGGCCTCCATTGTGTCTGCGTGTGCACGAACACGTGAAGGATTAAAAAAGATTTCCTGCTGAATGTGGACAGCTGACTCTCCGGTTCTTCAGGTTCTAGTGAGAGCTAAATGTACTTTCCATGTACTTTGTACGTATGTGTAGGGATTGCAACAGTCTAGTACTTTCTCCAGTATTTTAGTATGCATATATGTAATATGCCGTTCTATGAGGATATTTGAGATTTAATGGAATGCGGTAAAAGCATAAGTGTTTATATGGAGGTGCTCACCCCTGTGTCAGAGGTCAGTGCTTGATACATCCTTCACTCTGTTCCCCTCTCAACCCCTGGTAGTCCAGCCCCCACTGAATAAGTCATTGCTGACAAGAAAATTAATTCTAATACAATTACATTTTAATGAAGAAGTCATTGGACTCTTGACTCAGGAGATGACCCTCAGTTATTCCGACGTAAGGACAGCATATCAGCATATTGCACCTCGCAATTATTATTTTGGTTTCATTTATATTCCAGCAATTATTAGACAATTTTAAAGAGACTTGAAGAAGTTATGCAAAGTTAAGCAAAATACTATATCCTACCGTTATACAGATGCAATTAATTGTATCCCCTAAGAGTCTGGGATATTATGGACTCGACATTGAGTTAAAGTGATTACTCAAAAACTACTTCATGCATGATTCTGAAATTTTATACTCCCATAGACCTTAGTACGAGGAAAAACTGGATTGAGGATTTCTCAACTAATTGTCCGATTTAGTCCTATATATAATATATAACCATCAGTCCAGTTGTTTTATAAATTAGCTCCTATGAATAGTTTTATTCCTGAGCTCAGAAAAACTAGTTAACTGTATTTATCTTCATTACTGAGTCACTATGGGATCTGATCCTAGAGCAGACTGCTGACTTCATAGAAATAGTTTGAGATTATTAATGAGCCACATTTAATCTGAGGAGTTCCATCAAGGGGATTGCTGGTAAAACGCAGTGGATTAGGGGCCTTTCGGAAATATGACCTTGCTCTCGGGAATGACAGTGTTGGCCTAGTTATTGCTATTTTTTCCTGTTTCTCTGCTAGCATTTCATTTTTGACAAACTAAATCTGGAGTCTTGAATGTCGGGCAGAGAGTTTCAGAAGGTTCTTGACGGGTCGAGGGGCTGGAAGCATCATGTGACCAGAGGCTGGACCTCTGGAGCTGTAACTATGCTCAGGAGCCACGTGTATCTCAAAAGCTGCCATTCTTTTAGTCTTTAAGAACATAATTGTTGGGCTTCATCGAATGATTGGCATATCTATTAAGAGCCACTTAAGATGAATCAAAAATTGACTCCATTTCTTTATTAGAAAATCTGTACATGACAGCCGACGAGTCGAGCCTCACTTGCAGCAAGAACAGATTTTGTTGTCTTTGCTGGTCCTATTTCACACTCCACGCCATATGGATAATTAGATGTTAATGTCAATCTGATTAATGCTAATGTCTTAGGATAGGTAAACATTACGCCGTGTCAGCTGCTCACACTCGCTTTAGATCAGATAAAACCTTGGCTGTGGATAAACTGGTGGATGACGCCGTGACCTAGGCTTCAGCTTAAATGACTTTTCTTCAACTTTGATGTTATCTTTGGGGAAAGCCTTCAGAGTGAACCAGAGTTGAGACTTTAACCAGGACAATGAGAACTAGTTTGATTTTGTGTCATTAAACCGGTGCTTTGGTGAAGTATGTGTATATTTTCTAGTAGCGAAGCCTTTCTTAGAGTCATGAGGCTGATATGACAGACTTTTATGGTTAAATGTTCCATGAGAAAATGTTATTAGCCATGTAGACTGAAATACTTGCCGAAATGCAGGGATGCATTCCTATACCGCTGCTGGCTGTGTGTGAGCTTTCTGCTATATATTAATTTAACTGCAAAGGATTTACTTTGCTTATCACAAAAAGTACTTAAACTGCTCACAGAAATCCTACTAATATTGGACCCGCGGGGAACCAGATACTACTGGGCTGTAAAAATCTTTACACCCATGTGCTGCTGAAGGGAAATACATGCATATCATATAGCTGTCTGGGGATTGATGACCTCATCAGACAGCAAATGTACAATATTCACAATCGATTCACCAGTTTTATGCAAAATTGTTCCATTAAAAAACGGGGCTGTATTTATAGAAATGAATCTCACTGCGAGGTACTGGCGTGGCAGACTTTCCGAGAACAAGTCTACGAGTGGGCCAACTGAGTTTTCTAGGATATTTTTTTTGTTGCCAGATTTTTCCTCTAGATTGTCAGATCAAATATGAAGCTATCAGCCCCTCACTGGCCCAAAGGAGGGCCGGAAAACACACAGCAGATATTAGGTCTGACATCTGGGGAGATTGATGTTTCTATATAAATGTCAGAGTAAAGAATAAGCTCACAGCTTTTTATATAAGCAAGGCAAAATATTCAATGTTAATATTCTTCTATTGGTGGCTTTGAGCTTTCCAAAAAGAATAAATCCAATTTTGCCTCTCTGCTTCATTTTTGCTTGTTGTAAAGTGATAACTTGCCAGTTTTGTGAAATATGCAAAACTTAAACTCAATATCAGCTGAAAGTACAAGAGCCAGAAGGCACCTCCTGGTTGTTTCCCACCGTAATCTTGAGGCCAGGAGGTGAACCCTGAGTGAACATGTAGTTCTCCTTATTAGTACAGTTTAGCTTTATTATGCCCGCGTGCTGTGTGTTTCTAAACGAATGTCTCTCTGATCAGACTTCAACCCTAAGGCCCGCTCAGTTGGACCACCGGGTCGCTGTGGTGAAACGTAATTAAACTGCCACGTGTGATCTGCTTTTGGTGCTTTGATCAATGGTGCTCACTGGACACGGCATTCAGGAAGTTAAAAGAATAAGATTAAGTTTGAGAATGAGCAGTTGGAAAGACTTCCCCTCCTCGATATATGAGAAGAAAAAACACTATTTAAATCCGTGCTGCATTTATAGGAGAAAAGTTGAATCTTGTTCTGACAAAGCCAGTCCTAGTCCAGAGGTATGCAGTTCTGTTTGTCCACAAACAATGTAAACATTTTTTTCTCAGGTGGTTTCAGTTTAGACATGGACATTTTGAAATTCATTTTGTTCAAGTTAGATTATGACTTTTGGATCATTTGAGTGACATTTGATTCACGAAATAGTAATTTGGAAAAGCTACTAAGTTATTCACTTACCTTCGGCTGTAAAGCCTCAGTGAAATTGAGGCCCACTACTTTCCTGATGGGCCGCAAGGAGGCGCAGCGATAAGCGCTGCTGCCTCACAGTAAGATGGTACCGGGTTCGATTCCACTTCTGCTTGTAAGGGATCCTTCCAGGATCTCTGGCGAGTTATTGCGTTACATGAAGGATCCGCAAGTGTGGAGGAAAATGATTGTCCCGTAATTCCACCATGACTTCTTGGAGTCGTCATTAATTCAAAGGGGATATGATGTTAGATGTTACGGGATATGATATTACATATGGATGGAAGGATGACAAAACTCATCATCACTTCATGAGTTTAGACACTGCAGCTAAATCCATTGTTTCCAGTCATCAAACGGTCATCCCATATTTTAAACATTACGGCAACATTACGTTGCGTTTGCCACAGTGCATTTAAAAGCTCCTGTTTTTGCTGTGGGCGCATTACCTCATCATCATGCCCTTCCTGCGTCGTTCAGTCTTGTTGTGGAACTCGATGATGATACAGGGGACTCTTATTATGTCACTGGTTGCACTGAGGGACATATGTTACCGCGGGCTCTTTTAGATTTAATAGTCAAATTAGTATACAATGAATTTCTCCCCCTCGGGGTTCTTCATCCAATCAGTGTGGCCTTATGTTTTCAAAGTGAGAGAGCTAAGACAGACATGATTTATATGAATAACTTTGGTTTGTGTATGGATGCAAAGTGTTGAACTCAGTTAAATTTCCATCAAATTAAAGGTTCTGTCTCTTTGAGTTGACATCCAGAAGAATATTCTAATGTGTCATCTCATACGTTTCTCATCACGACTGTGCAAACTCTCAAAGAGATGATTGGGTTAGGGAGTGAAGAACTAGCAGAACCAATGAAGCCAATTAAATACTTGTAAAAGACTTCAGAGTTGTTTATTTTATCCCTGATTTACCAGAAAGAGAACAGCCTTGAATAAATCTAGGGTTGAGCCATTCACCAACACATAACATATTCGTCGAACATGTATGTTTATCTGCAGTGTCATTAAAAGGCAATTGTTGGATTCCACAGTATATTGGAATCCACGAAATCTAGCTTAATCTAGAATTTATTTTTTAAAAACACTGTTTTACGGACATAACTTACATTTAATTTGAGGAGATCAATCAAGGGGTTGCTTTTATAACACAGGGGACTTGGGGCTTTACAGGGATATACCTTTGAGGTCCACCTCAAGGTACCAGCTTTGGTCCGTTTGATCAATGTAGAGATCGGAAACTGATTCTCATAACTTCTGCAGGGGGCGTCAGGCTAATTTAATCTTGTCAAAAGAGCGTGTATAGCCCTCTAATAAAAAAAACAGGTTCCAGAACACGATATGTTAGTGCCAGTCCAAGCAATCAAGAAGCAATCTGCTTTTCCCACCAACATGCTTAATTGTTGTTCTGTTCAGCCAGAATGTGGATCCATCTAATTGAAGGATGGAGGGGACATGAGGCCAAATCAGGATTTTATTTCCTAATGTGAGAGCCTCCTGTCTCTCATCCACTCATCGAGGCTGGTTGACCAGTCTGCCTGTGTTTGTTTCTAATAATTATGGTACCCAGCCGTCTGTCGACCCATTGCTGTATTTAAAATGTCTCAGAGAAACTACGAAGACAAATTTTGTAATATATTTCTGCTATTTGCCAGATTGTTCAAGGTCATGAGGCTTAACTCAGCAAGTCTCATTTTAGTGTTACATTTTAATAAATCCATATAAATGAGCCAAACTTAATGGTAAGGCTTAAGAGTCATGGTAATGAGAGAAAGTAAGTTCATTGTTCCATTCCCATTTGAATTATTTCTAATATTACTTAATGTCTGAAGAGTCTAATTTGCATTATAATTTGCATAAATATGAATTTTAACATATCTGAATAAAATGTTCTATAAATGTAAAAGATGCATATTGAGGAGTTTTGGCATTGGAGAAAGAAGATGAACAACTTTGTTTATTTTGATGTTGGTGCTCAGAAGTTTTCAGCGAAGGTTTTCCATTTTATGACCTTCTTCAGTTTATTACTCTTGTTCGAGTGGCAGCTGTCCATGCAGCTCCTCGCGGGGGATCCCGACGCAATCTCAAAGGAAATATAGAATTCCTCCAGCGAGTCCTGCATCCACCCCGGATTAACTCTTTATTTGTATTTCCTTTTCACCTTCTTTCACATGCGCTCAGTGCCCATCAATCAAAATAAAAGTCTGTTTAATATCATTGCACCACCTTTTCACCACAAAATTCAGAGAAAACTTTTTTACTTCTTTGTCTTACGGCTGCTCCTTTTCACCCTGCCACAGCGGATCACCTGTTTCCATCGTTAGGTCGGTACCCTGCTGGGTAACTTTACCAGTTTCGATATTTGCTAACCTATTTATTCAGTTTTGTGTTCCACAGATGGATTTGGCATCTTGTGACCCGTTTCCGTTGGGATAAAAACTCATAGTAAAACTAATTCGAGTGGACCAGCTATTCTGGAACCGAAAACTCATCTCCGGTTTGATCAAGCCAGAGCTCAGGCTTAAACTCAGAGCTTGTTAAACCTGCTTCCTGGAATACACCCCACAGTTCAGGATGCTACATAGACACTAATGTCTCATTCCGCAAAAAAGTAATTTCCATTTTTTTTTTAAGTAGATTGCTCAAGAAAAATGTATTTCCTTATTGCTACTTGTTTCCCCGGGAGCCATTATTTCACAAACATCAAATTACAATAAGTCATGTTTCGGTATAATCTATTTTGTTTTCGCTATTACAAAAGTCTCCACCTGGGACAGTTTTTTTTTCGTTACGCCTCACCGACTATAATTTGTTCAAATGAAAAATCCTCCCCTCACAATCCACATCTCCCCCCTCTCTGAGTTAAAGCCACGAATAGCCCAAGATGTTTCTACTGAATAAATGGCCTTAGTGGTGTTTTAGGAAGGAAATGTTCTCCAGTCTAGACACACGGGTCAGTACTCACCTGATTCACCTCATCATCTCTCTCTTCACTTTAACAGCGTGGATCTGGTTCATGCCCAGCTGCACGTGTGCGAGGGCCGGAGCCTCCCAGACCTCAACCTCAAACAGGACAAGATCAGGGTGAACGGCTGTGCCATCCAGTGCAGAGTGACAACCGAAGACCCGGCCAGAGGCTTCCAGCCAGACACTGGAAGGATTGAGGTAGGGCTCGTCTGAAAGAGAGAATGGCGGCGTGCCGACTTGAAGTTTGAGGAGAGTAAAGATGGTTTGCAGAAAATGCAAATAGTTCTCTTAGAGAGACAGAACTGATGCCAAATAAATGATCTCCCTGAGTAATTAGATTATTTGATTTGATGTATGTTTATCGCCGTTTCAGACATTGCCCGTCAACCATGTTTATCTCACGAGGGACACCCTCTGTAGCTCACAGTAAAATGGGACTCGCAAACCGATTCAAGCTAATTTTCTGTATCACTGACATGGCGTTTCAGCACTGAGTGGTAAAATGCCAGAGCCAAACTTGGCATATTAAGCCTTTGGCTTGCAAGACTAATTATCCAGCGTAATTCTCTTTTCCTCTAATCGTGCAAAACGTTGGCAGCTTTAGTTTAGTCATATACCCTTGGCTACCAACGTGGCAGCACACTAATGGCGTCTTCCTCACCCCATATGCTGGTAAATGTCCAATGTAGCCTTCATTTGACATTTAAGCTGCATAATATCAGCTTTTAGAGCCTGGTGATAAAATACTGCTGTGGTGTCTATCTAACACACAAACCAGCAACTGAGCAGAATGAACTAAAAGCGGGGATTGTACCACTGATCAGTGGGATCTAGTTCAAGCATCTCTTCTTTCATGTCCCCAAATTGTTGTTTGATTCAGTGTTGATGTCAAAAGTAATACGCATAGGGGAATTTAGTAAATTAAAGTTCTTTTAAACTAAGTAGACTAATGCTTTCCTCTCTTGTATTCTATTAACCTTCTTCTGCTAATTGGTTATAATCATGTAAGCCTCGCCTGAATTACATCCCCAAAATAAACTTCAAATAACTCCACAACTATCTATGGTGTATTTTGCTAACAGTGATGTCTATGGAGACAGGTGAGACCTAAAATAATTCATTTTCGGTGTCAGTAACATTGTACCCGTTACAATGTGTGAGTAATATGACATTAAAAACAAAAAAACCCATAATATTTCTATCCTTACCTGATTTCTTTTGGATGAAAAAAGTTATTATATCACAGCAACACTTTGAAGTAAAAGAATCAGAGAATTTGTTCGGCAACACTTTGATAACTGCTGCGTCACATTTGATAGAAATACCACAAAGTCCATGTTATTCGACGCCCCTTTAGCAGAATATGACCAGGGGGACTCTCCTTTTGGACCAGCTTAATAGACAGTAGACCCACAATGTGCCAAAAATGGTATTTTAACCTGGGAATTGGGTAACGTTTAAGCAGCAGAAGCTGAAGACTCTCAACTGAAACCAGGATTACTAGAGGAACGACTCGCACAGATACTTCACTTCACGCAGCACCTTTCTCTCAGAAAAAACACCTAAAATAGTATTTGGGACATCCCCTGCAGTCGTGTTGTCATACGTCAGATTTGTTGCATATGTTGCCAGTTTACACTATAAAGTGAAGGAAACACGGAGGTTTTGGTTTGGAACAACATTTCGTTCTTTGGCTCCTAGTAAGACTCTAAGCTGGAATAGCTTTTCATTCCTTCCTGTCTTAGCCTTTCTCTTCTCCACAAAGGACAGATCTGGTGCTGGAGGAGCAGATTGTGCAGAAGGTGATCTCCTCTTTCTCGGTTTATATAGCACACATTGAGGAATTGCTTCAACCGATTACATTTACCATAACAATTTATTGGACATCCATTTTAAAACCTGGTGAAATTCCCCTTTGATGGAGCGTAATGTTAGAGCAATAACAGGATGTCGTCACCCCTCTGTGCACATAAATATGTGAATGTATGTGCAAACAGTCTCAGCTGCAGAGATCAACCAGCGCTGGAATTATAGGTCTGTCACATGGAACCGTGCGGCGGCCTCCATTGGTGCAATTATACACGCATGTTGTCACGCTGTGAGTGGGATGACATGATTTCAGTGTGCTTGTGTACTTCTGCATGACTGAACCCGTAGGCGCTCACCTATTCTGTGAGCGGTGTATATTTGCTTATAAATGTTCTTTTCTGCTTAAATGTGTGGTGTGGTATGAGTACCCAGAGTGTGTGTGTTTGACAGCGTTTAAAGAAGACAAGAGTCAAAGGTCGATTCGGGAGTGACTTGTGCATCTGTCCACGAGCGACAAATGCTCCATATCCCAATTTCATCTACAAATCTGTCTCGCTTGCTGTTGATCTCCCATCCCATGATGCTTTGAGCTGTCATGTCTCACTGTCCCTAACCCTTCACTCTAACCCTGCCCTCTTTTACTCTTCTTCTCTTTCTTTAATGTTCTCATTTTCCTGCCTGTGTTTCAGTTTTTTTTTAGGTCATAACAATGTTGCAAAGAGCTTAACAAAAAATTACATTTTAATGAAAGACACTTTGAATCAATGAAAAAGGCCTAATTATTAAAAAGACATTTTTAAGAATGAAACCAAATTTAGCCATTCGTTGGAGAGAGCATGAACAGAGAATGGTGATTTAGAGCTCAGCGCTGTACTGTGCCATAAAGCCTCAGTGGCTCCATGGCAACAGCTGGGTTGTGTTTGGTGCATATCCCAAGCTCTGCTTGAACGGAGTGGGTTCTACTTGTGGCAAATAAATCCAAATTGATAGTTTAACTGTTCAGAGAGACTTAATTGTGCTTATAATGTGTGGTGTGTAGTCGCATTTCTTATGCCTGCTTCAGACAACACATTTGTTGCCCGATTTGAACACAATCTGGTTGTTGCTGACAAATTTCTTCTGTCTGGCCTCCTCTGTGGAGGCGGCGTACAACGATTGGGTCTTGAAATACGACATAATCACAGCACAGAATCTGCATTCATTAAAATGAATAACAACCTCTGATGCTGGCGACCGCTCAGTTAGAATTCTTTTGGACCTTTCAAATTCTGCTAATGACTTTTTGTATTGCCATGGGTAATGCCTTCTCCTTGGTTGCCCCTTTTACCTGGGGTGACCCCCCCAGGCCTCCATCTTTGGCCCCTTACAGTTTTGCATATACATGCTGTAGCTGCGGCGGTGGGCGGCAGTGAACAGGGCAATTTTCCTTGTTTAAATCGTCTTTCTTTGTCCGTCTGAGATAAAGTGCTGGATGTTGCACAACCTTCTCAAACTAATAGAAAATAAGTGAGAAGTAGTTATCTTCACTCCCCCCAAAGTCCACCTCTATTTTAAAGGAACATCTTGGAACCCTTTCATCAAATATCAAAATACAGCCAGAAAGCTGCTTCTGAGATTAAGTAGTGATATTTCTTTTGGAAAAGAAATAACTAGCATTGATAAATCTTGCTTTATTAACAATGAAGAACCATTTCCAAGATGATGTCCTTCCTCTCTGGCCCTTATCTGGAGATGGTACACAACAGAACGCTGAAAACATTATGTTGCATTTGGCCCAATAACAAGATAAGGAAAAACACAAATGTAAAAGGGCAGTCGAAGGAATAGATAAAGTAGAATTAGTAGTTTGTGCATAGAGTGAGCACAACTGTCTTCTCAGGGACGCTGTAAATAAATGTTTTTACACTCCTGTAACTTCACACAGTGATGTTTGAGTCGGGATGCGATTGTATTTGCCGTGCACCACTGGCTTTCCAATCAAACACATCATCTGTCTCTTGGTTTTGAGTGAGAGGAAGAAATAGATTGTTGCGTCCTCCACACAGATTTATCTCAATTTAATTTGAGTCCATTAATATATCACTCAGGGGTAGTTGTTTTCATTTACTGACAGTTGATGTGGATCAGCACTCAGATTGAGCATCTCTTTCATCATTCTTTCCAGCCGTATTCAAATCAACATGTTGAGTTTACACTAGGGCCAAAAAAGAAGATTGAAAAATGATAATAGAATCTCCAGGATTTGGCGTTCCTGGCTTTCAGAGATCATTAATTATCACCGTCAGAATGGCTGCCTCTGCCTCGTAGTGATTTACCCAGAATCCACAGAGTAGCTTGTGACCTTCACACGCCAACAACTTTCTGCTTCAACCCTGGCTTTCATCCTTCGGCTCCCTCGACGTCACTCGATTCCTCCCTCCTGCCTACCACTCGCCTTAAAATAACATACATGCCCCCCCCCCCTCATATGAGCCCTGCTATTCTAAGCACATCTCGCTCTTATCTCTTCCTCATCTCTCTAACTCTCAACCTTTCTACACCATTTAGCCACACAGCTGAGGTCAACAGGGTGATGAACCCTCCCCACCACCCACACCACTCCATCCTGCCTCCTGTCTGCCATTATCATGCAGCATGAATGAATGCGTCCCTACACTGTTAAAAAAATAATCATTAATACATTTTACTGGGAGCACTCAATTGAATCAAGTATCACTGAGCATAAAATCTAAGTATTATCTAAATCTAATATCTAAAGTATTTTTGAGTCTGACCTATTCATTTGAGTTGTTGGAGTTGACATTCTAGGTTGGTTCTTTCCCATAGAGCCTCTAACATTACTGCCTGGTCTTTGCTTCATTATTTTTGTCTCAGTGGTTTGCTTCCATTTCAATAAGATGTCAAATATTAAAAAGGCGTAATACTCTCCAGGTCTCCAGTCCTTGATTTATGAAACGAGGAAGTAAAAACCCAAAACATGAGATTTCTAGCTCCAAAAGTTGCAGAACTCCCATCTGTACTTTTTCGCGCTAGATAGAAAACTTCACAATAATGCACTCTGAGAAATAAAACCACACATTTACTCAGTTAACTGGTCCAAAAAATAAGTTGAATAAATGGGATGAAATATTATAAAAGTATGAGTTCATAAACTGTTTTGAGCAAATGTCACCTTAACATCTTAAGTGCTACATAATTCAGTATCTGATGAACAAATTTGTGTTGAATTACAATCCCGTGAGTGTACATGTGAGTACAATCCCGTCACATGTACTTAACACAAAAAAAACACAAACCTAAATTGTCACGATAAAATAGTTTGTGCTGTAACATATTTACGGAGTTGTTAGATCCTTCCTCCTGCTCTGATGGATTATTCCTTGGTGTTTTTGCTTCTCCTAGGCTACTTATGGAATTATTATCCGGTTTTAATTCCATATTCCCAGAAGTACCTGAACACAACCCTACCGAATTGAATTTCTTTCACGCTGATCCAGTCCGATCTCTCAGCGATCCAGTGTCCCTTGAGGTCGACGGTTCTGCTGGCCAATGAATAGCTAATATGTTAACAGGCTTCGCACTGAAAATGGCTCACTATAAGTTAGATATCGCTCAATATTCTGCATTTAAATTAATTGCATAAATTCAATGGATTAGATATATTTTTAGGATTTTTTTTTTTTGGCGA
This sequence comes from Lophius americanus, assembly GCA_037951165.1. Taxonomy (NCBI): domain Eukaryota; kingdom Metazoa; phylum Chordata; class Actinopteri; order Lophiiformes; family Lophiidae; genus Lophius; species Lophius americanus. The sequence continues at coordinate 233,971 of JBBDHG010000119.1, forward strand.
GTGACTTAATTAATGCCAGACTAACACGCCATGCTGTCACGACCATTGATTCATATAACTATTAAAATGGCTTCTCGTAGTGCTGAGTGTTAAGGAGGAAGAGTCGTTTTTAATTGGCAGCTCTGAGTGACGGAGCTTTGCTGCTTCTCTGGGAGCAAAACCGGAATAAACGAGAAGATCTTGGCTAATAAGTAGTTTAAGTGTAGTATTTACTATCCTGACTGCATTTCCATTAATTCTATTACATCATGCTTTTTCTCGCCTCGCTTTTTGATATGTACTGAGTTCGGTTGGAGCTAGTCTTAAAAAAAAAAATCTTAAAAATGCTTCGTTTTGTGAGGCGGCAGAGTAAAGAAACAAAATACAGTTTTCCGTCAGAGGAGCTGGAGATGGAAGAGTTGACTATCGGGAATGCAACTCCTAGGTGCGGCTGCGGGGGATGGGGTGAGGCGTGAGACGAGGATGTGGAGTGATGGATGTCAAAGCAGGAGGGTAGAGGCAGCTCTGTGGACAAGTGACAGGGAGGGATGGAGAGAGTGCTTCGGGATCAAGGAAACAGGGAGCAAGCAAAGAGGGGAGAGTTTTAAAGTGGCACCTTGACATTTCATATTTTCAGCCAATTTTTTTTTCTGTCTTGTTGCCAGTGTACCCACCGACCTCAGAGCACATCAGCCCTGTGACTAGTGAGACACGGCTGGAAAAGCCTTTACTCGTTTTATTGTGATAAGTGGATGATGAAGAGCGTTCACTGAAGCTCAAAATCCTCCTAAAATCCTGTAAACTAAGGAGGGGAAATATTTCTGCAGGGAGAAACAGAAGTGGAGGTGGGAGGGGCTTGATCAATGCTCACATTGTGCTGAGGTAAAGGAGTGAAGGGGATCTGTGGAGTGTGAATTTAGCCGCATCTCAGCACCAACGAGGGAACTGCTATCACACTACTACCTTTGTCTTCCTATCTGCTGATCTTTCATCAATCTATCCTCGCACATATCTCCATTTATCTTCTGTGATGTGATCCGTTCTCTTTCTGCCGTTCAATATAACCATTTCCTATTTCCTAATACCTTATTTCCAGATGCATCTTTCTCACTTTCCATCCTGCTGTCCATCCAGTGACCTTGTCAATCCTTTCACCTCATCCTTCAGCCTCTATTACATTCCCCTCATACGTCTGTGCCACGTTATTGGTCTCCACCAAAAGGTAGCGGATACTAAAGCACCTCCTGGTGTTCCTGTTCACCTGCTCCTGCTGCTCTGCCTCTTATTTCACCTTTTAATTTTCCTCTTCCTCGCGCAATCTGAGCTTAAAAAGATTTCAGCTGTCTTCCCATAAATCAGTGCTTTCCCCTCATCAGTGAGCATCCCCACCATCCATCTCTGTATTCATAGCACCTCACCCAAACATGCATCTGTCTAGATTCTTTTATTAGAAAACATTTGCACGCTTGACTCAAAGGAATAGAATGGGTTTTTACAGTGTGTGTGTGTGTGTGTGTTCGTGTGTGTCTTTGAAAATGGAAGCCCTGTGAATAAATGTGTCTATCCTCTATTAACAATTATTTCTTTTAAACCAAATTTCAGGGCGTTGTGTTGCATTTAGAAGAGATGAAATGCTTTCATGTACATCAGAAACAACCGACATCCATGTGAATCCACCCTTAAGGCGGGGGTCGTTTTTTGACACTTTTAAGTTTGTGTTGTTTCTATGCTTAATTTTCTGGCTTGTAAAATATTAAAAATCCACATTGACCCTGTTATTTCATCAGCCCATTATTTATGTTGTTCTGATTATTATTCACTACCTGACATCTTTAAATAATGTGGATTCTTGTAGGACTAGGATTTTGTTTTTGTTTTATTTTGTTTGGACAAAGTGCTGATAGAAGTATACAGTATTCAGCTCTGATGAGAGCAAACAACTGGTTCACCTTCGAGTGGAACCTGCTGCTGATGTTGTTCACTCGTTTCAACAGGATTCAGTGGTTTTTGGAATATTCTGAGTTTCAAACCTTTAGGGATCTAATTTTTTTATTCTAGCTATAACAACTGCACTACAGGAATAAATGCCCACTAGAACTGGTAAATAGAAATAGTTTATGAGGGACACACACACACACACACACACACACACACACACACACACGGTTGACATGCTGCCAGGTTAACTCTAGGAATCTTGACCTGAGAAACTCACCTGCAGGGGCAAACATACCTGCAGCTATGCATCCCGGTAATTCCAACAAATCCACTTTTGACTTTGACAAGAATGGTGAAGATTCCAACCCTGGCCACTCCCCTCCTTCAGCTTTTGTGAAAAAAACAGCCATTCCTTGAAAGAAGACACACATTCTTCAATTCAAATCAAATTGTCTTGGAATTAAGAAATAATTAAAAATGGAAAAATCTGTAAACGGAGGAGGACATTGTTTTTCGCTATTTTTAAAACGGCTTCTAAAGCAAAACCACTGAAACACCTTTCGGGCTTTGAGGCAATGAATGTGCCTTATACCCCGACAAAAATGCTCAAATGTAACAACAATAATAATAACAATAATAATGTTTCCTTTATTATCATATTTTTAGTCATACACAGAACAACATAGTGAAATTATTTCTCTGCCTTTGACACGTCCCTGAGGAGCAGTGGGCGGAGCTTGTGGAGCATTTATTTGAACCCTGTGAGAAGTAGACTGCTAGGTTCGAAACCGCTGACCTGCTGCTCCTCCAAATGGAACACGATCACTAAACCCAATGAGTTACAGAAACGGACCCAAGTTTAGCTAATTGCAAGCAACTAGGAGTAATTTATTGATTCATTGATTTCCTTACAATCAGTATTTTAGCCGGGCTATTATTCAAATCATCGTTTGAGTTTGTTACTGGTTCAAAGTAGCTCAATATTAGCTGCAATATATCACTATCAAAGCGTACGATGTGTCATCTAAATTTTACACTATTTTCCTTTTGAAATAAAAAATAAGATACATTTCCATGAAGCAAGACTTTTTTTCCCCACTTTTCCCACTTATTTCTCTCCCTTCTATTTTTCAGTTTGCCACGATTTCAGTTCGGTTTCAGAAAGCTATCACCATAGCTTATTATGTTCCCAAATTAGTCGAGTATTTTCGACGGTGACATTTCTCCTGTTCCTCCATTAGAGTTCTCTCCACTCACTTTTCCACGCACGCATTAGTTAGTTTTTGTCCAATTACTCTGTCACTTTCTGCCCACCTTTCCTGTCACTCACACCTCTCATTTCCGTCTGCTCTCTCCGCTGGTTGTCCCGTACCTTTTGTATTTATTCACTGATAAAACCCAGAGAAATATTCTTAATATTTATGTCCAATCTGGGCAGGAGTATTTGCTAGTTCAACTGAAAAAGAATGAACAATACTTAAAACAGAAATTATTGAAGACGTTTGAGCTTTTGATGTCGAATTGCATTCTCTTTTAATTTTCTTTTTTCCTGTTCCTACAGACATTTCCTGGGTAAACACTTTAAAATCACTCCTCAGTCAAAGAGCAAAGATTATTGAATGCTGGGGAAACATGCAGGAGTGCGCTCTCTGAAATGCCCCGTCACACACTCAATATTCAGACCGGGGTCTCCTGTCTCCAAACGCCACAAAGGAAATCCAAACAATCAATGTAATAGATTTTTTTCGGGATCATTGCTGTGACTCTACCTGCATTCAATAAGGGAGAGATAGAACTCCTCCTAATGTAGAGCAGTAATGAATTCCTGTGTTTTGGGAAAAGGCACTTAAATCATTGGAATTGTTTGTTGTATCAAGAATAGTAAATGAAGGCGAGGCAGAAGAACAAAGGAGCCGACGAGGTTAAGTTATTAAAGAAATTCGCAACTAGACGCCGTTAAGTAGAACAATGCATTGCAAATCAAAATGCAAATTAACTAGACTATAGAGCTCCATCAGGAGAGCAGACACCGCAGGCCACAAATAGAGGGGCATCGATCAGATTTGCATAAAGTCTGAACAGCCGATTCTTTGTTGTTTTTTGTTTAAGTATCAAAATTATGAGTAATATAATTGAAGTACTTTCATTTTAAAGGATTACAGTTGCATTAATAAAGCTGGTTGGCATGTATGTATTCTCAACAGTTAGAATGTAAAATGTAAATGTACCCTCCATCCTCCCCGCCAAGTGGCATTTCGAGGTGAAAATTAAACTTTGTACACCTCGTTCAGTAATATATATGTTATATGTTGGCTTCTGGCTGGCTCTGAGCTCTCGCTAGCTTTAGCCGCTATGCTAATGTTAGCACCTTAACTTGCCATGTTCTTTGGGGTGATTAAATTTGAAGTGTTTGATTTAGTTAGATGTCAAGAAAGTCTTCGTGGTTATTTTGTCCTTATAGGTTTTACAAATTGCTAGCTTTGTGTTTTCTGGTTAACTTGTGAGATATTTGCAGTAGTGGTAGCTCATGATTGGTGTACGTGCATGGAGCATCAGTGTAACCGGCACCAAAACGGCCTCAAGTGAGGCCGCTGGACCGATTGTCGGCTTAATCAAACATGCCAACCCGGCGCTGATCGATCGGTGCCCCTGTCATTTAAAATGTCTGTTTGAAAGAAAAAACGTCAACAAAAAACTCTGACATCACACATGTCAGGTAACACAGTTCAAATGTGGTGATCTTGTTCTTGGACCTCATGAAAACAAGATGAACAAACTGATGTAGATGTTGAGGCTTTGCATCTCAAACAGTGGTAGAAAACAAAGCTGTCAATAAATTGCTTTTTCAAACATTGTTCACAAACCAGAAAAAACGGCCACTAATATCATCTATTAGCTGCAGACGACACACAAACAGGCTGAACAGATGATGCCCTCCAGGCCAACACCTGACAATGATGACAAATCACCTATACTCGCACTGCAGGAGCAGGAGATTTCATATCTGCTGGCTCTCACAGCTGCTATTCTTAGCCTAGCTTAGCTCAAGATTTAACTTGAGATTGGGGATGCAAAGATTATTGAATTAACTGGTAACAAGCAGGAACCATTGGAATGATGGCCAGTGTTAAAAATAGATCAACCAGAGAACAATTGTCTCTTTTTTAGAATGTGTTATAACATTTTGTACTGCACAATTAGCAGAATCTTAATTAGACGGAAGTGAAGTGTGATAAGTTGCTTTTTACATTATCCCAAATTATATTTCTGTATGCCACAGACATACTGATAAATATATACAGATGATCATGGAAGTATTAGAAGTTGTGGATCTAAGGTTCAGGATCAGGAAACCAGAGGGGCAAATCAATGTCCACTCTTCTGTACCAGGATGCTTTCCAAGATATGTTTGCCGTGGGTACTGAACAAAATACATTTCAAACAATCTTAATTTTGGTAATTTAATCATATTCAACACCTGTAAATTATATTAACATAAACATTTCAAATGATAAATTCTTACGTTGAAGTCCCTGAAACGGCCGACACAAATTTAAGTCGAGAGCGAAAACTGTCCTGTTTATATCCTGATGTGCATCCTGAACTAAACATGGGAGTAAAATAAACACTTTCTTCCTGTCCTGGTCACCTCACCTGTGCATGTTTTGTCTGGAACAATGCAAGAGTGATCACCCTGTCAACAAGAGCGACAGTAAACAACAACAATGCTCCTGCAGAAACGAGATTACTGCTCTGTGGAAATAAACCCACACAGGGCGCAAATAGTGATGTGTTGTTTTCATACACATCCGCCCGTCTGCTCGTATTTTATACCTGTATATAACCCTGTGTGTAGTAATTGGTATGCTCCACGCCGGAGATTCCTCCGCCCCACTATATCTTTCTTTCTCCTCCTATTTATACCTCTCACCCATTCCCCTCCGGAGTCGTTTCCATCTGCCCTCCTCACTCGCTGCTGTCGCCATCAATTTCCTGCTGTGTCTGCGTTTGTGTTTGTGCATGTGGGCGCCGCGCCCTGCACAGGTGTCAACACGCGTACAGGTGTGTCTGCGTGTGTCTGTAAGTGAATTTGCCCACTGTCCAACCTCTTCTCTTTCTCCTTTCTGATGTTTTTCCCGGCTCCCTCATCCCTTCCTCCTAACTCCTCTCATTCATCATCCCCCCTCTGTGTTCCGCCGTTATCTGCCCTCTTCAAATTCCATATTTTCCTCTGCTAGTTTCCCTTTTCAAGTTATTATTCACTCTCTCATCTCGCTTGCTCTGTCTCTCTCTGTCTCTCTCTCTGTCTCTCTCTATATCTCTCTCTATGTCTCTCTCTCTGTCTCTCTCTATATCTCTCTCTATGTCTCTCTCTATGTCTCTCTCTATGTCTCTCTCTCGCGCTCTCTCTCTCGCGCTCTCTCTCTCGCGCACTCTCTCTGTCTCTCTCTCACGCTCTCTCTCGTACGCCTCTCTGTCTCTCTCTCTGTCTCTCTCTCTGTCTCTCTCTATGTCTCTCTCTATGTCTCTCTCTGTCTTGTTATTCTGTTTTTTTCCTTCTTGTTTATTTTTACATTACATATTATCTCCTCATCCCTCCTTCCAATGCTCTATATGGTCTTCCTCTTATTTGTCACTTCTCAGACCCCCGATCCCTATCTTGCTCGCCCATCCCTAACCACTTTATTTCTAGATTGGATTCCTCCCTTCTATTTCTCCTCCTCTGTTTACACCTGGTCCCCTGCCTCAAATTTTTTTTACAAAATAGCTCCCTCTCTCTATTTCTAATGTTGCCCTATTTGTCTTTCGCTCTCTCCCTGTTTTCTTTTCATACATGGAAATCATTTTTTGGAAATTTTTGTTTCTCCTGTTATTTCATGCGCTGTCTTTCCCTGATCAGGGGCTGCATTTATAAACGCTACGTATTCGCTAAAGAAGGCGTACACCATAAGGTATTTTTAAAAAGCAAACTTCATGGGTGACTGTGCGGTCCAACACATGACCTCTGAACCGCTCGTACGCACAGAAACTGCAGAAATGGGGAAACTAGGACTGACGGTAAGTCTGAACACAGGCAGCTCTTGGCGTCCAATACCTCCTGCCGGTCTCAGATTTTCAAGGTGTTTGTCCTCAAATCAGCACCTTCATCAGACTGACCTGATCAATCGCTATGAATCAGAATACCAACATCAGATGTTTGTTTGTACGCCCACTTCTGCACCCCTGGTCCATATGTGTTTTTCTCTGAGGTGTCTCACTCACACAATCAGTCTTTTTTTCTTCCCCAGTCTCCTACTGGGGCAGAGGTTTATGTAATCTATTTTGGGTGTGTGTGTGTGTTGATGTGATGGAGGAACTGGCATGACTCTCTCTCTCACTTTGCTACGGTTGACTCAAAGCAGTGAGCTCCCATGTAAGTTTTTTTTTTGCAAACCCCCGCACATTAGTGAAGACTGGCACAATAAGCAACGTGGCTGCTGTGTGTTTGTGTGTGTGTGTGCGCAAGTCCGTCCACTTAGAGTGATTCTAGTAAGCTGGCTGCAGTTTGTACCAAGTGAGCTGTCACTGCAATCATTCTCTAAGAGCACTTTTTTGCTGAGAGGGTTTCTTTTCTAGTGTTTAAAGCAAAAAAAAGATTCACTGCGCTGAAATTGCTGATCTCTGAACATCAGTCATGTCGCCCATTAAAGAAATAAACTTTGACAGCTTACTACAACGGACATCACGACTTTGCAATTTAATTGATATTTGAGTGTTATGGATGATTTGAATTTGTGGGCCTTTTCAGAACCATAATTCCATTTAATGCTTGAATAACATTTATTGCTCCATTTGTGAATTTTAGGACATTGGGCTCAATTTCTTTGTGCTTATTATAATGATGAGGAAAAAAAATCACCATGGAATGATTGAGCTGAAATCATAATGTACATTTTTACAAACATTGTTTTTTTGACGTTCTGTTCCAGTCCGGTAAGGTGTAAAGACTGTGGATAAAGTAAATATGAGTGTTAATGACATCAGATGATACGAAGTCATTACTTTACTCGATAATAAAACTAGAGTTTGGTGGCTCAGACTCGGGTATACGCCCCTTGCAATTTGGATACTGGTGGTTGTGGCTGATGACTCTGCTGGGACTGAATGATGAGGCTGAACGGTGTGTGAGGATTGGATGGAGATGTCGAGGTGAACTGAGAGAATCATATCTTTAAAGAGAGCAGCTAATGATGAAGGTGTGTCACTTTTGTAAACTCTTGCTAGACCTTCATTTTAGTCTTAAGTAGCGTGGGATGAGCAAAGACATCAAAATGTACTTTAGGCGAGTAATAACGTGTATCAAGTTGGTATTACCAGTGCAAACTGAAAACAAAACAATTTCAAGAAATTTGAAAAAAATAACTTGTTTCTCTGAGATTTCTTGTTTTTTTTGTTGCCAAAGAAAAACAATAACGTCAAGCTTGTTTCCCATCAGAGAAATTATCTTATGTTAAGGAAATTGATTTGACTTAGATATATTTGAGTGTGATTTTCCAGCTAATAATGAGCTAGTTCTAACCTGAAACAAGGTACAGTGATGGTTTACATTTTATTCCAGCAAGGCAACAAGATTTTTCTTATTTATAAAAGTAATGAAATTCTTTTTAAAGACATTTGGCATCTTGTACTTTTATTTGGACTACAATGGGATTAATAACGGATACGCTATTATTAAATGCATGTTTGCTTAGTTTCATGGCCCGATTTATTTTTTTGTGTTGAAACATTCAAGATTATTGTATTATGATTTAAGTTTATTTGGCTTCTCTCTAGTAAGGTTGTTTTTACAGTGCATTGGATCTGTACCAAACACCAGTTCCTTATCAGATTTGATAACTGGCTTGTAACCTGATGCGCTTCCAGTGCGTTGCACATTTAGAGTAAGCTGGTAAACGTTCTCGTTCTAATAACATAAACCGTAGCGTGCCTCAGGTTCTCAGATTTGGACCAGTAGTACCGGTAGTCCCAGTAAGGAGAAGTAAGCTGGGTCATTTAAAGTAATTCCTAGATACCCTCGGTGGCTGAGGCAGATAACGCCAGCCTAATCACAGCAGGAGTCTGACCTCATTTTCTTTGGCAAAGTCACAACTTTTAATTGGTATTAGTGACGGCATCTGCATGTTTCCTCCGAGACGAGGCGACTCCGCTGTAATAGCAGAACATTCTCTGCATGTTAATGCAGGAGCAGATTGACTGAAGAGGGCTATCTCCTGGACTATTTTTCTCTTGTCGTGTCCTCCTGAGGCCTGGTATTAGTGTGACAGCAGGCCTTTGTTTCTGACACACTGAATGAGGAGGTATTTTATAAAACAGACGTTGTGTCCCTCACACGTCTGCCTCTGTGGAAGAGAACATCAGTAGGTGGTCTTTGATCAGGGGAAAGAATGATGAAACAGATGTATGATCCTGACTGGCCACTGGATCTGCAAAGTACACATTATCACACATATTATCCACAATGTATGTATTATGAAGAAATATATTATTCATAGATGAATACACAGTGTGTAATATGATTATTGCTAAAAAAAACATTGCATTGTTTTCTCCAACAAATTACAAAGCATTTATTGTGACTGAATGGAGACCTGTCTCTGTCGAGGCCATTGTTTTCTGTTTGCTATCATTCACCTTGAGCATAAACTTCTTAGTTCGGGAAGTTTCTCCTTTCACTTTCAAATATTTGTTTACTGATATCATCTAAGCTGACCAGCCATTGAACCTCTCTGGGACCTTGGCCACATTTACAAATACTGAAATCATACTGTCCACTATGTGGTGATGATGTTTACATAAACATAGCATGCACATACATGAAAGAAATAATAAATTATTTGTTATTTTAGAGGTGATCTATCTGGAGGGAGTTTGGGAAAGGTCGAATGTATATTCCTGACACTGGGGGGTGCTTTTTCTCGATGTTTTAGGGCGATCATTTTTAAACAGTGTGGGATTGACTCCAGATTTAGTGAATATAAATGAACTAGACGAGACTAGTCTCTAATATAATATATTTTACTCAGTAGGGGGAGAAATTTTTATATTTTTTTTAATGAAAAGCAGTTTTTTCCCCAGACAAAACTGCACATTTAATTTGAGGAGTTCAATCAGGGGGAGTGTTTCTCCAAGGCAGGGGATTGGGGGCTTTTTTGGGGTCCGTGTTCGCGCGGCACGTTTTCACCACATTTTGTTTATATGAGCATCGAATCCTCTCGTCTTTCTGTCTTCACTGCGTATCCTTCAAGCAGTTCTTCTCCATCCCCATCCACCAACTCCTCTTTACACTCCTTTATCCCTTTCATATCTTTCCACCGTCTCTCCCGACTCCCTTATCTCAACCCTAACCCACGTTTCCTCATCTCATTCCTTGGTCATCTTTTTCAGCTCTCATCTACTTAATTTTACACTTACTGGCATCTCCTTTCATCTTCCTCTGCTATCCCCCCATCTCTCCTGACATGTGGAACATGTCTAAGTTGGTTCCGTGTCCTACATAACCATCTTCTGGATGCAGTGGGGGGTGTCTCTAATGCTGTGTTAACATTGTCTCTCTCGGTTTGTGCTCACTAAGTGCGTCGGTGTGTTCTTGAAGCATGTTTGCGTTTACAGGTGATACGCGTCGGTCTGTGTTCCTGCCTCTGTATGTGTGTGTGGGGGTGTGTGTGTGTGTGTGAGGGGGGTTTATCTGCTGCTGCAGATGGCCTCAGCCTTACATCCATCGTTCCAGTAAAATGAGGAGCCCTCCGAAGAGTGAAAGCAGAGAAGAAAGAAACAGGACAGAGAGAGAGAGAGAATGAAGAGAGAGAGGGGGCGATGGGGGGAACTGTTAGAGGTGGAAAAAGAAGATGGCCATAAAAGACAAAGATTAAGAGGAAAAACCAGCAGAGGGGTTTGAAACATGTGCCCTTCAGACCTTTATCATACGCATCATTTTCCTTTTTCACCAGACACATCAGTGAATGTAAGTGACACTGCATTTGTTCGGGCTTCCTGAAAAGTTGGGTTTTGCGTGTAGATTTTCTTTCTGATTTTCAGCAATGTTTTAGTCACATGACTAGAGGTCTGTGCATGCAGATTTGTGTGTGTGAAAGTTGGCTTTCTTTATAATAAGGCCCATTCAATATGCAATGTGATACCAAGTGCGATTTTCCCGCCCGCAAGAGATGAAACAAACCTAAAAGAGACTGAGGGCGAGGGATAAACGTGGGGGGAGGCGAGGAATGCGGGAGGCGAGGAAAGCTGCGTTTGCTGCAGTGCTGTGAGCTGCTGGAAAAGTGACAGAGGGACAAAGATCAACTGAAAAAAATCCATCTTAAAACATCCAAAAAGAGCAGCAAATAGACATCAGTGTGGCTGGGGTCAAAAATAAGTCCCTGCAGATGGCAGGAGGGGGTCATGCAGGTCGAGTCAGGTCAGGTGGTAGACAGAAGGGTGACCCGGGATCAGAGTAAACGGCGAGCTGAAAAGATGACAGTGTTAACATTTTGTCCTTTTTCAATGTTTCTCCCTGTTTGGCTGTGAAATGTCACATCCCACAGGGTTTCTACTTTGTTGGAGGGGGGCAGGGGGATTGTCATGCAGCGATGGAAGAAAAAAACGTTTTCATGACACATGAGCAGAAGAATGAAGAGACTGCTAATAATTTTTAACATTTTATCACAAACAAACTCTGATTATCTCTCAGATACTCTGTAACCACTCGTCTCCTGCGCTTTCCACTTCAGCTTCTCTTTTCAGCCCACTGAGGCAGCCCCTAGTGAATATCAAAATAAACAAAGGAACTCTTGAAACTGAGCCCCAGATTCAACTTAATAAAAAGATCTAAATAACCAAAGGATCGAAGGCAGCAAAAGTCAAATTATGACATCCCTACTTATCAAACGGCTTATTTTATTTTATTTGAATTGCTTGAAACCCCAAAATGTAATCACCTCTAGGATGTGCCAAAATCTACTTCTGTGTACATTTACATGCAAATCCATGCTGTAAACAAATATACGAACAGAGACACAGACACAAACACAGGCACAGTGAGTGAAAACGTAACCTCATTGGCAGAAGTAATAAACTGGTGTTAAAGCTAGAGACGATTATTTTGCCCTCCAGTTGAGATGACAAAGGTTAAAAATGAAGGCTTGAACAAATAAAAACAACAACCTGGCTGAGGTTTGAGCTTTCTAGAGTCGAGGAGAGCTGTGAAACCACGCTAGGCAAGAAGGCTATAAAGGCTATTTGTACGGCAGCCTTCAACAAGAAGACGAGTGAAAGAAGTCAAGACGAATACTGAAAATGAATCTGCCCTTCAGTGGCATCAGTCGGTGTGGAGCTCAGAACTAGGAGAGAGTAGAATAGCAGAGACAGCGGGACAATATGGCAGAGTCAGAAGAAGAGTAAGCTGTACAAATCCACCCAATCTAATTCATTTCCAAATCCCATTTAGCTAATCCATAGACTTCACCAGTAACCGATTGAGTGAGTCAGCCGTAATGACCAGGGTGGAGGAGCAGTCCCTGCTCTCACGGGTGTGGATAAAAGCTGGTCCTACTGGTTCCTCAGTGTGTGAAGCTGCCATAAGTGCAATTAAAATAAGAAGGAACATTAACGGCCGACTAAAAATTGGATTTTGACTAAAGCTCTTAGCTATTCAATAATCCGTATGAGAGACCAACCATATCAATGTGATTTCTAATTTAATGAAACGTCCAGCGGCTTCAGTTGGAGCCCAGATTCATCATTTAACCCTCTGCCAAGCAGGCCGTGTGAACCTCGAGTCATGATGCCGTGTATCTCCACTCAGAGAGCCTCCTCCTTTTTTTCTGTTTGCACTCATTGTTTGAAGTTGAATTGACCCCACACCTGTGCAGTTCTACCTCTTCTCTCTGGCCTCCAGATGTCAGAAGAAGAAACTTCTTTGTCTACGTCTGCTAGAAATCAATTGTACTATCTGTCAGTCTGTGGAGATCTCTCCAACCCTACTAGATTGCATATATTATGATTTCTTCTGTATTTTCTGTGCTTCGTTAAGCTTTTGGAGTGCCTGTCATAAAGTTTGAACTTGCCCCGACGATCTGTGGAGACTGCAGTTCAACAAGTAGACCTACGCTGTCATCACTGACAGCAAGTTTACCACATACACTATATACCATCCATATTTGTCATCAATGTTATACATCTATCAGGGGGTGGTTCTGTACCCACTAGTGGTGCGGCGATGGTACAGAGACCCTGCAAGTTCCTCGACTACTTAGTTGTCGGCTGGTACCCCGGTTGAACGAGGGTATGAGGTTGGATTACTCCGTCCCTCTCCTCTGCTCTGCCTGAGGCGTGAAGGTGGGGAGAGCTGCAGGGGTTTGGCTTTGATGTCCAGATTCAACATCCTCTCTTCTGGACCTGCTGGGCTGAATGCTGCTTTTGATACCGTCGACTGGATGTGTATTACTAGATTGTCTGGAGCATTGCGTCGGCATCTCTGGTTCAGTTTTTGAGAGGTTTTATACCGTCAGCAAGTAAAAGTATTTACAACCCGAAAATTCTGAGATATTATGGAATCGTCACAACAGGCCCTTCGCGAAAACCTTAACCCTCAAAACATTTTGAAGAATCATTTTCAAAATTTATAACATCACAGTCGTTAGTGTGAGGAAGAGGTGGTGTGATTTTGATAAAATTCCGTTGTGTATATCCACCCCTAGGGCGAGCTTCACAGACGACGTGGATCCTCATCAGTTATCATTCCATCCAATAACTGCTTTTATCGCTAAACATCCTAGTACTGTTTCATTCATTGTTATTTTTATTTTTTCTTGAATCGTGTAGCAGCCTGGTTCTAGTGCTGGGCCGGCGGGTTTCTATCCGTGGCCAAGTTGTGGGCGATTGTTGCGCTTAAGTTGCGACAGAATTATAAAATATGAATGGAATATAATAAACGGAAGCGTTAAACAGCAAGTTCATCTTGAACAGATAGCGAACGATTTTGGCTGCAGCCCTTGAGCAGTGATATTTATTTTCCATCTCCATATTCTCCCCATTAGCTCCCATTCACATTCCACTTTCTCCTCCCTGCCTGCTCTGTCCGTCTGATAAACTCGCTGCAGGCTCACAGGTTGCAGAGCGTCCATTCCTCATCACAGACTGTCTCCTCACCTCTAGGCTTCACCGGCAATAAACGGAAAACATCACGTTTTCTCTGACAAACTAAAATCTGTTTATTACCTTTGCAGAGGAGGAAATATTTTTACCACTTTACCACCGTGTGGGTGTGTCTGTTAGCCAGATTATGTCAAAACTAATGGACAGATTTGCATGAAATTTTACCCAGATGTAGATTATGGCTTATCCACGAGATGAAAACATTTAGTTGGGGATGTGTTGTGTAGCAATTTAAATTAAAAAAAATAAAAAAATAAAAAAGGAAGGCAAATTAAAAAAATGAAATAAAATAATCAATTAAATTACATTTAATTGAATAAAATTAAATTCAATGTTAATAACATTAAATTCAATTAAATAAAGCCGGTTGGAGCAGGGACGTCAACTAAAATAAGCAGAAACACAAGAGAGGCACAAGAGAATGAGGAGAAATGATCAGTTCTTGAGTATCTGGGATGTAATGAGAGAGTTTGTGGGAGTTTTTGGTAGTTTTAGGGGTCGGTAATAGCTCTTGAATTAATGGAAGAATTGATGAATTGATGTCGATCCTGAGTATTGCTCTGACTTGACAGAAGTTTGAACTCTGAATACTTTTTCTATGTAAAAAGTTTTCTCCCAAACCCCCTGAAAAGCTTTTTTTCAGATCCTGGATAAACAATCTAATATCTGAACTCTCCTTATAAGCCCTAGTCCGTTACCCTGGTGGGAGGTCATATTGAAGCCAGGCGCCACCTGTGCAGTGGAGCATTATGGGGGATAGATTGACAGAATGGTGAAATGACTGTGATGTGGTTGACGCCACCTGGGAGGAAGCCACTAAAACTGACAAAATCCCAATGGTCCTATATTGACAAGGTCACAAAAAGATTCAATAAAGCCCAGTATTGTCATTTAATAAGTTATTTTCCACAAAAGGAGCAGACCAAATGTTTTAAAGTGATTTGTCAGCTTTTAGCAGGTTCACATCCCATTTCTCACCACACAGGGTTGTGTAGTTTCAGTTTTTAATCAGAATACTAAGTTAAATAAACAGATTCAGATTTGATTTATTTCGGTGATATTCACATTTGTCCCGTTATCAGACATACAAATGGATATTTACATAAGTACAACTGACAAACGTTCATATATACATACATAGATGTATGACCACTTCTGGATTGATGATCTTGAATTTATACAATACATGAGAGAACCACCAGAGAAAACATTTTTATACATTTACAGGTGCAGTGTGTAGAATTTAGAGGCATCTCTTTGATCAAGTGGAATAGAATATTTATATAGACTGTTACAAATACAGTCATGAAGGAATCTGACGTGTTTATTGGAGAACTACAGGAATCACTGCAGTCCCCAGGAAACTGTCAAGCGATGTCAGTGCGTTTCCTCTAGAGACAGATTTTGAACGGGTGTATAATTACTTTGGTATCATGTCCCAGACTACAATAGAACAGGGCAATTGTCAAAATTTGTAATGGATTATGAAACAGTTTTACCATAGGATATGATTTTGTATCTTAAAGGCGGTTCAATACACTGCATGAGGGGACGCTCTCTCTCTCTCACTCTCTCTCTCTGCAACCGGTGCTGCTCTATAGAGTCTTTGAAACCCTCAGCTGTAGCTTTATACTTCCATAGAATTTTCTTTCAACCTTTAACTTTTATATTAAAGTGAAATCTCAAGACCCCTGAATTGGCCGGTACTGTGTAAGCCGAAAGGGTAAAGGGAAGTCAGCTGGGCGTCTCTGTGATGTGCTGCGAGAGGCCGGTTCTGCTGTCAGCCCAATGGCATACATGGTGCTGGTGATACACAGGAGTGTGGAGAAAAGGATTTCATTTTCCTTTTCACAAGGCTAAGACAAATCTCCACCAGTGACAAGTTCAATAGAAACCGAGGCTGTGCTAGAATGCTCCGCTCTTTCTATTTTAAAATCCCAAAGGGTCCAGACATGTTGAGGTCCCCCAGCGTCACTTTTAACATTCATGCGGAACCTCTGTGTTTACATCCCAACAGCCACGGAGCCTCATTTTATGTCTAATGGGCACATTTGTTTTATTAATGTTGAAATGACAGAGTGTGGACAAAAGTTACTCATCGTTTATTTGTTTCATGGCTCCCTTTGGTGCCATCGCCATCATCATCCTCCTCTGCTCTGATCCTCGGTGTCGAGGTGTGCGGAGCGCAGCAGGGTTGTGTGCAAAGGAGAGCAAAATAATTTAATTTAAAGTCTGCTCACAAACTGGCAAACGGCACATATCTGAAGTTGTGGACGTTATGGGCCGTACAGGGGAGAGTTGTGTGGGCTGCAGCGTTTTTATTTGATGGGAAAGAGAGCGATAACAGTGCATTTGATTAAACAATAAGTCATTTAGAATAGATAAACACCGGTCTTGTAGAAACTTACCCAGACTGTGGGTCTCATGAGACCACTCTTAAATGAACAATAACAATCAGAGTAAACAGAGGCCAGTAGGGAATAAGAGCGGGGTGGAGCGAGGACAGCTCTCCTCCTCCTCCTCTTTGCTCTCCCCAGCGAGGCAATCTGCACAGAGTGTGATTAATCATCTTATATCCCCTGACGGAGCAAACCGACGCCGCGACACTCAAAGCCTGTGACTTATATTTGAACAGCACTACTGTCAGTGTGTTTGTCCGGCTATGTTTGGGTCTGCCTTTCTAAAACAGCGGCGAGAAGTGGCCACGCCCGTTCTATGTCTGTAATAAGGCGTTAGCCTGAGAGAGTGTGGAGGAGAGAGGAAGCACCTGTTGGATTTCCCTTCCTATTTATTTTTCATTCTAGGATCGGCGGTTATGGTGTTAATAAGCTACATCTCCCAAACAGTCGGGCCGACAAGGGAGTGGTAAAAGAGAGAGACACATGTTTGCATCATTTGTCTTCAAGAAATTTACCACCCCAATTAATTCAATTAACTGCAATTATTTTTGCATTGTTATTAGAATTGCCTTCGTTTTCCTTTATGAACGATGAAACGACATATTTCATCACCACCTCCACTTTGATTTTTCGGTGGTTTGATGTTGGCGTTCGATACTGATGTCATCCGGTTGCTCTCACTGTGATATGATTGGAGATTTAAATCAGCCTTCAGTGTCTCCAGCTGTTTCTGTCGAGGGTTCCAGTAGCTTTTCAATGACCGTTGACATGAACATCGTCGGCCGTTTGTTCACGAAGCCAAACACGAATCTGATGTCGGCACAATTTAGTTTTCAGCCTCATGATCAACACAAACCTGATATGTTTAAGGAGGTCAAACTCTAATTTAGAGAAATGTAACAGACTCTTTTTGGACCCTTCAGCCGTTTCAATTAGTTTGTGAGAGGGATTTCTGAGAAACTATAAACGAATTTTGATGAAATTTTCATGAAAAAAAAGAGTTCCATTTTGGCGAATACTAGATGAAAAAGTTTTGCGTTATTTTAAATAAAATAAAATAACATAGTACGCCGGTTTAAGTAGTAAATTCTCAATTTGTCTATTTGTCTTTGATCCTTTGATGTTCCTTTATGGGTGGAGCTTATGACTCTCTGGGCTAAACAGAGACCGAATTGGAAGGCACAGGAGATGAGCAGCTACAGAGTATTTGAAAGATATTTTTGGAGATGCAGGTAGATTTAGTGGCTGGTAATAACTGCAGAAAGTTTTCCTATACCTGGGCTACTGTTTATCCTTAGTGGGGGTTTGAGCTGTCTGATGGCTTTTTCTTGCTATTATTAGATTTCCAGACAATTATTTATACTACATCTGTGTAACGGTGAGATAAAACGGGCAGAAAAACTATTAAGTAGGACATCAAAATTATTTGCATGACAACTTGTAATGTGGTGTTCATTAAATTGTAGCTGATGGCCAATGAAGAAATTGGTTAGGATGTAAAGGCGTGATGGTGATTTAGATATAGAAGCAATATACTCCAGTTTGAAGTTGAATCTAATGAAGTGTTATGGATATGGAAGGAGAAACTTTCAAAGCAGTGAAGGGTAGACTGCATGGCACTGAACTCTCGGAGGGAGAAAAACTTATTTATTGATAATGAATCAATAAGAATGAATGAGATTAAAAGATAAAGTGTAAATAGATCAAAATATTAATTTAGCTGTTTTTCCAGTTTGATGACTTCAAGTTGCTTGTTTTGATGAACTTTCCCAATTCAATGATATCCAAAATCTGAAAATTAAATCACAAAAGACACATTTTGAAAAGCCGGAACCGTTCATCAATATTAATATCGGTTCTGGCTTTTTGAACTTTGTTTTCTCATTCCCTCCTTTGAAGGGAGATAAAGAATAGGACATCAAATTGGTAGGGAAGAAGCTGCTAAAGGTCAAGTAGGATTTAAGTGCTAATTTTCAGAGTTTGAAGCTAAATACATTCACTGGTAACTGGATTTTTTATTTTCAGATACCCTTACTGAGCTATTAAAATAAGTGTAATGAAATGGAGACACAATAAGTGGGTCTTTGGACAGCAGTGATGGAGATCCTGCTCTTCAATCGACTGTAACGGTCAGTATGGTCAATAAGGTGGACACCTGCTCTCTTAAGATGAACAATATTAAGATTAAGAAATAGTTTCAGGCATTATTCCATACAGAACATTTGGTCTGATGTCAGCCCAGAACAGAGTAGTAGAGTATATTATTATAATGTTTGGTTTTTGCTGCAGGAAAATTAATTTGCAGAAATTAGAATGATTTCTAAAGGCCATGTGTTTGGAAAAACACTCAATTTATTTGTATATATAGTAACTATAGCAACATAAATATAAAGTCTGAAGTTGCCCCAAGTTCATTAAAAAACAAGAAGGCACGTCAAACAAGTTTTTGGAATATAGATCCTGAACCAGTGGTCCAATTCAGTCCAGATCCAGATTTATACAGTATATTATTTTACTGCAATAGTTGAAACTTTACTCACACTTTTAGAGACATAACTTTCCAGCCGTTGGTCCAATTTAGTCCAAATTTGTTGCATTTGAATCGTTCTTGTATGAATCGTGTTTTATTCATATATATATAAATATATATATATATATATATATATAAATATATATATATATATATATATATAAATATATATATATATATATATATATATATATAAATATATATAAATATATATATATATATATAAATATATATAAATATATATATATATATATATATATATATATATATATTTATTTATTTTTTAACTACAAAAAAACACTGATTTTCAGTCGTAACCTTTTGTTGAGTTCAATCAGGGATTACCTGTACAACACAGGGGATTGGGGTCATTTTGGGGAAATACCCCTGCTGTCAGAGACGACAGTTGGTGATTTGTTGATTTCTGGGGATGTTTGTCGCTGCAAAGCTCATCTGGAGCAGCGAGGAGGAAAGATCGTAGCAGAGGATACATTTTTATGTGGGACTAGAAAATAGAATCAGAGACGGCGATGTTTGTCCAAATGTCAGGTAGACACTGTGGGGGAAGGGAAAAGGACAAGCAGATTTAAAAGGCAGAGAGAAGTGGTAGCAATGACGGCCACAGAGCAAACAAACAAGCCCCGTAAAATGTTTTCCAGCACTAAAAAGGGCCGGGTCGATGGAGGAGGAGGAGGAGGAGGAGGAAGAGAAGCGCTAACAAGGACGGAATGACTCCCATCAACTCTGTTGAGCGGAGAGCTGGTGCAGGACTGGAATGTAAAATGGAGGAGGGAGGAAGATGAAACTGCTGGGGGTGAACTGCTGGGGGGGACTGTGAAAGGTGTAAAATGAGGACAGCTGTGGGATCTTGTAGTGGCTGGCAGGAGTGGTACTAGTGGCAGGAGTGGTAATAGTGTAACACCGCCTTTCTCTAACATGGAGCTGTTGCACCCTGGGGGGGGCTCTGGCTTTGGCAGGAGCACCACCAGAAGAAATTTGAATGTTGCAGACTTCATAGATTTAATTGAATCCCCCTGCAAAAAATAACTTTCCACGAAACTGCAGATAATTACCTGATTCATACAAAATGAAACTTTTCATTAAAACGATCATTGCCTGCACAATACTAGGGACAAGAAACGCCAGGGGTCCGAGAAGAACGGAACGCTAGGTACTATTAGATAATGAGACGTTACTTTCACTGTCGTACTGTATGAATGCACCACCTGTTATGTTCATGCAACCCAAATTCATCCTTTTACGCTTCACTAGAGCACGGATACGTATGTGTCCGTGCACAAAAACCTCGTCAGAGTCAAATACCTTTGTGCCAGTATCTTGAGCAGGACATAAAAGTCATCCCTGCCTACTGCTATGTCTTTTAGTATGTCCTAAAACAAGAATGAGGTGAATCCTGTTGTTGGAACCATTTAAGGAAGGCGTTAACATAAGGCTAGTATTTGCTGTCCACTGCTAACGCTACCTCCGAATTGTGGTGTCTGAAGCCTCATGTTTGTAATGTATTTCTTACGACACTCCTCAATGTCCCAATCATCTCCTTGAAGGGGGGGTGGGCGAAAATCAGGACAGAGATTTGTGCACTTGTGAAAAACTGCAGTACCTCAGCCGGTGTGTGAGTGTAGATTACCGGCTGAGATAACAGATATCACAAGTCAACACGAGGACAGGGAAAACCCTCAAGAGAAGTAATAAAAATGTCACTCTTCCATGGCTTGCTTGACCTCAGAGCTTTGAACAAAGCGATGCAGAGCGAGAGGCAGTGATCGAAACGAGTGGAGAGCAATGATGAAAATAGATGGTGGATAAATTGCTCATCAGCTAGAACGAAGCAGTGAGGGAGACGGCGTGACGAGAGAATTGAGGAGGAACACCGTCGGTACAGACATGTGGCAAACCTGTGACAGCATGTCCTCCCACTGGCAGACGGATGAGGGAAGGAGGAGGGAAGGGTAATTCCATAATGAGGACGATCTGCATCTCCAGGGGAATGACCAGCGGCAGCGTTCACATTACCAGACAGAACCGAATCAGGACTGATTTCTCATTTGTTTAACCAAATGTGTTTTTTTCAAGGATTTATGAAGATTTAAGCCAGTTTTTAACAGGAATTGGTCCCAGATGGGATTCATATTCAGTGTTTCCCATGGGTTGATAATTTACTCGCGGTGGTGGGCGTGTGACGGACAGGTTCACTGATAAACTAGTCTAACAAAAGTTTATCACTAACTAATCACTAATAACCATTTATTCCAAATGAATAAAACCTAATATCTTAGGTCAACAAAAAGAACTGAGATTAAAATAAATGCCCCTGAAGTCCCTTGAGAAAAATAAAAAATAAATCTTGTGCACACAAGATAATTATCTTTTCAAAGTGACAATAAAACTTTGTAAGATCTGTTCATTCCATAATATATTCTATTGTGGCTTTTTTCATTAAAAATATGGATAAAAGTAATTTATCTTGTGCCCACAATATATATTTTTTTCTCAAGAGACTTCAGTGTTCGCCTGTTTTTATCATTAAAATAATATTCACAGCAGCGTCTCGTTAAGAAACACTCAAGTTTAACTATATAAATATAAATAGTTTATTGGTACATGTTGTTTGATTATGGTTGCGCCATCAATGCTAATACCGGTAGCACTTTGAGATTTGATCCAAATGTAAAGTGCATTATAAATTAAATGTATTATTAGCATGCTATGGCAAATCCCATTATGTGTTAGCATGAAGCTAACAGACCAAGAGCTATTATTCCATATTGTTGTGAGGTCATAAACATTCAGACTTCACCTGTTAGCCTTTTTCTCTTATATGAAGAACTTTTTAATAGGCTAACATTCAGGGAGACCAGAGTCAAAGGACAAAATTTAACTGCAGCCTCTGGCTGGACCCATTGGTCCCTAGGTCTACGTGCATCTACATTGGCGGGTCTTAATTAACCTGGGCGGGTCTTAATTTACCTGGTCGTGCCGCCCAAGTAGAGCCTATCTATCAGACACTGATATTGGATCCGTAGTCATGGTTATGCAACGTGTGTTGACCATCTGTCGGCATCATCCAACACCAGGAGGATGGTAAAACCAAATGACCCAAGAGGAGAGATGACCAAATCGAAACAATGTGAGCATGTTCTCTGTTTCAGAGGACTAATACATTCTGATTAGAGCTAAATACAGGTCACCTGTAGTTATGTATGTGCATTGTCAAATAATGATATCTGAACAAAGTTCCTTGGAATGTCCATATACCCAAATACGGATCGTGTGAACATACTGAGAAAAAAGGATGTTGGTGAGAGGAAGAGCGGAGTCTGTACTGGCGAGGAAGAGGAATGTAGGTCCTGTTTATGATGATGGCCTACATAATAGTGCTAATATGTTTTAATCAGTCTGAGCCCGGCGGTGCTGGAGAATACATTTATTCAGTTTGTGACCGAATGTAAGCGGAATACTGATGTGTTTTAAAGAACCTGAGCCTCGGGGTGAGGAAATGATTTGGGCCCGAACTTTATATCCGTAAATTTCAAATGAGGTATCAGATGAATTCACAAAATCAAAAAAACTAAACTCTCCTGTTTATTAGCTAAAACATGACTCATTTAGACCTTTTTTTATACATAGCTTGTAATGCATTAAAATATATAATGATGCTCATTTGGGTTTTAATGCAATATTTATTTTGTGGGGAAACTGATAATCTAACAGTTACTGATTTCTATGTAAAATGACCCACTGCTGCTGTCTTTGAACATCACCTGTCTGATCTGAACATTTTAAGGTTCCTGCACGGCAGGAGCTCAGAACTCCATCCAGCTGATCGCTGATGCGAGTCTGAAGTTGCTCTTTGATGTCGAGGTGCTTCACAGAGACTCCTGTCAGCATGAACCTGGAGGCTCTGAAGGAGAGACCGTTATCTGCCGTTTCACTCCAGTTTAACCGCTCACCACCTTGAAATGTTATTATCAGGAAAATTCAAAATCTCTTTCCGAATATATTCCTCCAAACGGAAACTCGGATTGTTCTCCAATGTCTTACGGCCATTATGTCATATCAAGAGATATATTAGCAATCCATCAATTCTCTACTAATCCATCCAAATCTTTTTAATGTTATGTATTGTAATAAATCATCATACTTCATCTTCAACACCAAGGCTATATCCCTGAAAAGCCCTCTATTCCCTGAGTTCTCCAGGCAATCACACTGATTGAACAAATTAAATGTGAAGTGAATTTCGAAAAAACTGTTGCACGTGAAACAAAAAAGAAGAAACCCCAGAGAGTAAACATGTGAACTATTGGAATATACATGATAGAGCTCCTTGAGTCAGTTAATATCTACCAAATATGGACTTAATTAATCCAAAAGTGGATAAATTAAGGCCCAAAAAAGTGTGGACATAAAATCTATCCAGTTCTTCCTCTCACAAAGGACTATGTCGGTATAAACTTTGAAAGTAATCCATGAAACAGGATAATATCACTGACCTTTCAGGAATGTTTTAAATGTCCGGTCAAAATTAAGGGAAATAAAATGCATTGTCTATAATGAGGTATTATTCATCTACAGTTAGAGGAATAACACTGGACTAACATGTTTCATTCATGCACATGGGATGTTTTTTGAAGGAAAGATGGTTGAATCTGTGAGATCACTTTGCCTTACACAATCTTCATACAACATAAGAGGAGGCAGGAGAACAAGACACCCTGAGATGAAAAGACTGAGGAACTGGGTCAGGGATGAAAACTGTACAGATATTCATAGTTGTAATTCTGGATCTGGTTTTAATTAGAGCGAGAGATGAAGATGGGGAGATGAGGAAGTAACGATTGTCAAAAGGATGTCTGTGATGTATGATTCACTAATAAGTAGCAGATCAAGGCGTTTGCATTATCATGAAAGAGCTTTTTTCCTTAAAGGGGAGGCACATGAACACACTTGTGCACAAGGACATGTCAAGTCAGCACATGCACACCCTTTGGAGTGTGTGGGTATTATTTTAAAGCGCTCCAGACAGAGATTGGCAGACTGAAACTTAAGTCTGGATTTCGGGCATGCATACATAAAAAGCTGTGAGATGTTTAGTATGAGCGCATGTAATGCAACGCAACAGAAAAGGGTTGAAGCTGGGTGAAAGTTTTTGGAACGCAGCAAAGAGGATGGAGGGAAGGGTGTTTTAAGTTTATTAAAGTAGGGCAATGTCAGTTACAGTATGTATTTCTAGGGTGAAGAGGAAATGTGGGACGACTGCACACAAAGTAAACGTTTAATATTAAGATATCAGGATATATAAAGAGCAAGAGGAATATTGAGACCTCTGTCTCAGCAGTCAGTGTTAGGGGCCAAGAGGCATACTTGAGGCAGATAGGATGTTTGTATGATGGAGACACAGGGAAGTCAAGATAGTGTTGAAATGACAAGGAGACGACCAGACCCCACCAAGAGGGGCTGGATGAGACACAGAGTGAGGTAAGGAGTTTGAGAGGATTAGACTGGAGGAAGCAGTAACTGAGGAGATGGGATCAGTGGAGAGGATAATGACGGAGGAAGAAAAGTTTAAAACTGGAGCTGTGACTGGGAGACAGATACAGATACATAATAGTGCTTTCACGGCAAACTTACAAATGCTTTTGTCAACGTTGAAACAAAAATCCTCCAGCTGATAGATTTAAAAATGTAGATATTTGATGTAACTACTTTAATTTATATGTATATAGGGAGATGGAGAGAGAGATTTTATTCATGTTAATATGCATTTCAGCATATGTTTGTATGAGGTTTGGAATTGTGAATATAATTTGTTGGAAAAATACAAAAGCATTAATATAAATAACAGAGTGTGTCTTAACACATCCTTTTGGAAGAACTAGGAACGTATATTTTATATGCAGAAGCTTAAACTGCCAGTAGCGCTTGTAGATTTAATAAATCATTTATTCATTTTAAGTAAATTATGGTTCTTTATAAAAAATATAGATTGAGCCTTTGTTGGTTAGTCCCCTATGAAAATAACTTTTACGAGGCAATGATCGTAGAACGTTTTCATACATTCAATGATTCATCATACAAAGAGTTGATTACGCTGTTAAACACACCGGATAAATGTGGCTGCGTTTTGTCAGCTCTCACCATTTTCCTGCCTGAATACATCACTGCAACGTATGTCTACAGTTTCCATGACAGTGAAATACAGACGCAGTCATTAAAAAAGAAAAAGAAAGAGATGCAAAAAATGTCTTTACTGTCAAGCCCATGATCTTTAATTTAAATTATTCACAGAAGTCTTACCTCTAACATAAGTTTAAAAAAAACATGACATTCTTAACAAAAAACAAATGTCTTTCTCTAAAACATGTGTCAGAATTATGGGCGCCCTGCGTGCAATGTTTTGCCCCGCCCATTTTTGACACGGAGTCTCCGTCTTTAGTCTGTGATGAGGTCTGAGGACACATGGAGAAGATCTGAGATCATTCCTCCAGACAAAAACTCTCCACCTCCTTCAGGTTCTGAGGTCCACACTGGTGGACTCTCCTCTGCAGCACATCCCACAGATGTTCTGTGGGGTTTAGGTCAGGTGACTGGGATGGCATGGCAGAATCTTTATTCTGTGACCTCTGAACCATTCTTGGGTTGATGTTGAGGTGATCTTCAGATCATTGTCCTGCTGGAAGGTCCAACCACGACCCACTTTAAGGTTCCTGACAGCCTTTTAGGTCTTCATCCAGTATCTGCTGGTGTTTGATGGAGTCCTAGGAACCATGTCTTTAACAAGACGTCCAGAACCTTTGGAAGAAAAACAACCCAATAGCATCAAAGATCCACCACCAGACTACCCAGTGGGTGTGGGGGCTTTTCCCTATGGCTATCTTTCTTACTTGGCCATACTAGGCCCATCTTAGATGTTTGTATCCAAAAAGCTCTACTTTGGTCTCATCTTACCTCTGACCTCCTTCCAGTGAAAGACTTTTTTTTCTTGCTACCCTCCCAAACAGCTGCTTCTTCATTATTGGTTTAACTGTTGAAACGGACATTTTGAACTGCTGAGAGATGTTCTTGTCTCCATTGCCAGTCCCATTTGTGCTCTGCTCCACTTTTATGTTTCTTTATTTTTTATTTTTGCTGTTTTTATCCTGTTTCACGCCTTGACGTCATCTTCCTTGACCTTTCTATTTCATTTCTCCGTTCCTTTGTACATTCCTGTCACTCCATCTATTTGCATTCCTCCCTAGGCAATCTCTTCTTGCAATTTCCTTAGCTATCATGTCACTCCTTTCTTCAAGACTCTTTTGCATGCACCGTATTTTTCATCAACTTCTAACCTAGTTGTGTTTGACTAGGCCACACTGTACTCTGTCTTTGTTTTCTTTATCAATTCCCCTTACAACTCTCTCTTCCTCCTCCAATTTTACTCAATTTCTGCGTCTGCCTGTCATGTATTTTTTATTGCCTTTGAGACCTGCTAGTCTTTGTCGGTGCGGTTTGGTTCGGCAATAAAACACTTTTCCTCCGTATGTGTGCGGAGGATAGAAAGGAAGGCCTCTTTTGAGTCGTGGCAATAATACTTTATACTTCAAAAATGCTCCTTTACGGCGTCAGGAAGCGGTTTTGATGGTTTCATTGCCTCATTAGACAACTTCTATCCACATATCACACACTTAGGACCGGGAGCAAACTAGGCCTATGCTGTTGTCACTGACATTAGGGGCAATTCCCTGAAATGTCCCAAATCCCCCCTGTGTTGTACAAGCAACCCCCCTGACTTAAGTCCTCAAATGAAATAGAAAATTACTTTCACATTATTTCTTTGAAAAAAAACCCCAGCCTAAACAGTATTTTTGTGACGATGCTCCCCCTAGTGACTAAAATATGTACTATCAGAATAAAACATAATATATGCTGGATTGTTCTCAAGTCAATTCATATGCAACTAAATTGGACTTAGTTGGACCAAGGGACGAGAGATAATGGCGTGAAAACTTTTGGTAAAAAAGCTCCTGCTAATTTCAGAAATATACAACAATTATAGCATTTTGAGAAAAGGCTCCCCCTAGTGAGCAAAGTATGATTTAAAGTAAAATATAGTATTTACAAGATGGATCTCCTCCATTTGATCCATTTGCACCAAAATTCGACCAACGGTCCGAAAACGTTGTTTTTTTGTAGAAAGCTCCCCCTAGTGGGTAAATGTGATATTAATATGATAGATCTCCTGGAGCTCAGTCATACGCACAATGTTTGAACTAATTCGAACCAATAGTTCAGAAGTTTGCCCGAGAAGCTGTGGTTTATTCGTAAAAAATCCCCCTACTGAGTAAATGCTAAACGATGAACTATTAGGGTAATATATGATATATACCAGGTAGAGCTCCTTAAGTCACTTCATGTGGACAAAATTTGGACTAAATTGGACCGAACAATTGAAAAATTCTAGTTCGAAAGAATTTGGAGATAAAGCTCCCCCTAGTGTCAGAGATATACAACCGATACAACCTTTCCTCAAATCAATCCAGTTCTTCCACACTAAGGTCCATGTGGCTATAAAGTTTGAGAATGATCCATGAAAGTTTTAGAGTGACCTTGTCTCATTTAATCTCCCCGACCTCCTCTGAAAAATCTCAAAGGAGATTTGTTTTTAATTTATCTTTTACTCACTAAGCTAGCTTGATGCAAAGCATATACTTTGCTGGTGGGGGGCGATAACGACTGATGTGGGGGGCCTGCACGTCAAATATAGCATAGACAGTTGGTTGTTTTAAAATGTTTAGGGTCCCAGTCTTTGAGCTGTATGCTTTTATGAAAGGAGAATGAGAGAAAAGAAAGGATAAAAAATCAATCTGAGGCCATGAAAGGCCTTGACATGTCAAGAATACACAAAAGTAGACCATCAAGTAGACCAGTAGTAGTTAGTAGACCATCGTCTAACATGTTCTTTAAGCTCATACGGTGAGTTAGCAACGCAGCGAAGCACTTTTTTTACTCACATTTTACAACTTTCAACACAAATCGCCCCAAATTCCAAAGCAGCAGGTCAGCAGCACCGGTGCTTGAATATTCTCAGTGTATCACGATAAGCACCTCTAAAAACCTGGTATGAAGGACACACTTTTATGTGAGCGTTTCTACAGTCATTTACACGTAAATGTTGTTGAGACTATTTAACATGCCCCCCACATGCCCCCACAACTGCTGCAATTTTAACAGCTGCATAACATTTGACTGGGGATAATGACGATGGCTTATCCCATAATGAGCAGAATGCTAAATGTGTAGCAGAGGAAGGAGGAGGGAAGGGGAGGGCGGCAGAGCTGTGTACTGAGAAAAAAGATGGTGCAGCAACAAAAGGAAGAGAGAGACTCGGAGGGAAGGAGCAGCGGAGGTGAAGTGACCTACTTAGCCAGAAACGGATGCTCTGTTTGGTATATACTGTAGTGGGAGGGGGGACGCGTAAAGATTGCCCCCCCTGCCTCCACTCACTCGCTAGAGGGGGCGGGGGATAACCTGATTGGCAGACGGCCGTGTTGGATTGTTTAGTTGAGATAAGGACACACAGCCTTAATGCCGACTATATGTTTTTTGTATTTCATTCCTCTTTTCTCCCACTGGATTCCAAATATATTTCGGTTCTGCTCTAAATTCCATGATGTTGCTCCGTCAGCCCTCGTTCCAGAACTTTCTCCCAGTACATCGGTATTAGTTCTGCCTGTTTGGGCTGACAGACGGGTCTATACCTGCACAAGTCCTGCTGTAAATGTAATACAGCTGCTTATAACATGTCTATTCAGCTGAATTGCTCTTATCTTCCTTTGTTTACTCTGGTTGGAGCCCTTCTGGTCACATTGAAGAAAATAAACATCTCTTGGCCTCGACTTAATGTCTCCTTCCCTCGCCTTATTACCGCGTGGCCACGACTTAATAAGGCGTGGGAACAAGTTATTATCTCGCAAGATAATTATCTCCTGGCCATGACTTAAAAAGGTGTGGGAACAAGCTATTATCTCATGACCATGAGATAATATTCAGTTGTGGCTAGTGGAGAATACGGAGTGGGGACAAGTTATTAGGCCCCTTTGGGGACATCGTAGAAAAATAAATATCTCATCGCCTCGACTTCTGAACTCCTTACCACGCCTTTCTATCTCGTGGCCAAGCCTGTTATTATCTCATGTCCACAAGATAATAGGCATAAGGACAAGTAATTATCTCGTGGCCATGATATTTTATTTTATTTGTTTTTCCTCTACAGTGTCCCCTGAAGGGCTCTGTGTAAATGTGTGTGATTGACAGGGAGGTGGGGCTGGGGGCACAGCTGTAGCTACCATCCACTCATAAGAGCATCAAACCAGATCATCAGATCATTCTTTTGCTGTGTGTTGACAGCGGAAGCCTCTGATATTCGCTGCTACTTTTAGTTTGATTTCATCTTTTATAACGAGCATTGCCTCCATGTGTGGAATTGTTTACGACCTTTGTCCTGCAGTTATATCGAATTTTACATCCGTAAGCCATAAAAGTGTCTGATTACTGTTTTCAGCTGCTGTGATAGTTTTTAAATATAACTTTTGTCTGGACTTTGGGTGTTGGCAGTAAACAATTTTGGGACTAATTTGCATTTCAGAACGCTGTAATTAAAAAACACATTGACCAGCTGACTGTGGTTCCAGCTGTCGCTACTTTTGATGAAGTTAAATTCACTGTCAGGAAACATTTGTTACGGAAGAAAATATTTATTGGTCTGATTTAGTCCCCATTTACCTTAAATGAACAGCCTGAGGGAAATCTACCTTGTAAACAGTAACACATGAACAGTTGTTCATGTGTTACTGTTACTGTTTCACTCAAGTTATGTTTGTTTTTTTTCTTCAAAAAACTGTTTACTGAAGATGACCATATGTCTGATAATGTCCAAATTGGCTGATAAGACTCTACAAAATAAAATCTATCTTGTACAAATATAAATATTATTTCACTATAATAGTTCATATTTTACTCACTAGAGGGAGCTTTTTGTGGAAAACACAGTTTCTCGTTTCTAACTTCCCCCAAATCAGTCCAAAGGAAATCTGTCTCGTTCTATTCCTGAGATCAGATAAACTTGTGATCCTGATCTGATCCTAGAGCAGACTTCTGACTGCTTAGAGATCGTTAGGTTGAGTTGATATGGACTGTTTTAGATTCTTAATGAGTCACATTAAATTGGAAGTATTTCAATTAGGGGATTGTTCGTAAACCGCAAGGGATTGGGGGATTTTGGGGACAGACCTTTGCAGTTGTGGACAACGGCGCGAGCCTAGTTTTAATATCTTATCACGGGGCATCTGGCGATTCCCCCCCCCCTTTTACATCACATATTTGCAGAAGGCATTTAGTATTGTTAAACAAACTGATGTCAACAAGTAGTTGAAAAAGCTGACAGGAAATTGATTTTGTTTAATCTTCCCGTTAAAAAGCGGCTCTGGGGTAAAGTGAGGATTAGATGTAGCCTCAAGAAATATTGGGTGTTGTCAAAGTGAGGAAGATGGAGAGTGACTTTGCAGCAATTGGTGAAAGTTATAAGATAATTTAAACCTTTTTGGGAAAGCCAAGAGAGGAGATGAGCCGGAGCGATGACCAAAGCATCTGCCGGAGGGAAGAAAGTGCCAAGTACAGAAATATCTTTTTTCAGGAAAAATAAAGTTGCATTCTGTTAAAAGTTCTCCAGCAGTTAAAAAAAGTCACATGTCAGAAACAACGTTTCTGACATGTGACTAAAGGAGAATACAATCAAAAATCCAGTTTGTTGTGAATGCAGACCTCAATTTCAGGTTACCTTATCCAGGGCCTCCATCTTTCTTTAATCAACTTCCCCCAGCAGGCCGACTCGAACCTTTGGTCACCTACATAGAAACAAACACCACGGTATCATCCAGCAGATTTGAGACGTCATTGATTTCATTATTCCAATACAAAGTTCCGTTCGTATTTGAAATTTATTTTAAAAAAATATCAATACTTGACACTGCTGTATGGACAAAATATCAATATCTCATGTGTCCTATATTGAATCCCCCTCCTAACAATGTAATATATGCTCCTTTCATGAGCTGTAAAACAATCAAACCTCCTGACAGTGAACAGACCTGCTGTAATCCTGCCTTAATTAAAAGTCTACACCTTTGCTGCATCCATGATCCATATTCATGTGTGCAGCACCAGGGTTGTAGACCCAACAGGTGTGCTACATGAGGAATTACGACAGGCATCTAAATGACATTGTAATGTAATAAAGGCCTTTATAGATAATGTGTAGATCATTTTAAACCGGGGAAAACAGACAGAGAGAAGGGGAATTAACTTAAGTATGAAATGTTTAATACAGGGTTAGTCAGTCAGCCTATAATAACTAAAACTATGCTGTGGTCTCTGACAATGATTGAAAAATTATGGCCCAAACACTGTTAAAAATAAAGCTCCCTCTAGTGTTAGTAATATGAAACTTACCTTTGCACAAAACGATCCATTTCTTCCTCGCACTAAGAATAATGGGGGAATAAAATAAAACAAAATTCTATAAAATAGGTTTTGAGTTATGTCCAAAAAAACAGTTGTTCATCCCCCTAGCTGATAAACTATGAACTGCCAAAGTAAATTATATTAACATGATGGAGCTCTTTGAGTTGATTCCTATGCACCTAATCCCGACTACACGTTAAGAAGTTATCTCTGAATAAGTTATTTGGTGAAAAAGCTCCCCCCAGTTAGTAAAATAGCAACTTTACAGGTGATTTAAGTTATGTAATAAATAAATGACCCAAAATCAATCCAGTTCTTCCTCGCGCTAAGATCTATGTGGCTGTAAAATTAAAAACTATCAATGAAATAGCCTTTAAGTTACTGCGTTAACACAAAGGAGGATTTTCCATATTATCTCTGACTTTTCGAGGATAAAAAAAGTGCAATATGCAACATATTATGCCATACCATGTTTAGAGATATACAGTGCAGGGTTAAAAGTCAATTGTCAGCCAATTCTTCATAATTGTGCTTAACCATTTAATCTTCAACAAGCTCCTTTGTACGGCTGAAAATAGCAGAAATAAACTTGGCCTTAGGGTTGAGAGGCTACGGACGAGAAACTGCATTTTTCCACAAAAACATCCCCCTTAGTGTGTGAAATATGAAGTTACAGTAAAATATGACAAATGCAAGTGAACTTTCCCTGAGGCTTTAGTTTTTTTAATCGGACAAATATGCGACTTCTCTTAAAAGCAAAGGGAAGTGGATGTTTTTGATATAGTGGAGGAGGATCTTATGTAGGATTCTTGCAGACATCCCTGATGTGCATCAATGGAAATCTTATACATGCATAGCACAAGTATGTCATTTCAAATAAAAACTCTATATAGCTCAGCAAGTGGTCCGTCCAAATCTGGACAGCTTGTGAGTGTCAACCCATCCCAGCACCAAAGCACCAAACAGCTTGTTTTGCTGTCCGAACATCTGGTGGCTCCTGATTCCAAGGGTTGCACTGATGTTTAACACCACAAGAGAGATAAGACTTAGTGTGTGTGTGTGTGTATTTGTGTGCGTGGCCATGTTTTAGGGCTGACCTTAAGAAAGAGATTACCGTCGTCCCCAGCCAGTAGCAGGGGTACATCCATCTCCCAGAAAAACCTCCAATGCCCCTGATGAACTATTCAAATTAATGATGTCAGAAAAAAAAGGGTTTCCTGTAATAAATATGAATAATTAGTGTAAAACCAGATAGATCTCCTCGAGTCGATTCATAGGCACCAAATTTGGCTAAATCAGAGCAATGGTAGAGAAATTATAGCTGGAAATCATCTGGAGACTAAACTTCCCCTAGTGGCGTAAATCTGCTACGAACCTTTCCCAAAATCAATCCAGTTAAAACTTGGAAATGATCCATGAAACTTTTTTTGAGGCATCTCGTAAACATGGAGGATGTGCGGCGGTAGACGCAGTGACGGCGGCAGCAATGACGATTCTATAAGACTTTCAGGGGGATGTAATTATAAGATCGAACGGGTGGAGACGAGGGGAGAACACGTGTAAGCAAATCAGGAGGGGTTTTTCATGAAAGAACGTTTGATGGCAGGGAAGGAAGACGTCTCTCAGCAGGGTGAGAGGATCCAAGAGGAGGAGAAATGAAAGGATGAAGGATGTAGTGTGGAAATAAGAGGAGAGGTGAGGAGGATATCAAATGGGAGGAATTAATTTTAAGTGTGGAGAGAAGAAGAGATCTTCTCTTGCTCATTACCGTCATTATGCCTCCGTCTGCAGCTCAAACACGGCAGAGAGGATTGAGAGGAGAGGCACATTTAGTCGGCTCACAGAATGATCTCTGATGAAAGGCAATGAGGATCTGAAATGAGGCCTTGTGTGCGGTGTGTTCAAGTGTCCTCCTGAGAGAGTAGTTAGTACTCCATCTTAACGCCATGGCTGTGAAGGTTACACGGATAAAAA
Organism: Lophius americanus; assembly: GCA_037951165.1. Taxonomy (NCBI): domain Eukaryota; kingdom Metazoa; phylum Chordata; class Actinopteri; order Lophiiformes; family Lophiidae; genus Lophius; species Lophius americanus. Next base: position 267,499 of record JBBDHG010000119.1, read on the forward strand.
CATATTTTGGGCTCGTAACTATGCAGCTGAGGCTCAAAACACACGACGATGATTAGCAGGTTTTGGGGACTGAAAATAAACACAGCCGAGTCGGAGCGAGGCGGGAACGAGAGCGTTTGATTGAAGGTAGAATGAAGGGATAAATCAAACCTGTGATGCCCTTGGCACTCCCAACACAACGCAGGAGGAAGATGGAGAGAGAGGTAGATAATGGTTTTGTCAGATGAAAAAAAAAAAAAGAGCTGGAATATAGAGACAGGAAATGAAGGTGAAATTGAAAGGATGAAAGGAAAATTGAAATAGAAGGAGGGAGATGGTTCGTGCCGTTCTGTCTGAGTCAGGGACTGGTACCGCAGTCGTAGAGCGCCAGGTGAGCCCTGTGACCTACGGCTACTAACGATAGTCAACCTACATTACTGCTCCGCGGCGGCCTGGTTTGTATTTCCTCATCTTTGTATTTATACACACAGTGTGTTCCTCCGTGTTGATGAAAATATGGATCCCGAGAGATGAAACTCAAACTCTACCTTCATTTATTCCCGAGCCAAAACTGGATTAATAACGGCTCTATAGTTTGAAACTTTCTGCGGGCAGCATATGGAAGGTCGCAGAGGATGGCGAGTGACTTAATTAATGCCAGACTAACACGCCATGCTGTCACCAGCTGGAACCACTGAGGACGTTTGTCACCAGGCGAGCGCACCCATTAATTTGCCGGGGAGGTAATGATTCAGGTGGAAGGGGGAAACTGATGGTGTGTGACCAGGTCTCCGTAATTATCCTCCCAGGCCTGAGGTTCTCCGATCAATCTAATGGGTGTTCAATATAAACACAGATCAATGCAAGGTTCCCTCTGCTAAGAGCTCCTAGCTATGTCACTATTAGGCGCCATGATAATGTGGGAGGAAGACACGGATGATCAACAGGAAGCTGTTACATGAACATTATGTTAAGAAGGTCCTCCCTCACCTCCTCCTACTCTACCTGAAGCGAGCTGATGGACAACGTTGTCTCCTCTCGATTGGATCATGTTGCAGCCTCAGGCTTGAGCTGAGACAACAATATCGCATGAAATCCCAGTTTGTGTCTCTCTGGGTCCTTGACCCGCTTCAGTAGCACATTAAATATGTTTTTTATTTATTTGCTTTTCTTACAAACTGCCATGTGGTTTTCTACAAGAAATGTACAATTCTGAGTAATTGGAATCTCCAGCAGATGAAAACTCTGAATAACACAAAAGGGATGTGTGGAATGGATTTCCGAAATGTTTTCAGTCATTGAGGGAAAAAGACATTTTATTTTCACGTACATTCATGAAAAAATTGAGTTAATGTAACCCCTGGCAAAAAAACAAATGAAATTACAGAATCACCACACTTTGAGTATGCACACCTACCTACACACAAACAGTAAGACAAAATATTTTCTTCAAATGTTTTTCCTGAAGCCAGAAAGTTCAGCTGCTAAACAAATAAGTGTTTTGTGTCGTATCTGCTATTTGTTTGTTTGCTACAAAGTAAAAAAAACAAACAAGTAAATCACATTAGGGCTAAAACGAACAACTATGGTGATAATCGGATAATATATCATTTATATTTATTTATATATATATTTGTATACAAATGGGTATGTGTATAACTATATGTATTTTAGTTTATACTTGGTTATATTTTATTGTTGCTAATGGAGTGAATGTTCCCAAACCAGATTTTGTTGTTTTACTATGCAATGACCATAAATATCTATACATCTATCTAATCTATTCATAATTGAAATTATTAATCGACCAGTTCAATGATGGATTTTAATTTTCCTGGTTAAATAAAAATAAAATTAAAAAATCACGCAATTACTAAAAGGCTTTTATTAGGAATCAGCTTTTAAAATTAGCTTTAGGTTGTTTCTAGGCCACAACTAACAATAGAGAGAGAAAAAGGTTACGTTAAATGTCTTTTAATGAACCCAGTGACAGCATGTATATACTAAAGAGTAAGGGGCCACAGATGGAGCCATGGGGGACACCACAGGTCAAAGGGTCCTCAAGGAGGAGGTCCTAATCTAAGCTGTTAAAGGCCTATTCCATTAAAATGGGTTATTTTTGGCATATTAAATCATGTGAGGACTTACTAAAGATGATTTTTAAGAAGATGCACCTAAAAAAAAATTCAATAAAGGACAAATCAACTGTTAGCAAATATAGTTTTCTGAAAAAAACTCTTTACCAAAAGGTTGAGCCAATCTAATTAAGAAAATGAATATTTCATTTGAAAAGTTCCACCATGAAATAATTAACGTCTGTTTTTTCTTCATAACTGTTTAAAACCATGCTTGAGACCAAACGATTAGATTTTTAGTTTTTGTTCTTCTTGTGGAGGACATTAAAGGCTTTTAACATTTTCACACGTCGCAAAAAAGACCAAGATTAAATGAAATAGAGCAAGAACTCCTTCGTTGAAGTTGTGGTGAACGTTCCGCCTCAGGAAGACTGACTTAATTTGACATGTTGCATTTACACGACGAAGACATGCCGCAGTGTGAGGTGGGCCGGCTGGACCTCCAGACTCGGTATCACATCCAGAAGATGGGGAGATTTTTCCAGCGCTGCCCATAAACTGTCAGCAAATTTCTTGGGAGTCAACCTACTTACAAAGTAGGAAGATGTTTTTGAGTCGCTCTAAAATTAGCGACCAAGTTGAGAAGTTGGCAGCAGTTTCTGTGTCGAGCGAGTGTCAAAACGGGGTTCTGTTCCTCGTCTAGTTCCTCCTCACACTCGGGTTTGATTTGTCGACACCTATGAACTCTCTGTGGAAAACAAAAGTGTAAAGAAAAAGAAAAAGCGATTGGGTTGTGATTGGCTGTGAGGCTGAGTTACCTCCTGTATTACCTCCTAGCCTCCGTGAACCGATGGGGTGGTTCTGAAGGGCTGGTTCTGAAGCACCGGGTTTTATTCTCGGAAAACAATTATGGGCAAACACTCTTTATTCTTCGCTTCTCTCTCGCTCCACTTCTCACCTGCAGTCGCTGCCGCCCCTGCCTCCATTCATTCAAGCAGCCCGACTTCAAAGGCCAACATGGCTCTTCATTGTCTCCTCTCCTCATCTCTGTATGTTTTTCTGTCACGTTCCCTTTATTACTCTTTACCGCGCCCTGTCTCTGCCGCTCTGTCGGCCCGGATCCCTCTCTAATTGGTGCGGTATCAGTTGATGCCCGGATTCCGCTGTCACTTCTGTCTTTGTGCTTCAAACGGTGGTGCGTGACATCTCGTTTCTTCACCACACACTGGTTTGAAGCCTTTGTGGGTGGGTGTGTGTGTGTTGAGTGTGTGTGTTGAGTGTGCGTCTCGTAAAACTTCTCAGATACTGTAAGTTACATAAACAAACCGGACCACAGGGAGAAGTGAATGGAGCAGCAGCAGGTCGGAGAGTCGGGCTTGGGTCGGTGAGAGGGTTAAAAGTGAGGGAGGAGTAGATATGGGATGAATTGGGCCTGATGGAGGAACAAGTTAAATAAAGAGGAGAGGAGCTGTGTGTAGAGTCTGTGTGGGGTCATTTAAGGAGCCGGAGGATTCGGGTCATTACCACCTCGCTGCGCTTTAAAGGGCTTAGAAAGTACGAGGATCGTTTTAATCTCTTAACCAAGGTCATTTTTAACTCTCCACTTCCTCTCTCGCTCTCTTCATGTGATTTAAACTGCCATATTTAAGAAAGGAACATTTTGCGTCTGCTGCATGCTGCATTTGGCAAGAGACCGGGATCATTTATCAACCAAACATTCAGCGGCTGGTCTGCTACCAATCGGATCGGACCAAATGAATTTTCGATTAGATGCTTGTTGATTTTCAGAGATTTATTTTTGACACAGTATCTTACCAACACAAGCTAATAGTGGAGTACATAGGAATGGATTAAACCAAATACCCCATCTATGGAGGACTGGTACAACATTACGTATGAAATCTCTGTAATCGATCGATCGACACAGTTTTTGCAAGGGTTGTATGATCCAGTCCCTGGGTCCCTACCTTGTGTCAGACTGTGGGTGGGGGCAGCGTCAACGGCCATCTTCCAGTCTTCTGACATGGTTCCATTTTACTTCACCTGGATCCTACTAAGAATAAGGAGGTCTCACTCTTACCCCAGTTTTCACATCTCAAGTCTCACTTTTACACTTGTTCTATACCAACAAAATACGGCTGGCTGTCACAGAGGGAGAAGTGGACAATCTAGAACGTCTTGAAACGCCACTCCAATGTTTAAGTGCACATCATTTTCTTAGATTTCTATTTTATCATTTGTTTGAATTTGAAGAACATTCCAGGTTTTCTTTCTGTGTTCAACATCTACATTGTAAAAAACAAATAAACAAGGCTGTTATCACTGTGAGAGCGCCAACATTCAGGAGACTCAACTGTTGTCACCATGTGACTCCAAATAAAAGACCAAATTAGAAAAAAAGAAATGGATATAATCATAGTGAACCAAAATGATTTTTGCAAACCAAGTAAATAACCCGAATGAACTCCTGAACCTAAAATCTGTTTTTTCAGTTCTGTTGTTAACAAACGGAGGAAATCAGTGGCTTGAAACGGCACCAATCAATGATGAAATGAGGTGGTGATAATAGCTTGTATTGACGAACCCATGGAGGTTGACTAACCTAACTGGTATCTCCACTCAGCTGCAGGTTGACTCTGGTTTGAAGTTAGACCACAAACACAATTATTTATAATTATAATGATAAGGAAATCTCTGTTTCTGGGTATGATAAGCCCGTTGTTTTCTAGCTAAATGCAAAACCTGGCAACATGAAGTTTTCATTTCCTACATTAACATTAAAGTATGTACGCTTTTATGAATGATCATACTAGTACTTGCAGTGCCATAACATTACAACCACCTGCGTGTAGGTCACTTATTTTGCCAACAGAGCAGATCTGTGAACACTGTGCCTTCTTTCTTTCTTGTTCTTCTTTTAGAAGAAGAAAAAAAGTTCTGTGTTCAGTTCCGTTAGAGAGGACTCCCCAGCCTAATATCAGTGTGAACAAGCCAAAGACTGAAAGAGTTAAAGGAAAATCTGCTGTAATTACAATCTAGGAGACTCATAACTCTTTTCACCTGAAAGGGAAGTGTCACTTTCTGTGGGGTAATACAGAAGATGTCCTATATCGTGACTCTCCAAACTCAAGGAACTTTTATATATATATATATATATATATATATATATATATATGGGGATATATGTATATATATACATGTATATAATATGAATTAAGACAATATTGCGTAACAGGAAAAGTAACACAGTAGGATCAGATCATTTGGTTCATCCACATGATTAAATGATGGTCAGTTATATTTACTGTTCATGCTCATGTATGTTATACTCATAAATATGACACTGCATTTGTTCTACTTGAGAAGTGGTATATGTCCCTTCAGTGGGTCTATGAATAATGAAAAAAAACCCTCAAAAAAACATTTGCTCTGAAGTTCAAGGCCCAGAACAGTCAGTTTCAGAACCAGAGGGGGATAAGAAGCCAAAGTGAAAATATGTTAGACGTTAACTTTCTTTCTTGTCACTGCTTCACCAGTTTTCCTTCCTTAGACCATTTTGGCTTTTGCTAACTACTACAGGAATGTCCAACAAATCCAGATGTTCTGGAGCTGATCTGACCCAGACAGAAAGACATCACTACTTGGCTCTCATCAAAGCCACTCAGATCCTCACGCTTATTCTTTTTTCCTGATTCCTGCATCAGCTCCAGGACGAAATATTCCCTTGCAGCCTGATAATTCCCACCTACTGGTGATAGGATCATCCATCGTCATTTTTCAGTGGTTATATTGGTATGGCTATCTATCAGCATGATAGAGTGAAGAGGTGTAACTCCACTTTTCATGTCGTTGACCTTTTTAGGTTTGTTGCAATTTATCAGTTTTCTGAAGACAATCTTTACCTTTTATGTCTTTTTTTATGTTTTATGGCAATTTTGACATTCTTAAAAATGGGTGGGCATCAGAGGCGGAATTCATCCAACTTCCCTGAACTCCTGAAATGATGGCCTGTGTTGAATATACGGTTGTATATTTCCACCACTAGAGAGAGCCTTTCACACAAAAAGGCTCTCTCTCTCCCTATTTATTCTGACATAACTTCTTAACCGTTGTAGCTTACGACTGGAGGAGATCTATCATTAATTTATGATGTTAAAATGGAGATGCCAGAGAGAGGAGGTTTCTGGATGTGGTGAAAGGAGATGCAGAGGACGGGGAAACAGATGATCCTCTGCACTGATCCATAAAGGGAACCAAAGAAGAATGAGAAAAACCCTTAATACTTCATCTATTACTCAGTAGGGGTGCATAGGAATTGACTTGAGATCAGAGATCTATCTTGGATACGTCAAATTTACTTGAATAGTTCTTTTTTTACTCAGTAGGGGGAGCTTTTGTTACAAAAAACACTGTTTTACGAACTTCAGCTGTCATCTGAGGAGTTAAATCAGGGCGATTAAGCGTACAACACAGGGGATTGGGGGCTTTTCAGAGCTATACCGACAGCAAAGGACTAGTTTCATGTTTTTCTCAATTTTAATACTGCATATACATATATTATATGCAAAATGGTAACTATGTGTAAGAAGAGAGGAGGTGAGATGGGGAAGGATGATGATGATGATATGGGTAAATCAGGAAGGAAGAAAATGGGGTTTATTTGTGAGACAGCGCTCAGGGCTGAAAGAAGTTGACACCTTGACTTCAATTATTAACGCTGCACTTGGCTCCTCACACAGGTCTCAGTCGCTCTCATCTCTTCTGCCCGTCTGGCTGCAGCATCTTCCGTGACACCGCCAGGCTCTGAGTCCTGCTTGAGCTCGGGAGATAAAGGCCCCTCTTTTTTTCTTGTCTCTGTAGGACGCCGCCGCTCAGCTCATATCTTTATGCCCTGGGATCAGAATTAACACACTTAACATTCACAAAGGCGCATACCGGCGAAAGCGATGCATAAAAGCGCATTATAGTTCATTAGCACAGTTGACAAAAGTCAGTGGGCGGATTCATGAACGCATGTTTAATGAATGAGCCAACACACACATTTAGAATTGTGGAAACATTCTCCAGCACATAAGGTGTAAACCGTAACCTCAGAGTCACACAGGATGTTTTCACCCTCTACTTTTTCTGAAATCCTCCAGAAATAAAATTGCTTTGTTTTTTTTGCGTGTTTGTTTTTCCCTTCAAAACAACCTCAGTCGTCTGAGTGGTTCCAATGACTGAAGCTCCCCTGCGCTGGTTGCGTTTGTGCCACTGTGAATATAGATCCCTTATATATGTGTTTGTGCAGTTAAGTGTTACGGCAAACATCTGTCCCGCTGCACGTTTGATTAGTCTCCTGACAAGAGCAAAGGGAAAGGTTGTTTACAGCCAGGAGTTTGATTTAAAACTCTTATTTTAACGTCCCCGTCTATTTGTAACTTCCTGCATAACTGCTTCACCCTGGATTATTAACGCATATGAATATATTCATCATATTCTGGTTTTTGTCTGTAGTAAGGAAACTGAGACGCTGTAATCTCTTTTCCGTCTTAAGTTAGGAGTGCGTGTTCACGGATCCGTCAGCTGCGTTTATTGTTCATTTATGACACAGAAGTTTTACATAATTATCTCCCCGAAAAGTCACCGTGCTCGCATTTACAGTTCTTTTGTGTTAACAAGATAGCTGGTTCATGAATCATTCTCATTTGATTTGATTTTATGATTGGGTGATTTTAGGGAAGGTGGGTTGCATATTTCTGCCACAAGGGGGCGCTTTATCTCCAAACGTTTTTGGGACATAGTTTCTCAACCGTTGGTCCGATTTTATCCAAATTTGTTGCTTATGAATGAAGTCGAGGAGATCTATCTTGTTGATATCATATTTGAACCACATTTTTTACTCATTACAGGCAGCTTCTTTTTTTTTTTAATGAAAATCCCTGTTTTTCGCACAGCTTCATCTTTCATTTGTCGAGGTCAATCAGGGCGGTTGCATGTCCAATACAGGGGATTGGGGTCTTTTCAGGGATATACCCTATTACTGTTGTGGTTGACAGCATATGCACAGTTTCATGCATTTGTCCATTTCAATACCGCTTCAAATAATATGCAGTATCTATGAGTGAGAGGAAGAAGCATGATGATAAGAAGAAGTGGCTCATATTTTATTCACCAGGGCGAGGTTTTTTTTCTATTTAAAAAAATCAAAAAACACCTTTTCTCCACATTTAATCTGAGGTGATAAATAATCGGGGTTACTTGTAGAATGCAGGGGATTGGGGACTTCTGTGTTGGGACGACAGCGTAGGCCTAGTACATGTGATTATGGAATTCTTCTCTCTATGTTTAGTTAAAGCAGCTTTAAACTTCATATCATAAAACAGGTCTACACTGATACCCGGTGAAAAGACTGACCACCAAACACCATCGCAAAAGTCAACCACTAAGTTCTGGCGGTTTTCTGCCTCCACAAACTTGGACGTGCTGTTTGAAATGATTAATCGTTTTCTGTGAATTATTCCTTATATCAGGCTGTTTAAACACAATTCTGATGCATCCAAATACATATATATACATATATATAATTACTGCTCCGTTCTTCTGCATGTTAGTGTCTGTTAGATAGAAGCATGTAATCACGATGTAATCACGAAACATACACACAGCTTGTCGAGCTGCAGCAGCTCATGGATCTATACAGAATGGTTCTGAAGACCACCTGACAGGTGGGTTTTAATGAGTTTCGCCTGAAGTCATTGGCACCCTATCAGTCGACACATGGGTGGCAGTGACGGCTTGGGGGTGTCTTTGTCTGTTTGTATTTATTGGGTAGTTTCAGAAACTTCACTCCTACATGAGGACAAACAGGTTAGGGAAATGCCTGAGAGCCATTTTCAGATTCACCTTGTGTTTTTATCAATTCACATTCCGCGAGACGCCTCAGGAGGCTGATTATTCGTTTAATGTTGCAGAGAACAGCTTTGTGCATATGTATTGATTGGATGAGCCAAAACTAAGAGCAGCATCCGGTTCAACGGGAGTAAACTTCTGCAGCCTCCAGTGTTGTATCAGTTTGATATTTAATGACGCTGTCTGAAGAAGCCTGGGCGGCCCTCCGTCACTTTAACCCAGCAGCAAACACCAACGACTCATGAGAAGCACCGCAAGGTGTGCCTTTCAGGAATTCAAGGTAGTAAACGCTTTGGTGGACAACAGAGAAAGTTTACAAGGCTTTTTTCCCTTTTTGTTATTAAAAATAACTTATTTCCAGTTTACAGTCACCCAGATTCATTTGCTACCATTATGGCACACTTTATAAAATAATTGTATACCGATAAGGCAAAAACAGGAAACTCAAAATACAAACACAATCAATACATGCAAAAATACATAAAAACAAGAAGTTAGAGATGAAAAAAGTCAAAATAAGATAAGTTAAAATATCAGCCAATAGATTCTTAATGTTTATGAAGATGGTGAAGCCATAAAAGGCAATTAAACAAAGATATGAATAAATTAAGAATTGAATACATACAAGATTAGCACTTTGAGATTTGATCCAAATGTATTATAAATTAAATGTATTATTATTATTATTAAGATCAGAGAATATTGACCTATTTTGAGTTTCAGCTTTAAAGGAGGATGGTGAATCTTTCCTCCCCTGCTACTTCACACAGACAGCCTTTCACCTTTCCGCCCTGTAGGTGTCTCATTATCTGAAATTCACTAATTCATTTTTGCTCAGCATATCCTTACCGTAATGTCTAGTGTATTATGCCCTAACACATCGGAAAGCTCTTGTTCTTTCATCAGAAACCATTTGAATTTTTTGAATTGCGTTACCGTTCAGCAGTAACGATACCGAGAAGCTCTTCTCTGTTATTAACTATTTCTCTGCTTTCAGGTAGTTTTTGAATTTTCTAGATATCCCAAACCGTCTAGGAGTAACGGTAATGAGAAGTAATTATGCCTGTCGTCCTGTCGGTTTTTTTCATTATTCATAGTGCCGCTGAAGGGACATATACCTCTTCTCAAGTCCTAAGGATAAGAGTAAAAGGGTTTAGAAATCAATCAATCATCAAAATCCCTTAAACTCAACCAAAGTCATCAGTGATCTGAAGACCAAGTCCATCCTCCTGTCTTTCCTTAAAAAATAGCTGAATAGCCCAGTGTACATCCTGGACGCGTCGCAAATTCCTCACAGAGCCGACACGTAGATGAGGGTAATGAATAATGAACGAATGACTGACGCTGTTAGATAGAACTCCTCTGCCTTTCAGTCCCATTATAAGGTCATTTTCCAATGGCATGGAGGTCAGTGCTGACAGCTTAGGCTACCCAGTCTTTTTCAACAAGAGGTTTTAATTTCATTTGCTGAAAATAACTGCTGGACAGAGGAAGTATATTAGAACCCAACCATCTAGCGGTGACAAGCCTGTGTACTTCTAGTGCCGGCGCCAATGGGGAATGCTGAGGCTCGTGTCAAGAAGGGCATGCTTCATAACACCTATTGGCCAAATTAATTTGTGGAACGAGATGATCCACTGTGGCGACTCCAAAAGGGAAAGAACCCGGACAAGAAGTAGAAGAAGAGGCAGAATATTCGATTGGACAGTTTTCCGCTTATGCAGGAATTACGCGAAAGAACACGCCCAACACAACTTCTAAATCTGATTGGTTGAAAAGTGAGATAATCATGGCCGAGAGAGGGGGTTCAGGCTGGTTCTCGATTCCGGTGATCATAAAATGACACTTATGCCCCAGATACTGGGTGTAAACATCGATCTTCTGACATAAAATCTATTCTGAAGGAGAAATGTTGGGATCGGAAGTGCCGATATTTTAGTTTCGATGCCCACACCAGTTCTTCCTATCGTTTCATGACATCCTGGTCACAGTTGCGTCCATTAGCTCTTAAACATGCTATCATTAATTATATTGTAGCTGCTATAATTTCCAGAGGGCAGTTAGATTGCTGTAGATTGACTGTTGAGTTGTAAACGGTAAAAGCGCGTCAATATACTGTTGGTCATTAATATTGGCAGCTCTAAACCTCTGCAGTATTGGAAAACATGATTTGCATGTCATAAGTGTAGCTCTACATAGTTGGTATTATATTTCCTACTCATTTTCCTCCTCAAGCCCTCGAGGGGCTCCGTATGTTAGCATTGGACAGTCCTCATCATCCTCTTCACATCTCCTCTCCTCTCTATCATCTTCCTCGCCAAGTGGCTCGGAGTAGTCAAGCCTTTTCCTTCCCTGGCTTCTGTTCTGGCCTCTCATCTCCTCACTGTGTCGGACCGTCTCTGACTTGAAGGTTCTGGTTAATTTGTGCTCACATCGTCGAGGAATGCTGTAAACGTTGTCGTTGTTGTAGGGAAAGTAAAGGACTGAGAGTCCGGCACTAAATTATAATAAAGATGACTTGCACAATGTTTTTGTCCGCCAAAACTCAGTCTACTAGTAAGAAGGAGTATTAATAGACAGGACAAAAAAAATAACAGGAGAAACATTCCTTTTTTTTCATATTTTGTTTCCAGTAAAAAGTCCAAATGTCAAGAACTAAGTAGAACTAAGTCTGAGAAATACATATATTTGTTCATTTTTACCTTCTTTTGCATTTCTGTGCCTCAGTCCTCGTACAATCGCTCCGGCATCCTCCAAAGCTCACGATGGATGTGATGAGGTATTATGGCTTCAGCTCGTCAGGAAAATCCATGTTTAGACTTTATTCTCGAAATGCAGTATAAAAACAAACGTTGCCCTGTGATTTAGTTCGACTTTATTATCATCATTTCAAATTCATCTCGACATTTTCACTTTATTCTCCGACAGAAATACGAATTAAAAAAAAAAAGTTTTTCATGCCTGCCCCTTATACTCATAATAGAAGAAGCTGAAGCTGTCACGTTTTTCTCCCCCGTCTGTGATATGAGAGAATGTGAAAACTGTTTAGAGCTGGACTCAAACCTAACATACTTCTTAGTCTCATGGTCTCATATTGAGGTATGATAATGCTCCGCCTTCTTCCCCTCCCTCTCTGTTGAATCCTGAAGTCATAGGTTCACGAGTTTGTTTAATCTCAGAGCGTCTAATTAGCTCAGCCAATAACTTCAATTCTTCATCTTATTCTTCTTCTCAGAAGTGTTTCTAAATCTGAGGACAAGAAAGTAGCTGAACGTACTCGACACAAATGTTACTACCTACTGCAAAACGCGTCTGAATAAATGTTTCTGCATGAGACCATAACAGCCTTAATAATATGCTTAATTAATGAAAACAATACTACAGTTTACACTTGGTCTTAATGAACTACTCATGTGAGAATAAATTATTATTCTCACATCAGTAGTTCATTATTATTCATAGCAGTTTGCAGACAGCGTCCTTTATTTTTGTATGATTCAGTATCTTTAGAATAGAGGGTCAGAATCTTTACATTAATTGGGTTCTTCTTACTTGAACTTCTTCACACTGGTTCCTCTGTTCTGCTTCCTGCCAGGTCTTCAGGAGCGGTGAGGGGATGGGTATCCGTCTGGACAGTGCCTCTGCCTTCCAGGGTGCCATCATTTCGCCCCACTATGACTCCCTGCTGGTTAAAGTCATCGCGAGTGGGAAGGACCTGCAGACGGCGTCGTCCAAAATGAGCCGAGCCCTGGCGGAATTCAGAGTACGAGGGGTCAAGGTAGGACATTTGGCCACGCCCTTGTGGGTGTTTTTTTTGCTTTGTGTGCAGCTTTGATGTCCATGACGGTGAAACCTCTGAGATAAGAGGAAGTGGGTAATGTCGGCGGACGTTTTCAAGTTGTGAAGGCTGCGAGATGAATGTTTGATGCTTTCCGGACCAAATGGATGTAAATGCGCTGGTGTTCTCCCGATCGGTTCGCCCTGAGTGAGTCCACTGCAGTTAAAAGTGAGAGGAGGAGAGGAAGGGCTCGCTGAAGGTGTGCTGCTGGAGGAGGTTCTGTTACGAGATGCTCCAGTGCTTTGACACTCCTTTCATCTCTTTATTACCTGTCTTGTTGATTAGTTGCTCTACATTACTTGTTGTTTCTTGGTTTCCTAACTTAAACACAGCGTGTCTGAGAGATGCTCCAGACGGACGGGAGTCTCGGTCATTTTTGCAAAAGCTGCAAAAACGGTTGTCGACCAGCAGCGGTGTTGTCTTTAAAACGCCATTGTTAACAAACCGAGAGGCTGGAAGTAACTACAAATAATGATCTGTTTCTGGAGCAGCCATACGAGTGACTGTCAACAACATCTCCCGCACATTTTCAATGGGTTTATTTAGGCCTGTTTGTTTTTCTTTTTCTAAATTGGCTCAGACCTGTTTAAGGTCCTTTCATCTAACTACATATGATTAGCGCTACAATCAATTGGAAGATATTGACTAGATGTTGAACTGCTCGAATAAATGTCCCAGTGTGTTTTCACGCTCAGAGCTCCAACAACATCTCGTTTCAGAAAAATAAAGAAAAATTGGCGAGTGCTGCACTAAATATTTACAAAAATAGTAAAATTGGCAATGAAGAAATTGAAAAATCAGGTTGCTCTTCAGAGATTGGGCTGAGAAAATATAGATGAAGGTAATGAATTCCAACAATGACTTCTGAACTGTTGAGCTGAAAGAAAATGTGTGACTTGATGGATGGCAATCTGGAGGAATCCGAGGCACTTTGAAAATGGGTTAAAAATCCTTTATAAGATCACGCATAATACGGAGTCTTCATCAGTGCATGAAGAGACAATCAGGAACAGCTGTGGATATTAAAATCTGACTGTACAGAAGGTCATGTTACCTAACATCCCGTGTAATTTTCAACATCGAACCATTTGAGAAATAAATAATCATAACCTGAGAATAACTAAACGTTATGAATTTCAATGATCATGCAGAAAATCTCCACCATGTATCTCCTGTGAGGACTGAGCTGAAGGACAAAGATGAACTCATACTTATAGGTGAACAAGGATTCTCTTTCAAAATCTTTTTTTAATGATTTGTTTCAGACCTGCAGTGAAGAACCGCACGGCTCCAACATAACAGTCGCATAGACCCATGAGCTCTGCCCCCCACCCCAACACTTTCCCAGTTACCTCCAATATCTGCAGAAGAAAAGAGATGAATTCTATATAAATGAATAAAATAAATAACAGAAAAAAATGTTATGGTAATATAATCAAAAGACTAAACAATTCTGAGCTGCTGCTCCTTCGGTCGGATGTTGACCTTGTTGATAAATGCAATAAAAACCTTCCAGGTTCTTTCAATTTAATGATGGTGATTTAATCAGTAGAGTTCTAGTTTATTCCAGTTTGATATGAATAACGACCCCTTCGATCCACCTTCTAAGTGAACGGATAGAAGAGGGCGTTTCCATCTCAGTAGAATAAGACGTCCAGCTGGGAGAGCCATTGTGAAGGCCGTGTCCCTCGTTCTGAGACTGAGGGACTCGGTGCAGGGTCACCAGATAGGGCTGTGGGGGGGTCCAGGAACCAGGTCTACATGAAAAACCGCACCAGGTGCTTTAAATAATCCACACCAGAGGACTACTAGTTTGAGACAAGACCAGAGCCTGTGAGTCTAATTGACTCACAGGATTCTGCAATTAGACCTCACAGGTCTAATTGCAGAATTTTATAGACTGTTTATATCTATAAAATTTTGACAGGCGTAGTGGATCCTTAAAAGTACCGGATAACGTAAAAGACGTGGATAAAACTGAACTACGTTCCCTCTCGTCATCAAGTAACGGCAACTTTATTCATACAGAACATTTCAGCCACAGGGCAAGAGCCTTACATAAACCATGAAGAACAAGTGCAAAAAAAAAATCCAGACCTCGTTACAGCGCTTATAAAACATTTAGAAAGATTTTAACTTCAAAAAAAGCTAGAATAATGTTATAATGTTTACGATATGGACGGAGCAACCAGGGGTTTCAAGATGACTAATACTAAAGCTCATCTACAGGGACGCCTGGAAAAAAACAAGGTTTTCTTCTTAGTTATTATTGAATGGAACGAGAAGAAGAAGCACAGATCCAGAATGTCAGTTCTGTACTTAATGCTCATGCAGTTTACACCTTTGTGAGGAACCATTCCTGATTACTGCTATCTGGCTGACGCTGAAGTCACACATACAGGCGCTTCACTACGTGTGGCTCTTTTTGTGCATCACCTTGAGGTTAAAGCGGTGATGAATGATTAATTTAGTTTCACCTGGAAGCAGCATTTGACAGCCGAGGTCTCGGCTGTTTTAGTTTCAGATTGGAATAATGTGCAGATAAAGTCATTCCTGTTTCCATCTCATCTGAAGGTCGTCAGTCGCTGCTATTTTCCCCTGCAGAAGTAACCTAATTATATTATTTCGTACATCTCCACAGTTTTTTGTTGCAGCTTAGAGTTACATATGAGCCGTTAAACCTCAGTGAAATCTAAGCAATGGTCGTGAAAGACTTTGGACAATTTATTTATTTTGTTATTCTTTAATGAGCAGCTTGTGCAGAAATGAGCATCAGGCTAAAGGAAAAGAACCTCGTCCGGCTTCTGTTGTCCAACACTTGGAAATGTATAAATGTTCTGATAATACTGATAATAGTTGGACTACACATCCATAGTCCAGAAAACACATGGGTTATTATTACCGTTAACTGAATGTGATGATAACTAGTGGGGTAGAGATCAACAAACACTTGAGTTGGTTAACGTTTTTCATATGGGGATTCCTCCCTGTACAATCAAAAAAAATTAACTGTTGGATTGACTTAACTTATTTATGTCAACAGTTTCCACACAACTGGGTCATATTAGATTTAATTTAACAGCGTCATTAAGTAGGAAATAACTGATTTATATACAACCAACTTAACTGATTAAACCACGCTAACATTATCTCCTCAACTTGGATTTAATCAATAGGTTTGAGTCCAGTTTAGGAAACGAAACACCGCACATATAAAGCAATGTCCTCTTTTGTTTTAACTTAACTGTATTGAATAATGCCAAATGTACAATTTTTAATGCTACTGACTTAACTAATTTAAGTAAATACCTAAGTATAACTTTATTGTTGAACCTCCGTAAATGACCTTTACTAGCTGCTGTCTGGTACTAGCTGCTTTCTGGCACTAGATACGGTTAAAAGGTAGTTATGTAGCTAACCTAGCCACAAAGTGATCACAAACCAGTGGGCTTCTACTGTTGGTTCCAAGCCTGGATAAATGGGGAGGGTTCCATTAGTTAGCCAGCAATGTTTACGGTCTATGGATAGAAACTGACGGGGGAGTTTCCAAAAAGACAAACCAATAAGATCTTGTTTGTCTTTTTGGTTGCAAAAGACAAACAAGATGACTTATAAAGAGCAACCAAACTACACTGTGTGTGTCAGTAGTTGTGTTAAATGAGATGGAAACAAGGCCTTTAGGAAGTGAATTGCCTCAGTCAGTGTCAGTTGTCATCCCGACTCCCCTGCAGTTTTTGAATTGGTCCTATTGAGGAGAAGGTTTTCACCAAATTTGTTCTTCTTGTCTCCAATCTTTCACTTAACTTGGAGTTCAAGTTTCAAACAGAGTAGATTAAATAGATGGAAGTTTCTTTTCTGAAAGTGTTTGAAAGTACAGCCTGATGTGTTGTGGTTTCAAGCCCTTGTCTCGACCGCAGTGGATTATCTAAATACAATCTAGGAAGTCAAACTGATGCACCTTTTTGTTCAGAACAAAATGCCCGGGCATGATTGTGTTTCCACAACCCAGCGACTCTGACCTCGGAGCTCGTGCTGATTACATTTAAAATGGACTTCATTTCACTCCAGCAGCGGAGCAAGATAAGCTTCATTCTGTTCTGAAATTTACAGCATCAACTGATGCAAAGAACAGGTCACCGATTTTTGTTTTTCATGGTGGTTTTTTAAGTACACATAATGTGATCGGATCCTTTTTTTCACCCACATCCATTTGACGCTAAGAGAGTCAGAACCTAAACTGACCTGTTATCCACTTAAAGTACTAGAACTGAGAACTGAAGCCGAGGTTCTGATCCAGCAACTGGGAGAAGCAGGTTACCCGTCCGGGATATAAACAGGGAATTTTCTTTATTCTCTAAAATAAATGCTAAGTTATTCTCTAACTTAGCATTCTTCTTTGTCACTGATTGTCTGCAAGAATTTCATTGTAGCGTCCCGCCTGAGATCAAAATATTTTCTGATTATTTTGCGTCTGTGCTTACAAACAAAAATCTATTATAAGTGACGTAAAAAATGAACAAATATTTTATGGCTCCACCTAAATGTCTAAAAGTAGGTTTTTTTTATTGTCCGCATAGATTAACTTGTAATCAAGGACATCATCATCATCAGAATCATTTTTAATATTGTTGCACTTGAATGCAGACTCTTCATTTCCTGTTAGGGCTGCGTGACGACCAAACAATCCCCTAAGATGGTACTGAGCTGCTGAAAATAGATCCCAACGGTTTCCACGCCTTCCCTGGATTCATAATGGCGCATTGAAATCATTCAAAATGCTCATTACATAGGATAGCAAACATTAAAGCTCAGATTCTCTATCTTACAAGCCAGTTCAGTGCACACCTGCATCACGACGGTGAAATCCGTCACGGATTATCTGTCAACAGTGGAAGGAGATTGGATTAGTTCCCTACGGCCCTGAATTCTGCACCATAATGCAGCATATTTTACGCTCTGAGTTATTTGATTTCCTGGTGCCGTTTCCTGACAGAGATGGAGATGTGATATCAGTTTGACTTCCTTAATATCCGGACTGTTTTCTATCACGATGCTTAATTGATTTTCTGCTGCGGCTGATTGAAGGATCTTCATGTCTGTGGACTCGTTACAAAAAACCCGATTGCTGCAAAGCCCGTCAGAGAAAAGGGTCATAATGAGGATTTTGTTCCTGGTCTTTGTTCGTTTATCAGTGCTTTGGTGAGTCACAGCCTCAGAGTGTGTCGCTGTGTCAGAATGTTACCAATAAGAACATTAATTGGTAACAAATCCAAGGCCTATTACTGCCGCCGTCTCCTCACAGAGAAATGACACCGAAGGCTGGCGTCCCGATAAGCCTCTGGACAAACGGCTTCACTAAATATAACATTTGAGACTCGACTCGGCTTTTCAGGTTCTCTATGATCCTGGTAGTCCACAACATATTAAGCTTAGAAAAAAAACTTTAAATGCAGTGAGAAAATATGTTTAGGTTCGTCTGAAGTTTCATTTTAAACGGTGAAATTGAAGGAAATCAAAGGCACTCTCTTCCGTTTAAAAATAAAAAAAGCCTTTGTTAGCCTATTGTTGCAGGCACTTAAAATTTGGAAAGAAAATCAAATGACGGCAGATATACGTTGTTAAAAAGTGACGTCAATCAGTGAACACCTAACGACAATATTCAATATTGAAGAGAAAACTATATTAACAATCCAATGCATGATGTAAGAAAAGCTCTAATGAAGAATTTTATCTATTATATTGTAATTAGAGGTGCACCGATTGCAATGTTCTTGGCTGATCATCAATTTTTATAAAGTCTGACCGGCCGATTCAAATTTTTTTCGAACAATTTTTTCCTTTGAAGTTTAAAAAATCATAATAAGTAGTTTCTTATTTTGAAGGATTATAGTTCATAATAAGTAAGTTGGCTGCTTGGCCGTGTGTAATGTGCATATGGCCGGTTGAATTTAATGTACCCTCTGTCCTTCCCGCCGTGTTTTACTTTAAACTTTAGTATGAGAGTGAAGTGAAGTTCAGAGTGAAAATAATACTTTGTAAGCGTCGTTCAGTCCATTATTGTTATATGTTGGCATTGTTCAGGGACTTTAGGAATCCTATCCATTCATCGATACCTTTAAATTCAGCCGGGATCCAGAAACCGGCAACAAAAAAGCTTGAAAGATTTGAAACGTGAAAAAAGAGCTCTGTCAAAGTAACATTGTCTGTCTGTCTGTCTGTCTGTGGGCGCATGTGTTTGTCAGGGAGCATCAGTGAGTGTGTTTGGTGTCAAGGATGAGGCATGTGTGAAGTGGTTAAATGTCATGCATCCAGCAGCAAAAAGAGAGAGAGAGGGGAAGAGTGATGGACAGGAACGCAGCAGCACATGTGACAGGAGGGTAAAGATGGATGGAGACAGGAGGGAGTGGTTGAAAAAAACCAAAAACCCCACAAGGGCAGTGAAGGTAGTAGGAGCGTAACATGAAATGACGTGTGAGGCGGTGCGGCCCGTAGAGGCCAGCGGACCCTCACCTGTGGCTTTCCTACTTGTGTCTGCGATCCGTGCTGCTCGATAAATATTGAAGCGATGGCGACTGAATGACGGCGTGAGCAGGAATGTTATTTATAGAGACGACCCACATTCAGTCCATTCAAATAGAAGCTGTTGATAATTGATACCAGCGCCAATGATTAAATAATGCCGTATATGTGAGTGTGTATTTGTTCAGAGGCTCATTAGTCACTGGCTGGAGAAGAGGCCATACAGTAGGTCTTAACACAGGAAAACTTTTAATCACGTTAGACAAAAGCAGCCCAGTGTCGCTAGCGTTTACATTATTTAACTGTTAGGTCCACAACGTTAGAATAATTTAATTAACTTTGAAAAAGTCCTAATTGAATGGTTGGCTTTCAAATATAGGGTGTCCAAAATGAATTATAGATATCTGTAATTGGTTTTAAATGGGAGTTTTAACTTTATTAATTGTAATGAAGTGAAACGTATGAAATGAACGCCACATTAGTTCATTCAAGAGGTCCCGCCCCTTACAGCGCCCTCCTGAAATACACCCTTGAAAAGAGAAACATTTTTAGATAAGAGGGGGGGGAAAATTAGTTTTTCTACATCTAAGATAAGCCACAATTATATGCACCCCTAATAAATCCTATGATTAAAATGTAACTGAAGCACATTTCAAGTCCTATTTTATATTTTAGCTTCACCTGTTTGAGCAGGAACTTAAACAGTATAAATATGAGGTGACACAGGCCTGATTCTCTCTGAGGTTCTTCACCATGATGAAGACCAGAGAACACAGCAATGAGGAGCAAAGAAAAGTTGTAGAGCTGCACAATCTGACAATGGAGGCAAGAACATCTCTCAGCAGTTCAAAATGTCAGTTTGAACAGTTAGATCAATAATGAAGAAGTTTAAAGAGACTGGTGATGTTAGACATCCACCTGGAAGAGGACGTGTCTGCAAACTGACCCCACACACTGGAAAAATACTCCAAGGATCACAGCTAGATAGGTCAGAGGTCAGTTGAATCTTGGGGTCAGAAAGTGTCACTTATCACCATCAGATGGCACCGACACCAACACCAGCTGTTTGGGAGGGTAACAAGAAAAAAGCCTCTGCTGTCGTCCACACACAAGCTAACGCTGCTACAGTTTGACAAACACCACTGGGACTTTCCCTGGAACAAGGTCAGAGGTCATATGAGACCAAAGTAGAGCTTTGGTATAAGAACGGATATATTAGCTTATAAGTAACCGGTCATAAGGCTGGTTGACACCACTGATAAGAGTCTCTGTCACTCTTGCGCAATTTGCTGCTCTATAGAGAAAGAAATACACATTTTAAAAACCATATCAGTCGGTTCTTATGCCATTTCCTTCCCTGAAAATGTATGTCCTGTTCTTTTCAACATCAGATTTATGTTCCATACATGGAATTACTCCTCCATGCATAATGCTAGGAAAATATGTACATGCAGCAGGGATTCATCAAGTTGAAATAGTGAGGGTGCTCTCCTCCTGGTAGAGAAGTGATCTGGGCTGTAAATGTATGTCAGCAGTGTTCAGTCTTCAGTGCAGCCGCGATTCATTATTGCATTCAGTTTTTCCTTATTTTGTGTTTAAGATGGTGCAGCAGGGTCTGAGTTTCATCTGGTAGGACACCAGCAATAAATCCTCAACTAAGGGATTTTTTCCCCTTTTTTTCAGGTTTAATATATTATATATATTTTTTCTGTGACCTCTGCCACCATTAACTGTATGTCTCTCTGGCCACACACTTTTTTCCAATTCCTATGCTGTCATGCCTGACTATTTTATCACAAACTACTTTCTTTTAGTCTTATTTTCTTATTTGTTTTGTCCGTCTGCACCTCAACCACTTTCCCAGTTTTGACCTCTGTCTCCCTTCATGAGCAAAGTTGTCTTCTTGTTCTCTCATTCGTGTCTCTTGGTTTCAGATTCCTTAACCTCCTGTTAATGCTTCACTGACTTGACTACATGTGTGTTTCCCTGGTGTCTTTTTTTTTTCTTATGCTGATACAATTTTTTATACCTGCCGTCTGATTTCAGCATAGCCACTTTAAACAGTAGCACCCATCTATGTTGATAAATTATGACAAATATAAAATCGACATAACCTGTTGTTAAATTCAGAAACCATGTAAACATTTGAGACATTTGTCATGACGGTTCTATAGTATTTCCGACTTGCTAGGGATATAATTACAAATATATGTAATTTCATTTTTAGGTTTCGTGCAGGAGAGCATTTGGTAGCTCATTATGTTACAGCACGGGAATAAGATGGGAACAGTGGGTTAATAGTGTTGTAATACATATGTAATACCCAAAGTAATAGCTTGGTAATAACCCTGGGTATTTATCGGTAATATTTCATTAGAACTTATGTAAGAGGACAACGATAGCCCAAAAACTAAGGGTAATAATGAGGAAACTAATATTAAGATACAAATGAGTTAAAACTGTTGGCTAATAGTACAGTTCTACTTGGTAAAATGCTAACAATAAAATGGTTCTATCAGCGTAATTTGGAATTCAAAAATGTTAATGAAGTAATATAGGTTGTTTTCACAGAATTAAAGGTAACTTCAGCGTGATACATTCCAAATTAGATTAAAATTGGTAATTACCTTATTATACTGCTGAAATTCATTCAGCCCTTATGTTATCTTATTACTGTACTTTAATTACCAAGATATTACTTATTCTTTACTATGATAATTTAATGGTATTACATAATTATTGCAGCTAAATTTGGACTAAACTGGAATAACAGTTGAGAAATTATCCCCAGAAAACAGTCAGAGAAAAAGGTCCCACTAGTGTCAGAAAATACAATCAACCTTTTCCAAAATCAGTCCAGTCCTTCCTCGCACTGAGGTCTACAAGAGCATGAAAATTTAAAGAGATCCATGAAATATTGTTTGAGTTATTTCATTAGCAGTTATGATTCCAGTAAATCCCGACTTTTCCTGGCTTTGTTTTCTCCATTTCTTTCCATCCCCATCGCTACAAACAGAAAAAGATCATCGCTTACTGAATAAAACGATCTTATATCTGGTCCGGAATCAGCCTTGTGTGACCCGTGCTTCATGCCCTGGGGCAGGATGAGGCTGAAGCGCTGATCCAGGATCAGTCACTCAGCATTTGAAGAGAGAAACGGAGAGACAGAAAATCCATCTCATCTCTGACTTATCAGCTGTAGAAGGAGAGGTTTAGACACACTCATACACACACATCCTGAGAGGCCCAGTCTCCGTCACACACACTCCTTTCATAGAAAACGATCACTAATACGAGTCCTTCGGGACTGGGTTATCTGTCTCATCCTCATTTCACACCTCTAAACAACCACTTGCACGGTACTTAAGCCAACAAACGTCTTGTAATTATCTCCGCGTGTGTGAGGGATGTGTGGATTGGCGCATATGAGAGTGATTTGCATAAATGTATTTGTTGAAGTTAAGGTGTTTGCCTATATATCCTGGAATAAAAATAGTTCAACCTATTCTATCTATCGTTGTATACAAATAAAAAGCCTCTAAAGTCTTAGAGATGTTTGTCGTTCTGGGGGTTAAATAATTTTGAGACCGCAATAATCAGCTAAAGAATCAGTTTGGGGTTTTTTTGGAGAAAGGCGTTCTCGGTTATTGAGCTATTTGAAACACATGATTTGTCTATTTCAAACAGCTGAACAATAGTATCAATGGACTAGGAATCTTTTTTTTTCAAAATTCACATGTAAGGACAATGCTTAGCTAATTTACTCATTCTAGCACAGATGTTCACTCTATCACTTTCTCCATATGTTGAAGGTTTCTTCATGGCTGAAAGAAAGTTTCCAAAATAAATATTTCCTCCCAAAAATGATTGGCCAAAAATGTTTGGCAGGAAGTGAAAGGGGACAAAGGAATGTGTACTAGTCATCATCACTTTTTAATACAGTTATAATATTGGGAGATTATATCTCTCTCACATTCCTTCTAAAGCACCCATAGGGCAAATTAGGGTCCAGGACCCTCATGGTCAACGTCAGTTCTGGGATTAGACCCCCAATCTCCCGACTACTTCACCCGCTGCGCTCCAGAAGCCAGAGATGAAGCAGGATAAGGGTTTAAGCTGACATCAAGCATGGAGCCTGGTAGTACAGCGCCACTGAGTATTATATTATTCACTATCACAAGAATAAATCCAAACAGCTTTTTGGAGTAAGTATCTTCACACCAAACTAACTTACCAACTGAAATTGTCACTATAGCCACAGACTTTCTCTCGTCTGACGAACACGAGGGCTCAGTGAAACAGCATCTCAACAGGGACCTGATGTTTCCTAGCTGACGGCAGGTACGAGACGTTTAGCCCGAATCAGCGCTGTGCTGCCACGAGAATACGTGAAGGTTTGAGGGGGGATGGCGTCCACCTGGACTGAAAGTAATTTTGAAAATGTTACCAAAATGAGAATAAACTTGTTTATTCTTCTGCCATATTTTTCTCCATAAACTCAGAAAGAACACTTTTGGAGACTTTGTGGCATCCTCATTCTCATCATGCTTCAGGTAGACGTGAAGTTAGCAAAAATAAAACCGATGTTGAAGAAATATGAAGGATGTTTTTTTCTTGTGACGTTCCCAACAGCTGATTCAGTCAGGGTTCTTTTTTCCTCCACATTCGCTGGAGAGATGACGGTGTGGATCTGTATAGAGGCCCACAAATATCCAACATCAAAGCCGAAGACAGCAGCTTCCTGCTGGGCTGATTGCATAATGGTTGGCGCCCAGCTTATCGTAGCGTTATCGCCACCTTATGAACTGGAGTGTGGATCATCTTCTCGTGTCACGAAGCTGTTTCCGATTAGATGAGATGATGCGTGTGAACACCGGGTCGGAAACGATCCCAGGTCCTGAAAACAGACGAACGACATTGCAATTCAGAAAGATTTCATTGGGATGGGAGAAAAGTGTCCACTGAAACCCATTTATTGATTCTGATCAGAGTAATGTATGCATGGGTACCGGAGGTTTGGGCTCTCTGAATGCTTTTTCTAGTTTAGTCTGTCCTCTATTAGACTTTTCCTTCAATGGGCCATCGGCTCTGTCGCTCTCTCTGACCCCTCATATTTGAGTTAGAAAAAAAGGTTTGTCTGGTGAGGAGGCAAAGACCACAGTTGGAATCTCTGGGGCTGCTTTTTATTAATTTTAGAAAATATACGTATGATTCTTATTGTTATTAGGGGCCTTGTGCTTCAGCCGGAGAGTCGGGTTGATTCAAATGAACCTCTCTCTTTCTTATCAAGGCGGTTCCGTTTGAAGGTTCCCTCAGGATCGCTGCAATTCAATCTTCCAGTTTTATCTGGTCAAACAAATGATTTGAGAACTCGGAGCCAAAGTGATCTCAAACCTGTTCTCTTATCTCTTAGTGTGAATTAAATCTAGCTTGCCTTCTTGGGTTCTTGACCCTTGAATCTATTTTTCACCAGATGACGATCAGATAAATGTGAAAACTAGGGCAACAAGAGTATAATGAGAAGTGGAGAAAAGGACTTAAAAAGGAAAGTGTTGATTTAATGTGCCATTTAAAAACTTGAGAAGATTTGACAGTTAGACTAACAATGACCAACTCTTAAATGTACACTAGTTCAAATAAAGAAGAAATAAAGAAAAGGGTTTTCACCAGGTACAGGGTTCAACAATCACCAGGTGTTTATTTGTATATTTTTTTGGTTAATTAAGACTTATCATCTTTTTGTCCTTTTCCCTTTTTTCTATGTAAACGATAAAAAACATTTGTGGACATTTGGGTCTCATTTGCATGGGTGTAAATATGTGGTTGTGTACATACATTCCATATATATAATATTTGTTTATAAAAAACAAGGTAGAATAGCCGTGGTGTTATTAGATTTTTTATGTACAATCATAGATGTATAATAGAATATATAATGCAATATGATATAATGCAGTATTAGCAGTAATTTATCTAAAAGGGTTGGGATTAAATCAATTTTTATAATGTTCTTTTTCTTTAAGTTTTCATTGTCTTTAAATACAATTTATTTATTTATTTTTGTATGTCTGTCCGCTATACAGTTTTTTCTTCCTTTTTGTCATATTCAAAACAAAAATTTCAATCAATCAATCATTCATTAATCAAAGATGGAGGCAGAGTTTGGATGGAAAGTAAAAAGCAGAAGGAACATAACCGGTGTAGGTAGAAAACACTCCACACACATGGACACGTTTATATTCTTTTTCTTTTAGTAATCTCATCCGGCATGTTGTCCTGAAGCAGAAATTGATTGAACATTAAGATGCCCATAAATTGAGAAGAGCTAACGACTGCTAAACTCTCAGGATAGACTGCAGGCTCGGTCCGAGGAACAACATAAAGGTCAGAGTGTAGGTGAATGATGCCTGAGTTAATCAGACCTTCAGGATCCTCTCACTTTGAGAGGGGCGGAGCTTCTGCAGACGCACAAAGATGTCTGCATACACTGGAAACTGCTGCTCGTTTCATCAAATTACAGCAGGACGTGATTGTTGGAAAAAGACTAATAAAAAAAAAACACTTAAAAGGTAAAAAATATACCACCATGAAATGTTTGAGCGTGGCTTGTGGCGCATAGTCATGAATATTGAGATGCAGCAGCAGTGAGGGGCATACCAATAACCCACAGGGGTGGGGTCTAAGGGGGAGGGTGGGTGTATTTAATTAAGGGTCGGCATACACTGATTAATTGTGTTCTAATTCTCTCTCTGTCTCTCTCACACACACACACACACACACACACACACACACACACACACACACACACACACACACACACACACACACACACACTCTGGACTTGAAGGTTTTAGAGTCTTTAATTATCTGTTATTCATACATATTAATATGATCTTCAGAAAGCTAATTAGCACACACTCAAACAGGCTCATTCTCGACAATAAACATTGTATGCACTTTTTTTAATTATAGACCGCTACCGGCCTTATTCTTGTGCTTTCGTTCAGTCCGTTATATTGTGCTAATCAAAATAAGTGGACCTTCATCGATCCTCGTTTTTTAATGCAATAGCTCTCCAATCATTGAATGTAAATGTTTATTGCTATTATAACATGTTTGTTTTAGAGAACCGGTGTGTTTTTAAGTGGCTAGCGGAGCTGATCTCCATAGAAACACGACGGCGGCGGTGTCTGTTCGTCTGACTTCCAGGGATTCTCCCAGAGTCCCTGGTTCTTTTTCTCAGGTATCTTCAAGTCTAATTGAATGGACATAATGAAACACAGAATTCGATTTCTCTAGACCGGCTGTCCGCCTGATTGTTCTGGTTACAATAACAACAAAGGCAATGAAATTTTTTCCAAACAGTTCATCTTGAGGGCAGCGTTAAACGCAGCTCTCGTTTGTTACGCGCCGCGAAATGCGATCACAACTGTGAATGCATCTGCTGTTCACTTTAAATTGCAAGACTGCAAGTTAACGTTTTCTTTTTGTACCGTTTAAAGAAATACATCGGTGCAGGAGCTGCAGTCTTTCTTTTTTTCCCCACGTTTGAAATGCCTCCTTATGAGCTCTGCAGTTCTTTGACAGCTGGGTTTGGTCGTTTCTCTGACAACATCTGGCGACCCAGTAGCACTGACAGTTTAGTTTTGATGATAAAAGTTTTTTTCTCTTCAGTCTCAGGCTGAGGTATACCCGCTCTCACTGCGCTCCAACTACTAAACAATTCCATTACCTGCTCTGTCTGTGTCTGAGAGTGTCTGTTTTCCTCGTAAGGTTAAATGATGTATGCTGTTCTAACTAGAATATGGTGCCAAACTAACCTTGTGATTCCTTCTACTTCATGGCCCTCCTGTTGTTCCTTCTTCCCCACCTGAGTTCCAGAGACACTTTTCTTCTTTCTGGTAGAAAGCGTTGGGACTGAAGATTTTATTTCAACTGTTTGCATTAGCTTTGATCTAATGGTTTCTGATGCACACACATTCAATCGGAACAGCTGTATTTCAAGTACAAAAGTAAAATATATGAAGTGTTTTATTGAGAAGATGCCAGACGCCGGAGGTAAAGTTTTCACTTCTGTGCATTTGTTACTTTGATGTTTCTTTAGGGGTGGAGATATGGGCTCAGTTTCACAATGTCCTCTGATTCCTCTGACTTCCTTTGAAGTTGGAACTATGTACTCAGTTTCAAGAGCCCTTTTGATGCCTTTGTTCTTTTGGGGGTGGAGCTACGTGCCCAGTTTCACAATCCCTTTTTATGCCTTTGATGTTCTTTTGGGGTGGAGCTACGAGCTCAGTTTCAAAAGTTTCTTTAATGTCCATTTGGGTGGGAGCTACAGGTTCATTTTTAAGAGTTTCTATGATTCCCTTAATGTTCCAATTAGGGTGATGATTGAAAATTTCATTTTGGGGGATGGAGCAGGGGCCTCAAGTGGGCTGAGCAGAGACACTGAAGTGGGAGGCGCAGGAGATGAGCATCTACAGAGTATATGAGAGATACTGAAAATTGTCAGTAGATTAAGAGGCTGGCTTTACATTAAACTTTAATGAAGGAATCCGCATGAAGTTTTCTTAAATCTAGGCTACTGTTGTGTCTAAGTGGAGGTTTATTCTCTCTGAGGGCTTTTTCTGGTTGTTGTTATTGTGATGCTTTTATATAGCAACAGCTTAATAATAACTCACGCTTACACCGTTGGAAGCAATTACAGGAAGAAGGCGACACAAGGAAGGCTTATAGTTCCCTCAGTTGAATACTTTTGGCTATCGTCACAACATTATTATTGGCTGGTGTACCATTTCTGTGGTAAACTTAGCAGAATGCTACATTAGCATCGATATCACAAATAATGTTAGAAGCAGAGACTTCTGGTAACTTGCTCCAGAATTTCAAATCCTCTCTCGTCCAAAAACAGGAAGACATTTGTTCCCAACCCTTTTTCTTTTTTTTAAATTAACTTTTATTTTGAGCTCGATGTTCCCGCCAGCACTGTTCTCAGTTTCGGCTGCACTCAGGTTAGTGTATGAATGAGTTCCGGTTCTGCTTGTTTGGACCAGGGCTCCCCTCCCTCTTGTGTCAGGTTGTTGTGTGTGAATGATTTTCTTTAAAACTTACTTTGAAGAAAAGCATTGAAGGAATTTTATATATTTTGGAATCCCCTGACCCAAGTTTTTAAAGTTGACTCATCACACGATTGAACCTGAAGAGCCAGAGCCACACCCTGGTCTTCCTCCAATGGCTTCATTCCTTGCTTCATGAAAAAGGGGAGTTTCTGGCTCTAATCCACTTTAGTTGTTGTCCTCGTAATCTATATCTTCAAGTTATCCAGCGTTTTTTTTATTTGTTTCGGTCATTTTTTATGGACTTTGTAGAAATCATCAATTTCCTACTTTCCCACCATAATGTTTGATTCTTTTAGAGTTTGTGTTTAAAAACTCTCTGCACTGGTCTGGTTCTGCATCTTCAGCCCACAAATCAGGACGCTGTGCAGAGAGAATAAAATAATCCTTTCCACTATTCACATGTTCCAGTTGTTCTTTTTTATCAGTGTATGAAATGTTTATACCAAACCTTCTGAACCCCAATGAAATGTCTATGGATTGCTTTTATTCCAACTATGCAAATGTGGCACATTTTCATTCTTTTACACCGATTCTCATCAGAATAAAAGGATTCACGTAAAAGTAGCTAGCCCCACATTACACAATTACCGTTAAAATTACAGTGAGCAAGAGAAGCACTGATCGCTAAACCATTAACGCGTCAGGTGGGAAAAGAGGAATAAGAAATGTGAGGCACGCTCGACTGTATATTTGGTCTTAAGCAGTTTGCACAGTTCAACAACCCGCCTGTTAAGACATTTAAAAAGGCCTTATTGAAGGCTCTACAGTGGGAGTGCCAGCAGCATTGGCGTGTTTACAGCTCTCTTTGACAAAGCCTTTTAGAGTGGCATTATATCACAGGCTCGACTGTGAGGAGATCAATATAAAGAGCAGAGAGGGAAAGATTTTTAAAAAAGGATAGTGTCCAGAGACCCAGTTGTGACCTTTTTTAGGTGGCATTATTTATTGATCTGACAAACAAGACAAACAAAGAGCTGAGAAACGTTTAACCTCAGGGGAACTCTGCGTGCATGACCTCATCTACGTTTAAGCTCAGCAGGCATCATGACAGCGTGTCCAACAACTCTGTCACGGGATGTTTTCATTTCAGCCTCTCACTTGGCCTGTTTTAGAGCTGCAGCTAAAAAGCTAAGCGGCTCACATTTAGCAGCAATCAATATTAACAGTAATGCATATAGCATTACCGTACAGACGCATACAGAAAATATCATCTTTACCGTTGGTTTATGTTTCCTGTTGTTGTGCAAATGTCGTGCCTTTAGTGGATGAAATGAATCTACTGCACATTTGCTGAAAAGTTGGTTCATTCCTCCAAGGCGCCTGTGTCAGAAGAAAAGTGACACTTTGCAGAGTTTTGGTATTGGATTATTTTTTACAGTTATGAATTTCAGGGCATTTGCAAACACTGTAAGCCCAAGAGAATAAGTCCACAAAGGCAATGAAAAAGAACAAAAACCTGGCATGACTTTGCCACTAGTTAAAAAAGCTGAGTCTTTACCCGTTCTCCGCACTGTGCTGGAAACCCATTCCTCACAGACGGGCCTTAAATGACCTCTCAATGAAATATTCTCACCTCAAACTCCACTTTAGATCACTGTAATGTGCTTTTATCTTAAACAAATAGTCTCCTTTCTATCTTAATATTTAACTCCTCTTATATTTGTAATCCAGGAACTGAAGATAGTCCCATCACGTGGCTTTGGGTAAGGGCATCATGGAAAAATAATGAACACTGAAATATTTAAATAAACTATGAAAATGTTCCTAGAAAAAGACCCGAGCAGTTTTTTGACCAAATATGTCATGCAGCAGGGTGCCGGAGAGTGAGCGTTGTTCATACAGGCATAATTGGATAAATACTCTCCTCTCCTGTCAGCAGACTAAAGAATGGCTGTGAAGTTCAGTGATTTGAATGGAACGATAGGATCTAATTAAAGAACGGTGAGGCCATTAGCAATGTCCGACTTTCTTTGTGTGAAGAGAAGGTGTGATGATTTGGACCAAAGCAGCATTAAATTCTGATATTGGGCAGTTGGGGAGACAAATCTGCTCACTGGCTGATGGTTTCATCAGAAATCAACTGTTTCTGCAGGAATTACCAAGACTTATTTGAAGAGCCTTCAGAAAGATGCTCATCTGTTGGTGAAGTTTAGCACAGACTGTTCCATCAAGTCAAACAAAGAACAAGGCTTTTCCTTCAAAGTGGACTAATAAGAACTGAGTGTCGGGTTTAATTGTTGTTTGGGCAAGGACCTGAAGACCAGGGTAAAAAAAATTAGCGGTGCACCAATTGATCGATGCCGGGAGGCCTACTTTGATTAAATCGGTACTTGGCCGATCAGCCTCATTTGAGGCCGGATGCACACAAGCGGCGCACACGCACACCTAGCATGAGCTACTGCAGGTCCAAACATCTCACAAGTAAACCAGAAGACACAATAATCCCAATTTACAACACCAGTAAGGTCAAAATAAGGATCTCTTCAACCCCAAAAACATTCGGCACTTAAAAGTAATCACCCACGAGGAACATCAAGTAGAGAAACTAACATTAGCAGAGCAGCCGAAGCTAGCGGGAGTTCAATCAGTGCATCTCTAAAAATAATAACCTGACAAATTACTATGTTCGACGATGAAAGTACACTTAATAAAACAGAGAAAGTTAAGAAAACTAATTATTAATATGTGCGTGTAAGTAAATATCACCGAAACTGATCTATTAAATGTTTCATCATGAAGTTACGTTGAATCCGTTATGTTTTCCTGAAACTCTTAATAACAAATTTCAACATTAAAAGCATCATATCTCAATTATTCAACTCAGTTATGTTGATTACAAAAAAACAGTGATATTGAATTTACTAAACACAGTTCCGTTATCCTGGAACCTTTTACCATCCCATTAATGCATTAGGCCCCCTGTTCTATTTGGCATAGGAACAATTATTTAGTTCTTTCAACGTTTAAAAAAGTCATATAATGCAAACCACATCCGGTGTGTCTGAAGGGACGGTGGAGGAACTGCTTGATATGATTTGCCTCTGAGTGTTTAGAGCTGCTCTATCATCATTTAAAAAAACATCCATCAGACTGTTATTAGAGAACATGGAAGGTAACAAGGTGAAGGAATAAAAGCAGAAAAAAACATGGAAAGGAAGAAAAATGAAGGACAACAAAGGAAGGAGAGTTTTAGGAACAGACCAACTTAAAAGTGCTGCAGACGAGGGGCGGATGGAGGGAAGGAGAGAAATGACTTTGGGGAGTTTTTTTATTTATTTTTTGGCTGATTTAATGACCGACTAAGAACAAAGTCTGTTCTTAATTCTAATGAGTTTAATTATGGCTCGCCCTTAGCCAGGTGTTTGGATCGGCTAATGGCTGCTTCCATTAATTGTCAATTAAAGCGGATTCAGGCGGAGTCTCCCGATCTCACTGCAAACACTTTAAAAGTAAAAGAACCGTTTGTTTTGCCGATCCTGTTGAAATCCCGCTCAGAAGAAAGGAAGGGTGGGTAGTAAAGTTCCATGAGAAAATAAAATATTCTTCTCATTGCGGTACCTGATGAACAACGCGTGGTTCCTGCTATTTAAGAGACGTCAACAAGCGAAGTTCTAAGCATTACAAATGAACGCATAAATAGTATTTTAGAATCAACAGGGATGGTTATTTATAGAATCTAGCCTCGTTATTCTTTTAAAGTTCTACATCAGATGTTTGCTGATGTGAGAGAATCTTTTTTTATGTCCATGTTGGAACTGGGCTTGATGCTCAGGGCTGCAGAGGGAACATACTATCTCAGCGTGAGATATGGCGTGGGCGTCGACATTGAGGACGACTACAGCTCAATTTAAATATCAGCAGTTTCACGTCTTCATGAAACGTCATGTCTGTCATAGAAATAGTTAGGTTGAGTCAATAAGGACTGTTTGAGATTTTTAATGAGTCACATTTATTTTGAGATGTTCAATCAGGGGGATTGCTGGTACAACGCAGGGGATTGGGGTATTTTCCGGAGATACACCCTTGCTGTTGAAGGCGACTGCGCAGGACTGGTA
The DNA here is from genome assembly GCA_037951165.1 of Lophius americanus. Classification (NCBI taxonomy): domain Eukaryota; kingdom Metazoa; phylum Chordata; class Actinopteri; order Lophiiformes; family Lophiidae; genus Lophius; species Lophius americanus. The sequence continues at coordinate 299,972 of JBBDHG010000119.1, forward strand.
AAATGAATATTTTATTGTATTATTGATTGAAATGTCTAGTATAAGTAGATTCAGTGTTTGGCGTAGACTGGATACTCTCAGCTTGTGTTCTGCTGCTGCTGCGTGGGCCGTTGAACATTCACGTTCCTGACAGACTGACTCGGAGAAATGGACTTCACACACGGAGCAGCCACTGTGGCCCGTGGAGTATGAGAGGAGGCAGAATGTCGGAGACACTGTTGAAGGTCCTCAGTGCAAATTTTCTTTTTGATCGTTCCTCGGAGGCGATTTAAAGGGAACATTATGTTTCAGCCATGACTTTTAGGACTAAAATGAGCATTCCAGCGTTGTGGTGGGCGGTGTAATGAGATTTGTCAAGCAGTGATGTTCGGGGCGGTGTGCAGCCGTGCGATGAAGATACTGTTATGTTTCATTCTATTTAAAACACACTTCAGCTGCCATAATGAGGACTCTGTGTGTGCTGATAAAGGGCAGCACAATTAAACTGTCAACCAACTTTTTGTCTTTGCTTTTCCTCCTCTCTCTGGGTTGTTGGTCACTTACTCCATTTCAGCATTCGTTCTCCAGGTGATGCTTCAATTTATTTATTTTCCTTGGATTGGATTTTCTTTCTTCAATCTCTGCATCATTCCGTTCCTTGATTACTTCCCCATTCATTAAAAGAAGACTCGTATGTAAATTAGAAACATGTCTTCCTTTGTTTGAATTTTTTAACTCACTAGTCGTCTGTTTTAAAACCCTCTTCTGCTCTTAAACGGAGATCATGGAATAAAGGAACTCGAGCTGCTGCAGAATGATGTTTGTTATTTGTGAGGTTGCCTCAGGTAGGTTGTGGGTGGGTTGAGTGTTTCTGACCTTATGCTGCCTTGCATGTGCCTGACATACATTTAGATTTCCCACCTCTTCACTTATGTTTGCAATTATAACTCGGAAAATATTCTGGGTTCTTCATCGCCGCCTCTGCTGAAGATCCTTTGTGTTAACGCAAAAACTCCAATTATGTCCTGGATCATTACAACATTCCATTCCCAAACAGACCTCAGTAAGAGGAAGAACTGGATTGATTTTGGGAAAGGTCAGCTGCATATTTTCACCACGAGGGGGAGCTTCACCGTTTTGGGTTATAATTTCTCAACCATATGTCCAATTATATCCAAATTGGCCCGTATTAATCTACAGAAGGATATCTATCCTGTATAGTTCAATTGTAGGGATGTTTGTATGACGCAGGGAATGGGGGGCTTTTCGAGAATATAACCCTGCCGTCGGGAACGACAGCATAAAACTAGCTCCAATATGTTTCTGTTTTATTTATAGTGCTCTTCTGCAGCTTAGTATCTACCTGATCTAACTGTGTAGTTTGGCGGTTCCGTTAGATCCAGTAAGACTCTGATGTCAGCGTTCACATTCTGCAGGAGCAAGAACACAGACTGGAGAAGTTCAGAGGTCATGGAAGCCTGCAGCAATGCCTGTGCTGTTGCTAAGGTGTTTATAGGTGGACCTCATCGCTGTGTTTTGTAGCATGAAACACGCTGCAGATGTTTAATGACCCACAGTCCGCCGAAGTTTGTGGATTTAACTATTGATTATGGGAATTTCTCGCAGAAGACCCTCAACCTCTGGGCTTCGATCTTCCTGTTGATACTTCACAGCAAAGGCTCATGTGTTCTGATAAATAGAACTTGACTTGAGTCAGCGTAGGCGGCCAAGGAACTGCCTGTATTAAATGACGAGCAATGGACTGATGATTAATTTGTTTTCAACTCTGAGGGTCTGCCCCCCCATAGTGAATCTGAGTTATTTCTATTTCTTACCAGAGAAATCCTTCATTGTGTTTTTTGACTTTGGGCATCTGGTCAGTCAGAGCCACTGACCCATATCAGACACTGATTAAACCTCACCTTTTGTTGGATCTCGCATAGAACTTAGAGACTAATGTGTTTTTGTTCATGTAAGTGAGGTACCTGAACTCTGGCAGGTCAAACAACATCAGGGTTGTAATTACATGAGAGTCATGTTTATAATAATAAACAAGATCCTTGCTAAATGACCTCATTTAATTATTTGTGGCCTTACATTTTGGTTTTATTCATCATCTAAAGGTTTTTATGGCAGTAGGTGCCGTTTTTTTCTGAAACAATGCCAGTGATTGGAAAAAAAACCTCATAACCTGAATAATGACGTTTAACAATGCTGCTTAGTTAAAAAAGAGTATATTGTTGTGAACGCGCTTTTGACCCAAATAATATATATTTATTTATCCCAATTGATTATTTTACCACCTCAGCCTCGACTCTTAGAATTTAAATACACAAAATCTACAAACTACGTTAATAACAGGTTTCAGCTGAACTCTGATCTTTCATTGGAGTGTTGTGGAGAAAGCCCCTTATAACCCAATACCCTGGAACGCTAAAGCTTGTCTAAACTTTGCCAGAACACATCTTGATGGTCCTCATAGCTTTAGATAGACCATTCTATAGGCGGATGATTCGAAGGTCACCCTTTTTTTTGGACGCGAGGACTCCAATTATATCCGGCATCAGCTGAACTGTATTACATGAGAAGGACCTTTAACCTATGGTGGAGCATGGAGATGCAGGTGTCATCTTACAGGGGTTATTTGCTGTTTCTGAGCCATACTTTGTCGTAACTGAGAGAAACATGAAGTCTAATGTCTCGGGGAACATTTTGATGGAGAGTTTGAGGTCATAAGTTTCTTATTTCTGTTTAAAAGCCAACCTTTGAAGGGCTCCACGACAATACTATGAAAAGGACCTGAACCCTATATGGATGTGTGGTTGGACATAGAAAAAGGATTTCCTGTTAAAAAAACTCAATTAACGTTACATGTGCAGAGCTTCACATTATGCCTCGTCTCACATCTCAGTATCCAGTTCTGCTGCTGGTTTCCTGGAAAGAATATGCATTCTCTCCCGTTTCTTTGTACTGGTTGTTAGCACGCATTGGGAATGTTGTCAGATCTTCAGTGTTTCTGCTCTGGATGTTTGACAGGACTTTGATCTTTAGTAACCACACAGGAAGCCACAGCTCAAGATGCAACAGAATAAATTATGATTCACTTATTGTATATCCAGGTTTTAACTCCACATGAGGCGGAAATAGCAGCCAATTAAATCTACCTTTAACACCCTAAAATATATATCTGCTTCTTAGATATCTACAAAGTTGCTTATTATTATTATTGTAACTAATAACTCAGACAGTCTTTTTGAAAACTAAAGTTAAAGCTTATATTAAAGATCTAATTCAATTGGTACTTTTTGCCTTTCTCTAAAGAACAACAAACCTGATGGAATGTTTTACTAGCCCTGATGGATGAAAGTCATTAATTGAAGAAAAGAAAAAGAACATTTTCTCTTCATTATTTTCTGCTTCTGTTTTTCTACAAGTTAAACCAAACTTTGGACCGAGTCACTATGTAGAGTTTACATTTGGCAGCACTGAGTATGACGTCCCACCAATGTCAAAAATATCTACTGACATCAAAACACTCTGAATATTTCATAGTAATAATGTCCCAGAGTGTTTGGCCTTTGGACATGCATTTCCGGCTGATGCAGTCAACTCACAAACTAAAAGACTTCTCCTCAGCAGTTAGTCCCAATTATGTTTCAGCAGAGATTCCCACTGGCCCTTACGATGTTTCTGTTAAGCTGAGTGCTCCAAACCAAATTCATTCCTAACAGCAGCTGTACTGTGACTCTGGGGAACCGCGGTGACTAGTTGGACCCGTGTTGATCCTAAGGGTTAAGATCAAAGTTTTTTCTCTTAAGTTATCGTCTAGTGTGACCTTGATTTCACCCTTCTGAGAAAAAACTGTTTATGCAGTGAGGTTTAATGGAACATTAGTGAGTCTGTTATTATAATACACAGGTTGAAGTGTGTGAGGCTTTTAGTGTCCTCCGGAATCATTGGTACTTTTAAAGAAGTCATGAGAAAAAAATAAGATGCAAAAAATATCTTTGACTATATCCATTATCTTTAATTCTGATTATTCACTGAAATTTATTTCTCTCTAAAATATGTGTGGACCTCAGAACCTGGAGGAGCTGGAGAGTTTCTGTCTGGAGGAATGGTTTCAGATCTTCATGTGTTCTCAGACCTCATCACAGAATACAGAAGTAGACTCAGCTTGTTATTATTGCAGAAGGGGGCGGAGCAAAGTATTAAATGCAGGTCGACAATAATTGATGCACACATGTTTGAAAGAAAAATATCTCTGGCATATTAAGAATATAATGATTTCTTTAGACTGTTCCTTGAGTTAGAGGTTTGATTTAAGTGAATATTTCTGAATTAAAGTTAATGGGTATAGACAATAGACATTTTTTTATTCTCATTTTACATTTTTCATTTTAATGCTGAGGCCACTGGGCTTATCTCGATGGTCCTTATTGTAGAGACAAGAGAGATTCAGACTTCTGTTAACTTCTTCTCTAGAAAACAGCAAGAAGGTTAAAAAGAAAAATGACATCCTGCTCTCACAGCCTTCTTTCCTTTGCACACCAAGATCAGTGACTGCTGCCTTCTGAGTAAAGGAATCAGAGAACATAACATGATGAAAAGAGTTTTAGAGAAAAATCTCCCTCCATTCGGATGAAGGGAGCCCATAGGGATGAAGAGTTGAGGGAATGGGTGATTATATTGCGACATGCAGGCAAAAACGAGAGCATTAGGAGGGAAAAATGATTTAAAAAATAAAAAAAAGGCAGGGAGCAGCCGTTTCATCCCCTGTTCGGTAGGAAAATTGAGGAAGAGAGTGGCAGTAGGCGGTGTTCAGAGAGGTAATGATGAAGAGGAGGGACCCTGCTGTGAAGTAAGGGGAGAAGGGAAAAAGGCTAAGTCACATCTCAGAAGAAAGATATGAGAAAAGGGATGCTACGAGTTAAATAATGGTTGCATAACAAAAAAAAGGGAATGAAAAGAGCATAAAACAAACGTGAAGGGTTGAGGGGGGGAGCGAAGAAAGATACTTTGGGAGGCAGAAAAGTCAGCAAATTGGGCAATGAGACGGAAATGCGATAAACTGCAAAGAAGATGGAGGGACAGATGTCAGCGTGTCGCAGCATGAGGAGACCACGTTTACTTTACAGTGACAAAACTAAGATTATAATGAGATAAATATGACTCATTGATGAAGTCAGCGGTCTGCTCTGAGATCAGATCCCATAGTGACTCAATATTGAGGATGAATGCAGTTAACTAGTTGTTGTTTTTTTTCTGAGCTCAGTAAGAGGAAAACACGGCGGATCTTCTCCTTCTGTGAAAAACTCATACCAGGTAAATGTCGTCTCAACTGGACATGTTGGGATGATACGGCGGAGAAAAATGAAATATGAACAATTACAGTCAAATATAACAAAAATCTTATTGATGCCCTTCAAATTTGGACAAATTCGGACACAGGTTAAGAAAGATGTACTGGAAAAACTTATTTGTGTTTTTTTTCCTACATGAGTGAGTAAAATAAGTAAGTAACCTAACTAAATCAATCCAGTTCTTCCTCCTAGGCAGACATGTACAAAAATGATTTCGCAATTTGCCCGACATTTCATGGATATAATTATCTTTAGTTCATATCTAAAAAATATTATTTGTATAATTGTAAAGAATTACAAATTATTGTCAATACATTCCTGCTATTATTATTTTCTATACATAATCTTTAGGTATTTGGACTAATGGACTATATAAATAATCATCATATTAACATCCAGTATCCTAGTCAACTACTTAAAAAGCCGAACCAGGACCGCAGTCTTTTAAGGTGTGCGTTATCTATAAAATCCGATTTAACCGTTATGAGCAGTGATGATGGTGACGACAGCAATAAAATCTGGAAGCTGGAGTAAAACGCCTGGATGAAAGGAAAGCTTTTCAGAGGTTAATAAAGCAATGCACCCGAGGGGAAGTTCAAAAGGATGGGTTTGATTTAATATAAAGGAAAAAAAAGACTCAAACACATCTGTCAGCTGTCAAGACCCTCAGCATCTTGAGATGAAAAAGCATTAGGAGCTCTTTAAATCAAAGCTAAGAGTATTTTAAATTCTATTCTGACTCGCAGCAGTGAACATAGCCCATGATTTTAGCATGCATAATTGAACGTAACATGATTTTTTTTTTTTATCACAAGAACTGCTTTATGATCCAGATTTCGCCTAACGTTTTTATAGCTACAATAAAAAAGTACATTTGAGTCTTGGTTGACGAGCAGAAAAACATTCCAACTCAGTTGTCATCAGTTATAAATTAGTTTTTTTCTAGCTTTTGCCCAAAAGCTCAAAAGTAAATCTCCTAATAGTAGAAAGGAAAGGTTCCCATCTACTAGCTGGTGAGTTAAAAACACTGAAAGAATGTGAGAGTCTGAGTTATTGCGAACCTCTAAATCTACAGACAACAACAAAAAACTTAAATCTCAAAGTATCTTTGAAAGAGAGTAGCTCTCAAATAATCTGCAGCTGCTCATCTCCTGTGCCTTCCACTTCAGCGTCTCTGTTCAGCCCACTGAGGCCCAAGCTGGACCGCAAAGAAAGATAAAAGGGATCAAACGCAGTGTTAGCTACATTGTGACATCACTACTCCAAACGGCTTATTTCATTATTTTTTTAATTTGAAATTCTGCGATCATCCTGGGTAAAATTTAATGAAAATCTGTCCTGTAATATTTCCACAATCCTGATCACAAATAAAAAACAGACATTTGCACAGGAGTGAAAACATGACCTAAGAAGAATAAATATTTGAGATAGGTTTGAGAGGTAGAAACTTTATTGTAAATGGTTGCTTTCGAGTCATTGACATTGATTTACCTGTTCAGTTTAAAATATTTTATATGAAAAGAAAAATGTTGTGAATGAGGCCCATGGCTCTCTCCTCCACTTTTACTTCAACAAACACTAAATCACATCTTTTCAATGCCAGACCGCTTCAGAGCTGTGAATACCAGGATCCTCATGTTTCTCAGTTGGTAAAATATTTAGTGACACTCAGATGTCAGACGTTGAATTCCTTCTGCTGTTCAGAAGCACAAGGTTCTCTTCTGTCTGGGATAAAAAACTGATAACTCTGCAGGACCCCCTGTTTGAACTGAACTGAGCCCACTGCAGGGACTCGTGTAATTAACTGATCAAACATCTGTATATGCTGCTTCTTAGAGGTTAGTTTAATGTAATGCTTTCTACCTAGACACTGAAATATTTCAGCTTCAGGCTAAAAAAACAAGAAATCTCTGAGGCAGCGACTTTCTCCTTCACCTCGTTGCTGAACCTGCCCTCTTTATACCATTATGCAAAAGTCCAGTGTAACTTTTTGAAGTAGAGATGCTAAGCAGGCGGAATAAAATGGGAAATTTTAAGAGATGGAGCACGAAGCGGAGAAAGCAGGATAAAGAGAATGTAAATAATGGAAGGGGACAGGGGCAGCAAATTAAATTGCCAAAATACAGCTGAGGGAGGAGAAGGAATATTGGTATGTAGCGGTAGGTATTGACATTATATCGAGTGGCAAAGGCATTCAAAATTATTATGAAAAAGGATGAAAACAAATCGAGAAGAAAGAAAATATATAAAAGCTGCCTGGAGGGAAGCGGGAAAGAACAGAGGTGTAAGCAAAATACTACTTTGAGAAAGAGTTTAGGAGAGATTGTAATAAGCATAAGAAGGTAAAAAGAGAGAGCATATAGCAGTCAGAATTAAAGATTGTGTACAGAGAGCTGGAGGAAGGTAGGGGAGAAGGTAACCCCCCCATGCGTGAACGTTTGAAGCCATCAGAGGAAAATATGTTCAGAAGAGTGAAGGCAGAGATGAAGGAGAAAGCTCCTTCATGGAGGAAATGTAGTTCCTCAGCTTGGAATTGTTAAACTTATGCATTTTTACGTTTCCATTTGAATTGGGATTTAAGTGCTTTATCCTCTTAAAACGAATGACATGGAGAATAATCCGTAACATTGTTTGTAAACGTGTCCCTTTCTTTCCCTCTCCTGTTTCTGCTCTTTCTCTACCGTCCCTCCTAATATCACATTCTTATCAATATGCTCTGAAAAGCATTACATCCCTCAAATTGTGGGATATTATGGAATCGTTATCACCGCTGATGCATTCTCAAACTTATAACCACATAGGCCTTAGTGTGAGGAAGAACTGGATTGAATCTTGGAAACGGCCTGCTATAGTTTTCTGACACTAGGGGGAGCTTTATCCCAAAAAGTTTTCAGACAAAACCTCTCAGCCACTGGCCCAATTTAGTCCAAATTTGGTGTAGATGAATCGACGTGAGATCTAACTATTATACCTTGGGTTTTACTCTACTTATGTGTATTTTACTCAAAAGCAGGAGATTTATAGAAATCATACAGTTTATTCGACAAAACCTCTTAATTACTGGCCCGATTTAGTCCAAATGTGGTGCACATGGATTGACTTGAAGATATTTGAATATGAATCATATTTAACTGTGAAAGTTCATATGTTCCAAACATTGTGGAGCTTTCAAAGAGAAAATAAAGTGGAAATAACTTCACATTTATTTTGAGGGGTTCACTCAGGGGGATTGCTTGTGCAACGTAGGGGATTGGGGACTTCTTGGTGATATATGCCCGACAGCTTAGACCTAGTTATCAATGACACTCTGCTACCTCTGTGTAATAACTGACACTATATCTGATACTGTTGACGTCTGTTCTTTATGATTATTCACCACATTTCTATGAAACCTTAATTTGATGGTAACAGGAGCTTTTTTGTATTATGTGATGCGTTATATCACGTCTTACTATTAATGTCTCGTGTATGAGACGGATCCTCCCTCCTTCACCCCTTCCTCCATCAATCTCTCATCTGACCCCCTCAACTTTGTCTTCTATATCCAATCACTATTTTTGATCTCCTTCTTTCTCTCTCTCTCTGTGATTGCATCTTCCTGCCCTCTCGCTGGCTCTCCCTGATCTTCTCCACACTGAGTTGAGGAGTTACGTTTTGACACATTGAGCCCCGGAGTTACTGACAGAAAATGATGAATCATAGTGAGGCTGAGAAACAGATTGTATGTCTGCTGGGTTAAAGCATGCTTCTAAAAAGGTTCTGGTCGCTTTTTAACTCCATTCCCGTAAAGTGTGGGCTATTTTAATCGTCCTTGACGCAGCCTCCAAAGATTGTGATGGTTTTAAATCGATAACCATAGCATAGGTAATTTTCAAATTTAATACCCCCATAGACGTGTGTATATATATATATATCTATATATATATAGATATATATATTAGTATAAAATATATACCGATACCACATCCAAGGGGATTATGTTTTCACTGTGCTGTGCATTTGTCTGTTGATTTGTTTATTTGTGAACAGTAATACAGAAAAGGAAATGGACAGAATTGCATGAAATATTACCCAGTTAGGTTGTGGCATTGCCTAGAGGGGATTCAAATTTGTTGAAGTTAAACGTTTCACGGCATTTGATATAAAATAATAAGCTGTTTGGAGTAATGGTGTCACAAAATGGCTTTTGCTGCCTTTGTTCCTTTGATTCCTTTGATGTTTTTTTTTGGGGTGGAACTGGGGGATCAGTTTCAAGAGTTCCTTTGTGTCTTTGATGTTCCTTCGGGGTAGGAGCTGGGGCTCAGTCGGTAGGCTAAACAGAGATGCTGAAGTGGAAGGCACAGGAGACGAGCGGCTGCAGATTATTTGAGAGATACTGTCTCTCAAAGATACTTAGAGAGATAAGTGTTTGGTGTTGTTGGTAGATTTGGAGGCTGGCAATAACTCAGACTCTCACATTCTTCCAGTGGTTTTAATAAACAGTGTATTCACCAGTTAGTAGATGGGAACCTTTCTTTTATTATATCTGAGAGATACTCAGAGAGTTTGTTGGAGTTGTCTGTTGATATGGAGGCTGGCAACAACTCAGACAATAACGGGGGAATCTGCAAACGTTTATCTCAAACCGTTGATACTGTTGTGTCTTGGCAACGATTTGCGTACAACTAATGGGATTTTCAGGGTTATAGACAAATTCATACATAGATAACCTCAGATAATCCCTTCAATCTGGTACAAAGATTATACTGAGTGAGACACTGTCATACATATTCGGTTTGAACTTTCTTTAGTCAGCAACCTTCATCATCAGCTCTCCTGACGATCTTTCTTCATCACTGAAGCTCTAAGTCGTGGCAGCAGAAAATCATTGAATGTGAGACAGAAATGGCAATTAGTTTCGAGGTGGTCCTGGAATCTCTAAGTTGAATATTGGTATTAAATTGAAACTGTCACAATGTCTCATTAGCTCAGAAAAAGTTAAAATGTTCACCTCAGGGCAAATCACTCTTTTTAAAAAGAGTGCCGATAATTCTCATGGGGACTGTACAAGCAAAGAGTCATGATTGGCCTTTTGACTTTATAGTGACTGCAGCGATGCTGAGAAAGATATCTCTGCTTTCTGTATCCATAATGACCCAATTCAGCGTGTGACAGAACTGGTCCAACTCATTTTTAGCACCGCAGAGTCCTGATGCCTGCTGAGTCAGCATTACTCAACAGACTGCAGGCAAATTCATCATACCTTGATCATAACGGCAAATGTCAGAGGTATTTGGCTATCAGGCCCATACAGCCCTTCAAAATCTACACAAAACAGCACTTATAAACACACACACACACACATCAGAGGCACAACATCCTTCCTGTGTGTGTTTGTGTGTGTTTGTGACTGTGTGCTGCTGTTACTCAGCATTTTTTTAATTAGAGAAATTGGGCCAGGGTTTAGCCTTTGGATACGAGCAACGAGGGAAAGGTGGTGGTTCTGTGTTGTTGTTGCTGTCACACATAAGTACAAACACACACTCACACAGTGTTTCTTCTCCTGAGTGTTATTTCTGTCACTAAATACGTCAGTAGAAAATATTCTGTACATATTTTGTTTCTTTAGTTGTTTGGGGATTTTTGTCTTTTTTTTTTCAGATTCCATGATTAGAAATTTACATATTTGCCCGTTCTCATTTCCCCTTCTAGAAACCCTATCAACAAATCAAACATGGCATATTTGGACACTTTTTCTTCAAAGATCCAATTACCAGGAAATGCATTTACCAGCGACAACTCAAATAACTTCTAGTTTATTTTCATTTAAATTCCGGCTCGACGGGGATCCTGATTCTTCCATACCCGTTTCCTCTGATGTCACTGTTGGTGGCATCAAATTAGGACGCTGTACGGCAATCGCATAATGACCGATTCAACATCACACTTCTACTTCCTGGCAATAAACTGTGGCAAAAAAAAACACCACCTCTCATACGTTCTGTATCAGGCATGAACTCCCAAACAGGGAAAACTAAACTTGACCTCTAGTCTTCTATTTTTTTTCCCCCCCTCTTTCCCTTTGCTCGTCGTCATCTATTTGTCCATCTCTAGTCGTGTCAGCATTCCTTAACTCCTGCGTTTATTGCTTCCACCGCGGTCTGCAAGTTAAGGAGAGAAAATGAAAACACGTTAGAGGAAAGAGAAGAATCTTATTTCCATCTCCATCATCTCATTTCTATGTAAATGGATCGGTACTGCGCCTCATCCGGCTATGAATGAATGAACGAACGCCCCCGTCTACAGCGTCCTCTCCTGAGCAGCTCCAGGTTTGCTTCTTTTCACAGAGACGCTTCCCTGTGGGGGTGTTCATGCTGGTGAGTCTCCATTTCCATTCTAGCCTGGGAATACCTTGGAATCTCTCGGCACAAGATGGATGCTGCCGAGGGTATTTTTCCACGATGCGCCATGTTTTTCTAGAAAATGCATGATTGCATATGTTGCTGCTTACTATTTACCGCCTCCACGTCTTTATTTTTAGAAGCTCTAATGAACTACTTTCATCCACAAACTGCTTGCACCTAATAACTTTGCTTTGGTCACACATTTGAACAGGTTAACTCGAATGCAGGAAGCTGTTGAAAGGTTTCGGATTATATTTTATGTCAGACAGTCAGACAGGGACCAGCAGACACGGTTAAAAATAACCAAAAACTGAGGGGTTTCCAATTATTTAAGGCAGATTTCCCTACCTGAAGCATTAAAATGTTTTACAATCAACTGGTTAAAGCCTGAAGCACCTTTTTTTAGTTTGTGGACTCAAAGAGGATTATGTAATGGAGCTGATAATCTAGCGTCTGAGGTTACAAAGGAAAAAATTTGATCAAAGATGGAGCCCTGTAAAGACTTAATTAATAAAATTACAACACCAGCAAACCCCCCTGCACTTCGGACAGTAATGGAGGAATCTGCAGCATTTGCCTTATTTTATTACATGATTTATTTTTTGTGTTTGGCTTTCTCCGATGATGTTTTGTCTTTATACAAAGCTGTATAGAATAAAAATAGAAAATTTAAAATGAAAGCAAAAAATGTCAGAATAATGATGCCCTTAATCTGACAAATTTTTAGTTCTAGGGTTAATCTCTCCTTTATTCTGGGCGTTATATCAAAACTATTCAATTATTCTGTTTGTCTGTTATTCTGTTATACATCATTTGTCTCGATGTGTTTTCATCTGTTTCAATAACTGCTGATCTCCGTTCTTCCTTCGCAGTTTTCTTCCCTTTCTGTTATATCAGCCTGTGTTTCTGTCTGATATGACAGACTCCCCCTCCCCCGCCCTTATCCTCTAATTAACTCTAATAGCTGACAGGTAAATAACTTAATTTACCACATAAACATCTTTGGGTTCCGAAAATTATTTTCCTGACGGATTTAAATAATTTAAATTCCACTTAAATGACATAAAACCATGATGCTCACAGACATGACACACATATTAGTCCCTAGAGTCAAGTCCAGGTTCCTTTTTTATTTTTATTTATATCAAGTCCAGAGAACAATACTTACTTTGGTAAAATGAAATAAAAAAACCAAAACAACAGTAATCATTGAAAGTCATTATTGTAATGTAGTCGTCTCTGTTGAAGGCATCTGATTGGATGAGACTGTCTCTTCTGGGGGTGGGGGGGTGTTCGACAGTGTGTGCTTTCTGCTGTGTGTGCTTCATTCATATCTCATCAGATCTGTATTTTCCTGCTTTGTCATAATTTTTTCTATTCGGATCAAAAAGTTGTTTTTTTTTGGTTTTTTTTTACTTGAACAAAAAAGAGAACATTTTATATTTGATCCTAACATCATTCCTCGAAAAACAGAAACACATGGTGTGACAAATAACATCACTTTATATTTTATATATATATATATATATATATATATATATATATTTATATATTTATACTATATATATATGTACTTTCAAGTTTTCACTCTTTCTTTCTTTGATAGAGGTTTTTTAGAGTCTCACCAGATGACAGTCTTTCACTGGAGAGATTACATCAGTGCCAACCGTTGTAGTCCAGGTTCATCCCTGAAAACATTCACCGTTTCAAATAAAAGTAAATCCATACGGCGCGGCGGAGTATGACGTCACCAAACCGTTTGAAATGCTGATTCCGGCCTCATCTGTTTCTGACCATGAAAATATTGATATTTTCCCGACTTCTGAAGTAAAATCGAAAACAGTGTCTCTTTCGGCGGAGTTCAAGACTACTTGCAATTTTACATTTTCAGATTCTGTTTACAGCATAAACCCTGTTGGCCACAAAAAAACCAGACTAGTTGGCCTTCACAAACATTCATGTCCATGTGCTTCCTGCTCAGACACACACTTCCTGTCCCTGGTCTTCTGATGCATGCACAATTATGCATCCATTAGTATTCACATATTTGGTCCATTATCATCCCACTGCCGATATGGCCTCGTCTTTGAGAGACGCACACACAGGTTTGTTCCAGCATCCATCCCATCTCCTCTGATTAGTAATCCTCATCGACTCCATTGTAATCCCAGTGTCTGTCTTAAAATAACTTTTCCAGCTGTATCGATTGGCAACATCCTGTGCAACCCGCTCTTTATTTATGCTCCCATAATCCTCAGGCAAGGAGAACCGAAATCATCTCCCAGTCACAGAAGACATGTAAAAGTCACATTCATGTTGTTTTTAGGGGGGATAATGTAAAAAAAAAAAAAAAAAAATTCAAATTGAATGGCCACCAGCGTCAGAACCAAAAGTCTTTGAAAATCAAAGCAGGACGGTGTCATCAGAATCTCTTGGCTGTAATGTTTTTTTGTTGGGAGTGTGACTGGTCCTGTTGTTGTTGGTATTTTGATCAAGAGTAAACCCTCGTGTCACGAGGCCTCGGAGAGTCGACGTGTTTGCAAGACGCTGATCTCACATCTCTGTCTGCTATATCGCCTTTGTGCTGCTCCTCCATTGATGTTTTTCTTTTACTTATCTGATTACTTCTCTTCCTCTGTGACTATATCACAACATTGTCTGTTCGTACAACTGTCAAAGAGTGACACTCTTCTCACTCTTTGTCTTGCTGTTAGGTGTTTCTACTCAGTGTTGTGTTTCCACACGCTCTTTTTTTGATCTTTTTTTTTTTTTTTTCCGAAACAGCCTGAGCTCCGCCTTGGAGTTGTGAAAGACCATTTGAAAACTCTGTCGTTATGTTTCTCGCCCCCTCCCCTACCCGTATCCACTTTTTACCCACTTATTTTTATGCCTGTCACTCTTCAGCTGGGCTACAAAGAGCCTCTTAAAGATCTCACCTTACAACTCAGTACACTTTCCTCCTCCCAGCTTCTGTTTTCATGACTTCTGGGGCGAATCAAGGAGCATTAAAATCAAGTAAAATGTTCTCCTTTTCCTGCTCCTGAACTCAGACTTCTCTTTCTTTGTCACTTCATCCTTGTTTCCTGCATCCTGAATGTCTAATGACCATAACCCTTTGCACTCCTCTAATCAAGATCTGATTCCAACATTTCCCTTTCATTACCTGCTACACAACACTTTCCTCCAGTTCTTCCGTGCTCGTTCCGTCCTTTCCTTTTTCCTTTCCCTTGTCTTTCACGCCGTTTGCTTTGTCGGCGGTGATTCCAGTGTTGGAGTTGGAGTTTGTGGTGTTGAAAGCGTGGATGTAGCCTCTTTGGAATTCGCAGCGTGCCCCAAAGTCCCTGGCGTGTTCTATATCCTCACTGGCCGTTGAAGACGTGGTGCTTGTTGTGGACGCGCAATGCACCAGCATTCCGTGAAGAGACTGGCTCCGCCTGGTCCAGATCACACTCAGTCGCTTGGCATAGCTGACAGCGCCATAACGCTTAGCTACGGTCGCTGCAGCATCTGTTGCCAGGGCAACAGAGGATCCCATATCCAGTGAGTGGCGCCGTTTGCTAACCATCCCACGAGCAGAAGTCGGTGGAGATACAGGACTCTGGTAGGCCTGTGAGGAGTTCCACCTGTCCCTGACTCGGGGAGCGATTCTCCAGTCCAATAGCTCGGAGTCTCTCAGAGGTACAGCCAGAGAGAAACTGGCCCGATTGGTCAGCTCTTGCTCAAGGTGGGGTTTCGGGCGGTTCCTCGAGTGTGATTGACGGGGCAAGGTGGACGGAGGGGACGGGGAGTAGTAGAGGGGAGTTTTGTCACTTTCAGCGAGGTATGGCTGGACTTTTTCTAACTTCCTCTGCCTCACCACCAGCGCCATCTCGCTGCCGGCCCCTGCAGTGGTTGAGACTATCCCCCCAGCTGACAGATACTGCTCCAGGTTGACTTTGGGCTTGGGCCTGGGCTTTGGAGGGAGTTTTGGAGGCATGGAGACAACAGAACCAGCCGCTTCCTTGTCTTTTTCTTTCTCATTGTCCTTTTCTTTCTCTCCTCCTCTCTTGGAGGGCAGCCCATTGGGAAGGACCACCATCATCATGTCCCCTGAACCATTTGATTGGTAGCACCCGTTGTTTCCACCTTTGTCCCCGTTCCCCATCCCTACAACTTGACAGCAGGCCCCGCCTCCGGCCTCACTGTTGCTGTTGTGACATAGTATGTGGTTGCCATGATTACACACTCGATGACGAACCATGAGCGCCACGGTGAACACGAGCAGAGTGACAACAACAACGCCGCCAACCAATATGGTGAGAGTCCCACCCAGGAAATGGGCTTGGAGAGAGCGACAGGCCGGGTAAAAGTCCTTGGTGGAGAAGGTGGCGCAGCCCAGAACTTTCGTCGCAGCCATTGACGTGATAGTGTCATCAAAGATGGCCAGCACACACAGGTTATAGTCCACACCGGAAACCAAGTTCTTCAACAGGAAGCGGTCGCTGGTGGACGGTAGAATCCTGAGGAGAGAAAAAAGGTAGACAGGTGTGAAAAATAAAAGCCTGCTGTGCACAGAATGGAAAGTATAAAATGTATGCTGTATTTTGAGTACCAGCCTGAATATTCTGACTGCTGCGGAACTCAGAGGAAATGTTTGAATATTGGAAAATAAGTAGAGGAAAAGAGGAGAGAGGGTTGCTGGAAAAGGCACAGCGGTGGATATTGCAGAAGGGGTAGAGGGAAAATGAGGCTATTGATGGAAAGCGCACCCAGGGGACATGAAGAGAACTCTGTCTGCTCATTTGGAGTGCAGGGATGTGTGGATGCTTGCGTGCCGTACTTGAATCCCTAAGAGAAGCAGATGTAAAGCCATTTTGTGGAACCTCGCTTTTAAAAAAGAGGCCATTTTAGGCTTAGCAGCTGGCGCTAATTGTTGGAATTAAGGGTTTTGAATCAGAAATGAAGGTGTTCATTTGTTGTCCTCACGGGCTTGAGTTTGTTTTTTGCTATATATTCACAGCAAATATGTGAGTGCCTGTGTGGGATGATGAAGAGCAGCGCTCAGTCAGTGGTTTGAAGTTACAAACGGGGAGAAGAGAGGGACAAACAAAGTGACAAGGACCGAGGGACATTCAAAAGTTCAGCTTTTTATCTCAGTGGGTTCATGCGATAAAGTGTGTGTGGGCTAGAAGCACATCTAGAGAGTCTTGACCAACCCGATACTAAAAAAAGATAGTTGCATCTATTTGATTCTATATAAATCCGATTTCATAGAATAAACATAAATCTGAGATAATCGGTAAAAAGGTATGAAAAGGTTTAAAAGTCTGGCTGTAGAGCAGGGTTGTCAAACTCGATTACAGAGGGGGCCGACATTATCTTTTTTTTACACATTTTATAGAATTCAGAACAAACCACCGGAAAGAAATACTCAAATTACAGATTAAATTAAATATAAATTAGCATAACTAACCTTTATGTCTCCCTCTCTATCAGCAGAGTTTCACAGAATAATTTCCAATTAAATGTTTTTATTCACAGGCATCAACACCAACCAGAAAACTATTTTTTCCAAATTACATAAAAAATCAGGCGGTTTTTTAATTAACAATATCAACAAACAGGAACTTTAAATGCCTCTTGATAACTGTCCGGGCTGAATTATTAGTTTCTTTCTTCTGTAGAAACTAATAATTCAGTAAAAGTAAACTGTTGCTTCTCGCATCTGTTCCTGCAGCCAGGAGCAGCTGCTCCTCAGAGAACAGTCAGGAGCATAAACAGACTAAAGGTGTATTTCATATTAAATGTCAGCAACTTCCTGTGTTTTCTTGATTTTAA
This sequence comes from Lophius americanus, assembly GCA_037951165.1. NCBI lineage: Eukaryota > Metazoa > Chordata > Actinopteri > Lophiiformes > Lophiidae > Lophius > Lophius americanus. The sequence continues at coordinate 317,514 of JBBDHG010000119.1, forward strand.
CACAGCAGCACCGACACATGCTGAACGGCTGGAGGACGTGAACGCACCTCGCCAGTTCATTAGATTAAGGGTTCTATTTACTAAAACGCGTGTGCGACTCACTAATACGTTTATTATTCCTCCTTTTAAAACTTTTTTTTCATCGATGTTTCGTCCGTAACATTTCCTCTGAGGATTATCCTAAAGTTTATTAGAGTGACTGGATAAACGCTGATATCTGACAGCAAAGGAGCGGGGAGATACGCTGGGACTCTTGATTGACTCACGGCAATCAAGCCGTGCATTCTGGGACTTCAAATATTGTCATTTATTTTTCGTTTCTTATTCACCTGTGAATTGAAATCAATGCTGATTCATATGGACGTGTAAATGCAAATGTTAAAGAGATAGCGTGAGGTGTTGTTTTTAATAATTCCTAAGAAGGAAACAACAAAAGGAGCCTCTTCCTCACATTCTCAAAACCACCGTCCTTATTACACACATTCATTATTCGGCTGAACAATACACTGCTATAAGTAAAAAGAGCTCTTTGTGCACTCATGAAATGCTCACTTTCACCGGCAGTCATCTTGATTTCCCACTGAAATGATTTCACTTATTGAATCGGAGCAGAAACCAGCCAAGGTAGAAACATTAAACAATTACGGTACACATTCCATGCTTAAATGGTGAAACAAGAGGGCTTCCACCTTCACTTGAAGATACTTTATTTTCTGAAATGTGTCAGGCTGCTCTGGGAAAGGATGGTCTGATACCGGTCTGATACCGGTCTGATTCCGGCTCACTTCAGAACAGTGTAAGAAAGAACACAAAATGATGTTTTTGAGCAGATAAGTTTAAAGCTTAACCTAAACGTCCGTCTCTGGTGAAGGAACACACTGGGGAATGCTAATTTCCCCTTTAAAGACCACTGGTAAAGACAGCGGGGTGCTAAATCAAATTTCCTGCATGAAATATGCAAAAGGCAGCCGCGCTCTTCCTCAAGCTACGACTGCGTCCGTTCCTGAATATAAAGCTCTGCTCACATTATTGGCTTATAAAAAGATTTGAGGAATTATACAGCTGTCGGTTCATCCCTTATTTAAACTGTGTAAGTGTGTGTGGTGTAGATGTTTGTGAGTGTGTTTGTGTGCGTGCGTGTAGAAACGTGTGTGGTGTAGATGTTTGAGAGTGTGTTTGTGTGCGTGGGTGTAGAAACGTGTAGATGTGTGTGTGGTGTAGATGTTTGTGTGCATGCGTGTAGAAATGTGTAGATGTGTGTGTAGTGTAGATGTGTGCGTGTAGATGGGTGCGTGTGTGTGCGTGTAAATGTGTGTGTGGTGTAGGTGTTTGTAAGTGTTTGTGTGCGTGTAAATGTGTGTGTGTGTGTGGTGCAGGTGTGCGTGTTTGTGTAATTGATGGAACCCTCAGCAGCAGAGATTTGACCCTCACTGCAGGGAGTCTTGTGTTCAGCAGAGGGTCCGGCTCTCTGGAATGACTGCACGGTGAAAAAGGTTTTTATTTAAATTGTGCTTTTCTGACTTTGATCCGCTGTTATGTTCAAAGTGCTGCGGAATCTCATGTCCCCTCACCCCACATCCCCGAGCGCCTCTCCCACGTTGCTCGGTGCCACACTTTGATTAACATCGGCAATATACTATGGCACGCTTTATTGGATTCACTTCTGAATGAGAAAATATACTTTTCAAATCTTATACAGGCAATAAATGGGCTCATTTCTGATAAATGGTTGCACCACCAGTCACACTGCAGCAAATAAACTTGTGTATATTTGTGGATCACCATAAAAAAAAAGCGATGGCTTATTGCATTTGCATATGCTGTGGACACAATTGGAAACTGCCGAGTGCCATTGTGTCAACGACACATCCTTGAATCATGTTTCTAATCCTGCCATTAAAATCCCACTTTTTTATTCCCTCCATCCTTCCTTCAATCTTCAATCTTCAATCTATCCCCATTCTCCTTCCATCAGACGAGCAGATTCATTCTTTTTTTGCTCATCAGTCCTTCAGTATTATCTCTCTATATCCGCTGCTCTTTTCAGGGATTTGAAATAACACATTATTTCCTCTCCTTCTCAGAAACCTGCTGTGATGCTCTATTTTCTCCATGACGGGACACTTTCAGCACTGATTCTACCGTTTGACTTACACTTTTTTTTCTTTTTGACACCTCCTCTCCTCGTCTTTGTCCTTGCGTCTCCTCAGCAAATCAGATCGTTGCTCAATGAAAATCTTTTGGCAGTTCTTGCTCGGCTCCACCTGACCTCTTAGCCTCTCCTCTCTCACACTCACTGCGCTGTCTCTCTATTGGCCGCAGCTTTAACCACGTCCCATTATTTAGCATCCAAGGTCATCTACTCTTTCTCTCTCCTTTCCTCCCCTCTCCTCCCTCCTACACTCAAAAAAATCAATCATTGCACGTTTAAGTACTTGCACCTATTTGATTGGATTGAAATAATTATATTTCTGGAGATCTTTTTATTCACATTTCAGGGAATCCGCAGGAATGACCTTATAATGGAAAGAATGAAATGTAATCAGGGATAAAATATGAACAATGCTTGAATATGTTTCTCGGTAGAACAAGCAGGAGGGAATTGGTTTAAATCTATGAGCGTGATTTACATGTTATCTTCAGGAAAATGCATTTTATTGAGGGGAAATGTTTAAAACACAAGGTTTATCAGAACTATCGCATAAATTTTACTTTAATTGTTTCATTCAATGAAAATATATGCATAACATTAAACCTTTTAAAATCCTGCTCAGCTGTTTTGTTTGAGCTCATTTTGAGTTTTGAATTGTTGTTGAGAAATGTGACTGAACCTGTTTACAATGTGACACAGTGGCATGAATACGCTAAAGAGTAAGGGGCCGATGACGGGGGACACCACAGGTCAAAGGGATCCCCGAGTAGGAGGCGTTAACAATAGTTATTGAGAAAGTCCTATTCCATAAGCAGATTTTATTTTCACATGTAAAAACCTCTTTGGACGTACTAAACTAAATTCTGTAACTTGATACAACCAAAAAAGTATAATCAGGGTCAAAGTTATTTCAGAACATGCTGTACCAGCTTGAGTTAATGTAATTCGAAAGTGACTGTTTTTCCGTGAAACACATGAATCATTTTATACATCTGATGTTTTTTTAACCGTTTAAAAAACATGCTTGACCAAAACAATTGTTCATTTTGTCTTTTTTTACTCCTCTCTCTCTCTTTCTCTTTCTCTCTTTCTCTCTCTCTCTCTCTCTCTCTTATATATATATATGATACGATAAATCCTCTCACTTGTTTTGTTGCCACACTGGCAGTTAAAGGAATAGATATATATATATAATAGGCACATTCACTAAAATATACATGGAGGACGGGTCACGTTAGTAATCACATGCATCTTTGATGCGCCGGCTCTCATGTGTATTAAACATCACTAACTATATTCACACGTCTGCTGCAGCGGCAGACCTGCAGCTCTAATCAGGGAACGATATTCACCTGCATCCTCAGCGCAGTGGAGACGATGCATGGCCATGACTATAAACCGCTCTTCAAGTTGATTGATTGAATTAGTTAAGCCAAAGAGGCCATTTTCACTGCTGACCCCCGGGTGTGCCGACACACTGGTATTATGGTCTGTCACCCAGCGGTGCCGTTGTGTGTGTGTATAATAATGGTTAAACCCCCGCAAAGACGCTCTTCTACAGGAATGTAGGGGGGAAAGTGAAGGAGACAAGGGAGGCTTTGTTCCAGCTGGTAACATAGAAACAAGGAATTGTACGTGGCTGAAGGGAGGAAGAGGAAAACAAAAGTGATAGGTTTTTTTTTCTTCTTCACCAAGTCTGACCGTCTGACACCGGACGAGTTTGGGCAAAGAGACGGACTGAGAGAGAGATGCCCGATAAGGAGGAAGAGCAGCATCATTTTCTTCTCTGCTTGCTGACTTCTATTAGGCCCTTGTTTCCTTTTTCTTTCCATGTCGTGTCCTCGCTCCATTCACCCTGTCCTCTCGTTTTTTTGGGCTTGATTTGCGGGACTGTTTACTGCCTCGTTGACTGTCTCCTTCAATTTCCTGTGATTACTTCCTCTGTTTTCCTTCATCTGCCTTTCTGCCAATCTTCTTTTCTTTTCTTTTTTTTACCCACTCCCTCTGGCTTGTGTCATCCCTCCTGTCTTTTTTTTTTTGTTTTCCTTAATCCATCCTCCTCGCGTAGCTCTCCTCCACTTGGCCTGATTTCCTCCAGCCCGCCTCAGTTGTTCTCCCTATCGTTCATTCTCCTTTTTTAATGACCTCCTTTTTTCCTTGTCTCCCTTCAATCCCTCCAATATTTGTCTTTCTCCATTCTCCATTTTATTTCAACCACGTAATAAAAGGCCGTTTGAGATGCAGTGCCCCTCCCTTCAACCTCCCTCACAGACTCCACTGCTGACTTGGATCCTGCATTATGTTGGTATGGGGCCTGCTAACACTTTCTCTTTCCTTTCCTCTGCCTCCAGTGGGAGTGGACACACGTATTGACACAATAGATTAAGACTTAATTACATTCGCTCCTGGGGCTACTACTTTGAGCCGCACATTATTCCCCTATCCCTCCTTCTTTTGCTACATTCATTGGTTCATCTGTACCCTCGCTCTTTTCTTCATCCCTCCCTCGTTCACCATTATTGTCTCTTCTCTCCTAACATATGTTTCCCGCTGTCAGCAGAGGAGCTCTGGTTTCCTGTCTGTCGTTGGATATCGCTCTGCAGCCTCATAGAGGGCTGAATTAGAACCGCAGTGGTATTTACCCCAGCATCATACTTTAGTGCATAATACGGCTAATGCGACACAACCAATTTATAATGAATATCTTCGTGCTTTTTTAAGCGCAGGAAAATAGTTTTAGGCCAACCACATGGTAAAATGTACAATCCAAAAAATATCTATTTTGTATTTAAAGACGGTTCCAGTATCCTGATGCCAGGATAATGTGTGTAAATACTGGCAGCAGATGAGTGGGATTGCCTTGAATATAATTTTCCTTTGCCTTGAATATAATTTTCATTCAATCTCATCTGCTGCTGTCCCATCATGCACCTTCCTATTGGCTGTCAAGCTCTCACCCCGTCATTACTAGCTGTACAAGACTCTTTATCCTCATTATTTCTACAACTCTGCATGGTTCTCTTCTTGTGTCAAACTTGGCACTTTAAGTGCCCAACAGGAAGGTTGATCCTGTTGTGACTTTGGGGAAATTATGCTTATGTTCAAAACTCTTCCACTTCAGCCCACACGCATTGAAGACTTCTGAGCAGTAGAAGAAACATTTGGCTCTGACAGGCACAAATGTCATGCAAAGGCTCCTCCTTATATACCAGTGATTGTCATATTCAAAAGTTCTGTAACACAGGTTCTGGTCCAGTCATCTAATGAACAGTCTTAACGAGGCGTTCAAAGTTTTATTTTGACTTTGAAAGGTCGTACAGTTGGTTTCAGAAACCCTCCTCAAGGACGACAGATCATATATTAATTTCAACATTTCAGAACACATACACAATGTCGACCTAACCTTATTCGCACCGTTAATCCTTCAAAATAAGAGCACTTAAAATACACTACTCATGATGATTTTAAAACTTTAGAGAGAAAAAATCGGATCGGACAAAAGCTGATCTTTGATTGTGGTGTTTCATCCTGCAGTGGTCTAAAACTTAACTCTTCACCTCACGCCTGCATGCATGGTCCACATACAATAGACATCGTTGTAGAAAACTAGACAACGTGAGGAAACTTCCGAAGAGATGGCCGAAGAACGGTCAGTCCATGAATGCTGCCACATTAATATTATTCCACTGCATCTCTACTGTTCACTGTCCTTCTCAAGGCTGCAGACATAAAAGAGTGAGAGAGACTCTCTAATATGGTTATTTCTCACATTCAAGCAGCAACCTTCACAAAATCCTTGAGATACTTCATAGCTGGACTTTTTTCTCTTTAGAGGACCAGGGACATTTTGTTGTGATCGAATCAAAATGTTTTACTGCAACGTTGTGACAGAACGTCACGAGGGAGGCTCAGTCGATGGTGACGGGGACAAAAAGGTGAGAGGGAGAGTGGTGCCCAGCGGATGCCCCATGCAGAAATCCCACCTGGCGCTGTCACAGCAGCCATCAGAACTAGTCTCGCCACGCTTAAACGGAGGCTGGACATCTTCACTATTTAACAATGAGTGTATTTGTCAGACTCTGTCTCCTGTCTTTCTTTCTGTCTCAATATGGTGCCCACTTTTGGTCATCTGTTGCACAAGTAGCCAGTCTGCTACTCTCTTCCTCTCTTTCTGTCTGTCTTCGGCTCCATGGCGGGTCTTGTGTTGAGCACACAAAGCGCCAGCAGTAACAATACGGGCACAAATCCCTGATCGGGAAGCATGAAATCTCACTCATCCAATCTCTTGAATGCATCAGCCAGACTGGCGTTGGCCGACTCCACTCCTCACTGTCTGGCTAACTTGTGTGTTATTGTGGTTGGCACTGGCACGCTCATTGCATGGGAGACATTTATACTGACTACATTGCAGTGTGCTTCCTTTCAAATGCCCCCCCTCCCTTTCCTTTCCATTTCCGTTTAATTTGTCCTTCGAGGCAGATTTCCTTGATTCCTCCCTCAAAGCCTTCAGACATCATGTCTCCTCTTTCAACCTCTTTCTTCTCCGTTCCAATTTGGTTCAGTTCATATCTCAATTTCACGTATCAGATAGCCGCTACACCTCCATCTCTCTGTCGGGACGCTTATCCCCTCCCTCCGTTTTGTTGGCAGTGTGATAAGTTTGGAGATGAGTCAAACTTCACATCGCTTAACTCCCTCCGTGTGAATCCCAGCATCTCGCCGGCGATGCCATGTTCCTTGGCGCCGTCTCCCTCTGCTTACCTCTCCTGGTTTAACTGCTGCGTGAGCATCTTTGTGCCCATGAGCGCTTTCCTGTCTCAGCCTTCACTCGCGTTAATGCTGCCTTTCCATTATGTCCATTTATTTTCCAGCAGAGAGAGCGTTTTGCTCGTTGAGGCTTTTTGTGTGAAAGCGCCACACTCAGCCAAGGTAACTGACATTAGAAGTAATACTATCACAGGCAATTCAATTCAATCCAATCCAATACAACTAACCTGGATTAAATAAAACTTTAATGAAGCTCGTTGTTCACTTTGTGTTGTGTTGTGGTCTAGACTGTGTTTGAATTTCTAGAAATATCATAACTTCAGATAACGTCAACCACGATCCATGGAGGAACTGACAAATCCCATCAGGAACTTTTGCACTAATTTCTTTCTTCTACCTGGGTGAAATTCGCTTGAGCAAACTCTGCTTCACAGTTTTATCTCCCTTAGTCCATGATGGATTGAAATACCTCTCCTCCCTCTCTCCACCCATGCTGCCTCGCTTCTGCTTGAGGACCATTTAGGCCCAACCGACTCTTCTCTCCACCTTTCTTCTGTCTCATTCTCTCACCTCTCAGCTATCATTCTGTCATCTCAATCTCTCCCATGGTGATTTGGGTAGATCACATCTTCTAGATCCCTCATCCTTTCTTAAATCTCTGAGGTACCATTCCCATATTAAAATTCTCCCATTCTTCCCTTCAGGCTCTATCCATCACTCCAACTATATCTTTTCTCCTCCCCCTCTTTCTATTTTTTTCCCCCTCCATTCACACTTGGTTACCATCTTTTTTACTTTCCTTCAATCTCCTTGAGTACACGAGCAGTTTTTTTTTCATATTTCAATCATCTCTCATCCATCTGTCTTCCTGCTGTCACACGGTTAGCTGCCTTCACACATTCTCAATACCACTTACAGCGTGACACCATATTCTCTTAGGATTACTGCATTAAATCCCTTTATTATTGCAGATTTAAATAAAAAGCAAACCAACTGGGCCTTTATTATAAAGTTTTACCTAAGTATGTGTATTTTACCTAAAAAGCTCCACTAAGCGATTAAAATATGAACTATTAGGGCAAAATAATATATACGCATCTATATATAGATGTATAGATATGAATCACATATGTAAAATTTTGACCAAATCGGACAAATGGTGAGGAAGTTATGGCCCCCGGAACAGGGTTATTTGTTAAAAGCTATGACCTAGGGAGTGAAATGTGAATATATGCATGCTGATTTCCAGAGTCCATTCATATAAGTCAAATTTGGACTAAATCGGACCAACGATTGAGAAATTACATCCCGAAGATTTTTGGTAATAATTTTAGACCGAAAAGGAGATAAAGCCCCTCCTACAGACAATTTGTAACCGAGTCATCCCAAAATCAACCCAGTTCTTCCTCTCACTAAGGTCTATGTGGGTATGAAATACGGAATTGATCCATGAAATATTTTTTTAGTTACTGTGTGAAAACAAAGGATCTGCATCTGCGGTGATGGTGATGATGACGTTTCAGTTAGGTCTTGATTGCTGTCCCTCCCAAACGTCCTCTCTCTCTTCTTACTCCTGCTGGCTGCTGATTCCTTAGTTTGTGCTCTTACACCAATAAACCAAAAGCTCACTGTCGAGTTTAAAAGACAAGACTCATCTCAAACGTATCTGCCGCTTGTCTTTCTTCTCCCTCGCTCCACCCTCTGTTGGCGTGTTAGACATTGCTTTTTTACGGGGATCACAGTTTGACGGCGCTGAAGATGAAAGCATAAAACTTGTGATCCATCATTTTTTCATGTAAAACAAAAAGGGTATGTTTCAACACGTAGCTGCTTTGATTTATTCATCCTTCTACTCTTTCTCTCGCTCTCTCTCTCTTGCTGTCACCGGTGTCTGCTTGACTATCTTTTCTTTCCGCTTAGTCCACAGCTGCTGTACACAAATTGGCTCGCAGCAAAGTGAGATTGATAGAAAAGATTCACAGCTTTGCAAAAAGCTTTTTTTGCTCAAAGATCTTTTCTATAAACTTATAAGATAAGATAAACCTTTATTAGTCCCACAGTGGGGAAATTGCAGTGTTACAGCAGCAAGGGCATATTACAGAATAACATTATATACAATTAAATACAATTAAATTAAATGTGCAGTTGAAATGTGGACGTGTTGAATAGTATATGTGGCTGTGGTTTCTTTAATAATTTGTGATAACATTAACAGCCCTTAACTTCAAATCCAATCTTCATGAATGTTTGATTATTTGTCTTCCCTTGAACTCATGGTGGGTAAATATTGAGTGAAGTATGAAGCAATCGAATTTATAATGCAAAATGGAATGGCTTGAACGTTACTTCAAATTAAAAATGACACATCCCATTAAGGCCTCGTGTTGCTTCCTCAGATTTCTCCATTTAAATAAGATATATTATGAAATTTATTTCATTCTGAGTCACAATGCACTGCAGGAAACATCTGTCCCAGGTCTGATGACAGAACCAACCAAATGGAATCTCAACTACTCCAGTCATGATTTGAACCACTTCCATATGTGATCCAAAATCTGACACGGATTCAGATTTTTTTCAATGCCATCCCAGTCTGAACCGTCCCTTTTCACACGATATCAATGCTTTTTCTACAAACAACAGCATTCCAACTAACCGTAGCTGCTTCCATCTCATCAGTTAAGGGCCGCTAACTACTCATACTGGAGTTCCATATAGTGTAGGACTCATTTTCAGAGTAATAGAAACAGCTACACAAAGAATTCCAATCTGAGAAAAAACAATGAAAATCCTCCGTCACTCTATTGTTCACCTGTTGGGCTTCAGTGTCACGCAGCGATGTAGATGAATTATTAATCCTTCCTTTGTCTCCCAATTAATCTTTCCCTTGAGTCATCCACCCATCCATGTACAAGACTGCACTACTGAGGCCTCCAGCTGTAATGGATAAATATTTAAGCGTTTTCGGGCATGAACAGGATATCCATATTTTAAGGCAGGAAGATCAAAACATTGATTTATGGCCGGATGTGGAGGAGAAACTATGAGTGCGAGACTCAAACCGACACCTACTGCCACGTATCTAAGCCTCTTATGAAGCAACCTTTCACATAGTGTGTGTGTGTGAGTGTGTGTGTTTGAAAGCCGAAGTTGAACTGACCTGTATATGAGGGTCTCGTCGGCGGTGCAGTTGTACTGTATCTGATACATCCAGACCACATAAGCGGAGGACAAACGGCCCAAATCCCATCGGACCTGAGCTGAGGTGGATGTAACGGCTTTTACTCCAACCATCCTTCCCTCCTCCTCGTCTCCTTCATTCTCCTCCATGCTTCCTCCACCGCCCTGAGGGGTCTTGCTCCCGTCAGCCTCATTGTGTTCACTCGCACCTCTCCTGTCCTCCCCCTCTCCTCCGCGTCCCGCGGCGTTGTTAATCCCTCCGTTTTTACCTGTGCTGATATCCGAGGAGCCCGGATCTGTCCGTAAAATCCCATTGGTCACATTCCTATTGTTTTTGCTGTTCACGTTGTTATTCCCTGTGTTTCCACCTGCTCCTCCCCTGTGAGGCAGGGGGATTATTTTGAGGTCCACAGTGGCAGTCGCTTCGCCCGCTGCGTTTATAGCGATGCATGTGTACGCCCCATCATCCCGCGCAACTGTTACCAAGATATCCAAGGTGCCGTTGCTGAAGGAGCTGGTCCGGGATGAATTAGCAATAATTCGGTCATCTGGAGAAACCCAGTGAATGACTGGCTCAGGGTCTCCAATGGCGCGGCATTTTAGCGTGGCTCGCTGGCCCTCCAGCACCCACAGCTTTTGGGTGTGGCGGGTAATGAGAGGCGGCTCACAGGTGAACTCCTCCTCTGGGATCGACCAGAAGTACCTGTGAGACACAGGAGAGGAAGAAGAAGCCAATGACTGTCAGAATCCCATCAGCAGCTCATGTGAATGAATTTTTCATGTTTCATCTCCAGACGATGTGAGAGACAGATATTTGTAGTTCATTAACCGAAGTCTGTAATGTTCTCTTTGGGGATAAAGTTCAGTTATGCACAACGGTCTGAATCATTTACTGAGCTATTGTGCAGAAAATGGGATCAAGCAATGAGTAATTAACGGTGAAGGCGATGAGAGATGACGCCAGATGCTTATTCTCCGTCTCAGTTGTTTGTTTTCACTCTTCAACTTGACTCCAGGAACAGAAACATGTAGCAGTTATTGAAGGAAGAGCTCTGAGGTATCAGAACGACTACAACAAAACCCCCTCATTCCTTTGAAACCTGGGACTGCCTGGTCCTGTGGGCTTTCGCTCTAGTTCTATTCTTGCATATATGATGATCCAATTAAGCTGTCATTAAAAATGAGATGCTAGCAGTCTGATGTGTGCTGAGCAGCACCAGAGCAAAAGGACAGATGAACACTGACACGCAGATGGAACATGTGTTGTAGTCCATTCACGACTCGATTCAACATTTTCTCCTATGGATGGAGAAGATGACCAGTTCTGAGCGTAGTACATCACCTGCCAGCCAGATGAGCAGGTGTGGCACACGTCTCCATGTCGTCTCCACGGATAAGTCGCCGTAACCACAGGAGCTCACAATTGCAGTGCAGCGGGTTCCCGCCAAAGTTTAAGCTTGTGACAGCGTTGTAGGGGGTGGGACTTATGGCGCCTGTCTGGGACCTTAAGATGAGAATAGAACAGGAGGTCAGTTCTCTCACACAAATGTGTAAACTGTTATATATATATTAAGATTAAATGTAAGATTATTGATTATTTTGACTCCATAAATGCTTCTTATCTATTGTAGGCCCGGAAAGATAAGGATGGCGGTTGTGGTCCATCGTGTTTGCGCAATAACTCAAAAACGTTTTCATGGATGATTTTCAAATTTTATAACGTCATAAACCTTAGAGCGAGGAACAACTGGATTGATTTGTTCTTGGGGAAGGTTTGTTGCATATTTTTCTCCATTACAGAAAGCTTCATATCTTAAAGTCCTCGACTGTTGGTTCAATACGATCCAAATTAGGTGCATTTGAATTGATTTAATATTTCATATTTTACTCACCAGGGGGAGTTTTACACAAAAAACTGTTTTTCAAACTACACTTCCAAAGCTGAATCCAATCGTGTCTAAATTAGGTCCTATGAATCGACTCCAAGAAATCTGTGCTGTTTTATTCCTGAGCTCAGAAAAGCTCAGAAAAGCTAGTTAGCTGTATTTATCCTCACTATTGAGTCACTATGGGATCTGATCCTATAGCGGACTGCTGACCTCATAGAAATAGTTGGATGAGTCACTATGGACTGCTGGATATTGGAGTAGTTCAATCAGGGGGATTGCTTGTATAACGCAGGAGATTGGGGTCTGTTTGGGGATATACTCGTGCGGTCTGGCACAACGGTATAGGCTTAGTTCTTTGAATTTAGAAAATGCTTTGTAACAAAACCCAGATAATCTCTTCTTTTAACAAATTTGCAAAGTAGAGTAAATGCTTCTAAGTAATGGTTCACAGCTGGTGGTAAGAAACCAGCCCAGGAGGGACACTTCGTACTACTTCTCATTATATGCATTTTGCATCTGGTGCGTGCAAATTAAAAATCTGAATACTTTGCAAATATTCATGCAGAAGAATATGACTAAGTTATCTTCGTAAGCAGGTTTGTGGAAAATAATTAATGCCATTTACTTGGATTAGAAACATTATACAAATTTTTGACTAGTTCTGTAAATGAAAAGAGTGACTGTTGTGTCACAATAGGTCATACCTGCATAATCTGATTTTCTGTTAAGCCAAAGCTGTTTAAAACTCAGGAAGTTGCCGAAAATCCCTGATGTACTGATTGCAATTTCAAAAAGGCTGCTTCACAGATGGCGTATTTATAAAAATAATTATGTTTGAGTAAGATGGAGTTGGCAGCTAAACAATAAGTGTGAACCCATCTGAGTCCTTCCCATCACAAAATGTATCTAGCAGCCATTTTGTCTTTCGGCATTCTTTTCCGCTAATAAAGTGGATTAAATCACTCCTCCCTTCCTCTATGATTACAGAGTTAAAGAAGATAAATAAGATAGCATAGGTTCTTGTGTGTGGGCTAGTAGAAGTTATCGATTAAAAACACATTATGTTCGTATTCATTCAGAAGGATTTAGAAGGGAACAGTTACATATTCTCCCTGTTTTATAAACTGCATGTACTGAAAAAAGTATTTCCAGTGAGCCGCTTCTTAGAGAAAACATAAATGCTTGTGTTACCTTGCAAACAGGGGATCAGGGGGCAGAGTGCGAAGCCTGTTGGAGGTCATATCCAGCCTCGCCAGCTTATACAGCTCTCCAAAGACTCCTTCTGCTATGTGGTCTATCAAGTTATGGTCCAGGTTCAGAGTGTGCAAACTGGCCATGTTTTGAATGGACTCCCATGGTACCCTGTGGCAATAAAAACAGAAAAAGAAATACTTTGAGATTTATAGAATTTAATTGGCTTTGTGCCAGTTTGGTCATTTATCGCCAAGTGGATGGAAACTCTGTAATAGCAGCTGTGAGGACAGATCAATCTGATTGCTGGTTTTACGCCGAGAGAATCTACAACCACTCAATATCGCACTTTAGGGAAGAGAATTTAAAGCTCAATTGGCATCATTGTGTTCCGCCTCATTTGGCACAATACAATGCCTTTTGTCAGGAAATGATTGGAATTAGTTAATCCAATCATTCATGACAAAACAGATTGCCACTGGCTTCTGGCTTCCTCTAGAAGTAAAATGACTAAAGACAGTGGGCACATTTCTATCTGGTGGGTTTGTCTTGGACTGAAATTGCAGACGAAAGATGTCTGTTTGTTTTGATATTTTTTTACCAAATTAATTTGTATTGTCAAATCAATCTGGGCTACTGTACTCAAAATGTTCTAGGGTGGAACATTTAATCAAATTAGATTGCAATTTTGGTTTCTGGCTCTTAAATGAATGTGATGGAGCCTAAAATATGTCTTTGCCCAAACAGTGCTTCACTGCAAAGCAAATCAAGCACTCCCTAAACCACTGCCTGAACAATTGGATTTAGAACAAGAGATGTCAGACAAGAACAAATCAATAATATGAGGGGTGCTGGAGACTTGTGTCTGTGCCGCAAAGGGACACAACTAACTCTTTCAAACACTTGAAAACACATCATCATTTGACTACATGAGCGCAAAAAAGGTTGCATCCATCAACTCAGATGTCGACACCAGCAATGCTGTACAACACATCACTGTCTCTGTCCTTCTCGCACAGTTGACTGAAAACACAGATGTAATAACCAGCACTTTATATATGTAATATTCTGAGGAGAAATAAGGAGGAGTGTCACATCTGCCAAGTTCTGTATAACTACCACTGACCAGTGGTCAAACAGAGCGATGGGACCCTGCATGATCCTGACAGCTCAGGAAACCAACAACTTATTGTGATCATTAATTATGATCTTACCATGATAAAAAAAATTATCAAGATAAGCATTTTAGCTATAAATGAACAGTCCAGACTGCTGAGCACAAATCCATTCAAGTTCCAGTATAGCTTCATAAAACTGCTCAAAAGCTGTCCTCTAAAAATCGCTTTACGATATAATTGTCCATTTGGGCGTCCCCGCCTGTATAATACTTCCATCTGAACAGAATCCTCATGATATATTTCCAGTTCAAGCCTTTTCGCCTCGATCAGGTGAGAAATCTTTGAGCCCGGCTGAATTTGAATCAAATTTTCTGGAGATTGCTCAGTAAATTGGTAACATGGGTCAATCGTAGAGTAGCTACTCTTAAATTAAAGGGGTTTACACTTTTCGTATGGTTTGATGGAGGCTCAAGAAGAATTTTTTTTAATTTGAATTTCTTTTTAACTGTTCGTCCTTCTTATCTCTGTTTTTTTGTGTTTTTTATTATTTATCTGTAACTTCAATTTCTTCTCTTCTTTTAATGGTGTCTGTGGAAGGCTGCCTGATTGCCTGGATTTTCTACAGATTCATATTTCTCACTCACTCACTCACTCACTCACTCACTCACTCACTCACTCACTCACTCACTCACTCACACAGATGCTCAATGCTATGAGCTTCAGCAAAGGCTCATCAAACCTTTAAGGAACCATGGCCGTAGCAAAAATGAACATCCATTAAAATTAAGTCACTTGTAACACCCTGAGTTTTGGTCTTCTTCCTGCAGTCTCAGCAGTTTGAGCTTCATCGTGTTTCTTAAACCTCGCGTGGCTGTACAAGGTGTTTCCACTGAGCACAGGTTGCTCTAGACTACAGAACAAAGCAGACGAGAGTAGATCACATTGTCGCGTGATGCATTTGTGAGCTCAACAGAAACAAACCGCTTACTTCCTGAGATTGTTGTAGGACATGTCGAGGTCTTCCAGCGTGAGCAGAAAGTCATCAAAGGCTTGAACAGCGACTTTAATCAGCTGGTTGTTGTTGACAATCAGGTGCTGTAGATTGACCAAACCTGCCAGATCCCTGGGCCCAAGTGCTGTCAAGCGATTACCTAGAAATGAAAATAGGAATATTTTACCAAATTGTGACATTCGAGTAGTTTCAGACCACATAAACGCTTTTTTAATATTTCTCTTTGCCTCACCATCCAGATGTAGCGAGCGTAAACTCTCCAGGTCTGCAAAGGCCAAAGGTCGGATCCGGTGAATGGTGTTTCTCGATAGAGTCAAATCAACCAATCCGGTCATGTTGACAAAGTCAATACCTCCCACTTCCATGATGAAGTTGTCAGCCAGTCTTAGCTCCACGGTGCGCCGGTCCACATGTGGAGGGACAAACAGGAGGCCCTTGTCAGCACAGAGCGTGCTGAGGGATTCTGAAAGGTTCCGACAAACGCAGTGAAACGGGCAGGCTGAGACCATGCCCCACGTCTCCCCTGCTCCAATCAGAGAGGGCAGGAGGCAGCATGTGACCAGGGTCAGCCAGTGAAACGCTGGGAAAGGGACGGAGTCGGGGAGGGTTCTTTTTGTCACCCTGGGACAGGCGCAGTGAATGATATGAGGCGACGAGGACAGAGGTGGGACGAGGAAAGGCCGGAGAAGAGAGAGATTGAGGAGGGAGGGAAAGGTGAAGGGTTCTGCCCTTTTTTCTTCGCAATGAATGTGTTGGTGGGGCAGGTGTCTTTCTCTGCAGGGGTTGAGGGGTGGGGGTATAGGCATGGTAGAACGCCTGACGATCCACAGACCTGGAGGCAGACAGACAGACAGAGAGAGAGAGAGAGGGGGGAGATAAAGAGAAAAACATGAAACCCTGCTTATACCCTGATCCGACATTATGAGATATCTTAATTGGGTTTCCTGCGTGTGTGTGTGTGTGTGTGTGTGTGTGTGTGTGTCAGGTTTTCTCTCTTCCACCTTCTTGCAATATGAAGAGTATGTTCTGCACACTAACGCAGACCAATGTCCTCCCTTACTTGAGAACCACCGTGCAGAAGGGCTCAGTTGGTGCTTAACGGCATGAATTATCCACATTTGGAATTGGTTACTGCCAATGTAAAATACCCAGTGCTGGTGAAGAACTGGACCCCCCCCCTGTTCGACAGCTACAACCGAATGTTGTTCAACAGCTGGAGATCAGTCACTGACATGACTGTGGGGAATCTTGATACACACTTACTGCTTTAGTGAAGCCACATCGGAGGATTCATGAGCATTAACTCAAGTTTACAGGTTCTGCCACAGCCTCTCAGTGGGCTTCAGGTAGGGCTTTGACTAGATGACTTCAAAACTCTATCCCTTTGGGACATTCAGAGGATTACTAGAGTTTGGGACCGCAGTCTTGCCTGAATTGAAATTCTTCTGATTTTGCCTGGTGTGCTTCTAGTTAGACATATTAGCCACTTTGATGCCCCTGAAAATGTTCCAGTTCTGTGATGATTTGATATAAAGAGGCTGGTAGAACTACGCCTTGAGTGTTTAGTCCAGCTGTGACCGGTTTGGCAGTTTTTGGACTTTCTCAGTGGGCGGGTCTTCACACATTCCCAGCTATGATCATATATCCTTTTCTGTTGAGCTACTGCAATAACAATTTCAAATGTGCATCCTGTCTTGACTCTGGTTACCTCTGTTTTATGGTAAAGATAGTTTGATGACCTTGGACAGGTCAGAAATTCATTCTACATTTAAGCTGCATTTCCACCCAAAGTGCCGAGAATGTTAACACCTAGTAGCAACATCGCAAAAGACACACAGCTAATTCATTGTAGTAACAGTTAAATAGAAACCTATGAAAGCAGATCAAATGCATTACATCATCCCGCCCTTCCTTAAGACGGTGGGTCAGTTAATCAAACTGGGTCACTGGTCCTTAAGTCCACAATGATGAAGGTCTCAGTGAAGTGCTTCACGACCGGCATCTCATGCAGAAAACCCACCAATGAGCATATGCTTTGTGCACAGACATCCCAAAATATATGCCATGATAGAGTACGGAGATGAGTCAGAGTTGCTGATTGGCATACATAATAGTCGTCGTAGCAACTGTAACTTGGATACGGAGAGTGACAGGGAGTGTTGATCAGATTCAGAGCTGGAGTGACAGAGGAGAGAGAGGACAGAGAGGACGAGAGACAGACACTGAGCTACTCCTTTTTCTTTAATGCAGAGCAATCTGGAAATATGAAGTGGGAGTAGAGCCTTGAGTATAGTCATTATATAGTGATATATTTATATATATATATGTATATATATATATATATATATATATATATATACACTGTGGGCAACCTAATACTTTGAGTAACGACTATACACAACCGTATATCATGCTGACTTTACAGTTTGCCGCAAATTGCCGGCTCAATACTTTCCATTAGGTGCGAGCTCTGCTCTTTCTGCGTGGAACTAGTGAAGGGCTCAGACTCTCCGGCAGGGTTTATCAAAGGATGGAGGTTTCCAGCAGCATTTTGCATTCTCCTCCCCATTACACGCTTTGCTTTGTTCCAATTTACAAAACTGCGAGCGCCGTCAGCTGGTTTATACAGTCTATTTATTTTTTTAAAAGTCGACATCAAAAAGATTAAGAAATGTAACGCTTGAAGAGGCGGTACTTTTCATCTCACGCTGCCGACGCGCAAAGCAGGAAGTGGAAAATGCATTACCCCTCTTAAATGAAGGACATGGATTATATATGAATTGCTTGGAGCTCAAATGATCTTGTCAGCAGATCTTTGAGGCATTTGGAAGATAAGTGCAGTTTGATTTGATTTGACCTTTCACAGCCTTCATATTTGTTTGCTACTACTCCTCCATCTCTTTTCCAAACCTAAAAATATAACTCCAACATTACACTCCACTTCAGCAGCGGTATGGCAGATGAGTATTTCCTCGTGTCTGTTATCATCCGTTTAAAAACGGGTAATCGCTGCAGGAGGAGGAGGAGGAGGTGGTGGGTGGGGGGGTCGCTGCTGTGACAGCCCGTCCCCCGGGCATTACCTGTTGGAAGTCAACTGCTCCTGATCTCCCGTGGAGCCGTGCATACCAAAACGTGAAATACATAATAAAACTGCCTGCGCTTTGAAGGAGCATTAACATAAAATAAGCCTTAATTACAGGTTTCAGTGGAGAACGATCAGGGAACTTCCACCCCGGCTCAGGCGACTGACCCCTTTTCTTTGCCAACACTTGTTCCTCCCTTTCCTTTGCCCGCAGCGAGGCTGAACGTCGACACACTCTCCTGTTGTGTGGTCTGTGTTTCTCCCCTCCTTCATTTGACCTTTATCTGTGCTTCAACCTCTTTTTTCATATCTCCTCCAGCTTTATCTCTGTCACTGCCCAGCGTGGGCTCACTTCTACCTCCTCACCCTCATAATAACTCACTCGTTCTTTCTCACATTACGGTTGCTTTCATTCTCACCTCCTTTCGTTCCCCTTCAAATTGCCCTCTCCCACTCATCTCTAACCTTTCCTCTCTTCCTCACAGTTCATTATTTTTACATCCCTGAAAAGTCTGGTCATGTTATAGAATCGTCATCGTCATCGCTGCCGCAAATCTCAAACCCCCATAAACCTTAGAGTGAGGAAGAACTGGGTCGATTTTGGAAAAGGTAAGTTGCATTGTTCTGACACTAGTGGGGATCTTCATCTCCAAACGTTTTGGGCCCCTAATAGTTTTTTTTGCATATGAATCGACTCCAGGAGATCTATGGTCTATATTTCATATGTTACTCAACAGTATTTTTTTCGGACATAACTTAAATTTTTCAACATTCAATCAGGGGGGTTGCTTGTACAACACATGGGATTGGGGGCTTTTTCGGGGAAATACCCTTCGGACGCCAACGACAGTGTAGGACTAGTTCTTTGTTTCCTTACTATCCATCCTCAACCACGTACGCCTCACTTCAGTGCCCCTCCTTCTCTTTCCTCTCTGCCCTTCTATCGTCGCTCTCCTCCCATCTCATGACTCTTTCTGTCTCTGGCTGCGATGTAACTTTCCTAAATGTCTTTCCTTGTGTCTCATCCCCTCGTTCTTTCGGTCTCCCTGTCATGCCTGCCCTTGAGGCAACCTAAGTACGACAGTCTTATCAGTCACGGCTCAACCTGACGACCCTCTCCCCTCCTTTTACTCTCCTTTAACTCTGTTGTCCTCCATGTCTCCTTGCTTCTCGGACAAACCACGCTCATACATTAAGCTCACATTGTACGTGCCACACACATGCTGTCTCCATCCTTTGCTGTGTTCTGCTATTTTTCTCAGGGACGATTCTTCCTCTGCCTCCCCCATTTATCTAACGCTGTCACCATCCTCCCTCCATCTCTACTTCAGCTACTGTTTTTCCACTGTAGTATTTTTCTCTCATACCTTTTTCTCAGGACTCCTGCTGTCAGTGTCCACCTCCCTCAGTCCCGCTCTTCCCCTATAAGCAAACCAACCTTAATTGCAACTATCCCCGTGCAGTGCTGACACTTTCTCACTCAGCTGATTGATCCATCCGCGAGCTGTTCGATCTGACCGAGAGAGATGGATGGCAACCTTTCTCCCCCTCTCTCCTCGCCCATCAGATTTAGAATCAGAAAACGGTTTGTTACCGAGGAAAGGTTCATCCCCTCGTTCTATCTTCTTCCTTGTCTTCTCCCATTTCACTGATGTTTACAGACAAACGTTGAATTTCTTTTGCAATTTATTAATGGTTGTTACCTGCTACTTTGGTCTGGTTCTAATTAAGTCTTGTATATATATTTTTTTATGCTTTGCCTGCCTCTTTTCTTCTTTCTTGTGCCACTGCTGAACCTGAGAGTCCTTCTCATTTGTTCATTCACTCATTCTCTGTAACCGTCTACCCTGTGTAGGGTGGCTTTTGGGGGGCTAGAACTTTTCCGAAGGTGACAGCGGGCGAGAGGAAGTTTGTACCCTGAACAAGTTGGCAGGTCATCACCCGGTTCACATCATAGATTCAAACCATTTACACCTACGGGCAATATGGTGGAAATGCAGGGAAAACATAAACTCAGAATATCGATTTGAACACACAACCTTCTTGCTGTGAGCAAGGAAGTTCGATAAAGTGCAATTTTAGGCATTTTACTGGTGGAGCACTCCCCGTGCTTGACAGTATATGTGCATGCGTGCAGCCTCCACTATCAGCCAGCACTAAACATGTATTGTTGTAGAGGTAGACTCCATTATGCTCATCAGTGTGTGAATCATTGTGACATTTCTCTGCACTTAGCAAACCTTCGTTTGCTGGTACGAGTTTGCTGCTGAATTTGCAATAAGAAAGGAGCACACGGACGTGAGTGCCAATGCAACACCGACTCTCTCGCACACAGAACACAACACAAGGGCAAGCATGTCTGCGCAGCACTAAAGCCTAAAGCCCCTTACATTATGGAATGTTAAGAGTGAAGTCAATGAAAGCTCAGAGGGAAAGTTCACACAGGAGTGCCTGACAAACCACAAGAATACATGGATCAGACAAACTGAAGACGGAAACTTACAGAAAATCCTCTTTTGTGTTTGTTGAAATCAAACAGCAGCATTCGGCTAATTGTTTCAAATGTGTGCTAGTTGGGTGCACAGACACACTTCTGCTACCTCTATTTTGGGAATACTAGACTACACCACCTCGCCCGAACCCTCAATCCACCAGAGAGCAACAAACATGGGGCTGGAGGGAACAGGCAAGGCTGCATGAAGCGAGAGCATGAGCTAAAAGCATTTTTGCAAGGAAGGACTCGGTATCCTGCTGGAGCACGACTCAGATCCAAATGACTGAACACGACCTCAGCCTAAATTCCAAATGTTTTTCACTCAACAGCCACAAAGGCCCCAGGAGATTGTAGCAGCCCTCCCTTATGCTATGCCCATCAGCTAAATTTGAATTCGCTAATAGTTTGACTGCAACTGGGCCTACACCGTCATCTCTGAAGAGACCCCCAATCCCCTGCATTGTACAAGCAATCCCCCTGATTGAATTCTTCAAGTTATATGCAAAGTCATATCAGAAAAAGTTTCCCCCATTGAGTAAAATATGATGCAAGACAGATTTACTCACATTCACAGTTGAAAAATGATAGCCTGAAATATTGGATGTTAAGCTCCCCCTAGTGTTGGAAATATGCAACTGACCTCTCCCAAAATCCCCCCAGTGCCCACTAAAGCGTATGAGGGTGAGAGTTGGGCTATTGCAGGACTGAGGCGGCATTGATTTCTTTAATATCCCCGCCTTTTCAGGGATATGACGACCCTCCCTTCCATTAACGTTGTTGCATGATCCTGACCTGCTTATCGAGACTCAAAGCCAACCCCGATAATTTCAAATATTTTAATATTTTGGGGTTAAAGTCCGTAATCACATCAGCCAATAAGAAGTGAGCAGTTCTGCCTCGGAGGCCAACATTTGATAGATCCTACAGATCTCACCTCCATTTCTCACAGAAGAGCTTCTTGAGACGGTTGGCTCAGTCAAGCTCCAGATTCTTAAATAAATGTCGTGTCTGATGCTTTATTACTGTATTATTGATCCTGGAGGGCATGTCTGAGATCTGAGATATGATCATCTGTAGTTCAGGCGTGTACGGTGGCCCACAGGGACAAACACACTGCAAGTAAATAACCATCTTCATCAATTTGACAAACCACACACACGCAAATGTGAATGTTGGGGTTGTTAAGTTTATTTGTTGAGTTCCTGATGTTGATTTGAGTCACATGACCGCACGACTCAGAAGTTAAAGTAGTTAAGACGGCAGATGAAAATAAATTTAACCGTTTGTGTATTATCTCAATATTTATTCCTTAACAATCCGTGATGTTGCTGCATTTGCAGCGCGCAAGTTGTTGAATTGATGAAGTTTTCTTTATTTGCTTGTGTTTTGTCTATTTGCATGGGTTTTCTTAAGTTGTCCTGTCTTTGCCCCCGCAGGCCATCTGAGGTTTGGCCTCACAAACTACAAACAGTTAATAGTTAGTGGGTATTGATAAAATTGATTGATAAAATTACAAAGCAATAGTAGTAAAGTTGCATAATGTCAAAATCTAATAATTACTGTTAAAGTATCATTCTGTATCAATGCGTCTGTACATCACAATTTAACATAACGATAAGATCTCAAGGTAAATTTTTTGTGACTTACTTTCATTTTATTTACTGTCCTTGTTGGTTTACATTATATCTGTTTGTTTTATTTTTTTCCGGAATTTACCATGATGTATTTTCCACAGTGAATTCCTGGCGGATGCTAGATTTTATTGAGTATTTTAAAGTGAAGGTAGACCACAAGTTAAGAAGCAAAAAAGAAATGCACTGCAGCATCTGGTAGACGTTCATGTTTGACTACCAAATTGTGAAAAATTGCAAGTAGACACGAACAGAATCCAGCGTCTCTTAGACACACGGTTCTGATTAGACATTGTTTGAAGTTCTGCCGGTGCAGTCCCTTCAAAAACGCTCTTATACGCGCTCTTACTCATAATCCCAGCTCTCGGTATTAGGTGAAGATTTTTGCATTCGGAAACAACAAAGAACCTCCCAAAACATTCTTCCCACACAATCATAATTATAGGGATGCTGACACACACACTCGCACACACACACAAAACTCTCTCTAGGCAGGCAACAAAAGAACGCCCACACCAGCTCTTCGCGCTACAGTCGTCGGTAGCGTAGGCCCACTCATCCTTTTGGAACCTTTGCTCCTTTGACATTCCTCTGCTGTGTTCCACCATCTCTAGTCATCCAGAATGTATAGGAGACGCAGGGAAATGGGGAGTGAACGCTGGATGTGGAAGTAGAAAACAAACCAGGGACAAGCGGAGAAGATGCAGGGAGAGGAAACGACATGAAAGGAAAAAGGGGGAGAAGTACACAAGATGGAGGAAGGAATGGAAAATATGCAACCCGGCCTCCCCGGCAGATGATAACGAGTGGAAAAGATGGAAGGCTCTAGCAGGAGTTTGAGGAAGGCGTAAAGAAAAGGGAGATGATGAGTCGGTGTGTATAAATATGCCGCGTTAAGTGGATGGGCAGAGACGTGAATGTAAAGGCGTTAAACGGGCGGAGGCCACAATTCATCACTGTCAGAGAGGGATGAGCGCGGGAAGAATGGATTTGATTAGGGAGAGGTGGAGCTGTGTTAAAATGAGTCTGAGGCATCAGCAGCATGGCTGTGGAGGAGGAGGGGGAGGAGTTCTGCTGAGGGAGGTAGTAAATGGCTGAAGGGTGGGTGTTAAAGGTGATGAAGTAGTGACTGGGCGGAGAAAGGATGAGGTCAATATTATATTATATTTCTGAATATTTACTTTGATTTTTAATGATTCTTTTGTTATTCATTTCTTTTTATTCACTTTTCATTTTATTTTCATTTTAAAATTTAAAAGCAGAGAGGCTAAAGCTAGCAGGGGCTGAGAGCCCTGAAGAAAGCCAACATATAACATATAATGTTCTGAACAAGACGTACAAAGTTTTAATTTTACTTCCAAATGTCATACAGTTGGTTAAAGGGCGGAGGGTACATTAATGTCAACGGTTCAGAATACAAGAACTATGAGAATACAAAAATACGAGAATTGCCATCGGTGTTCCTTTACTCGACAGTCATTTGCATCAGAATAGATAAAAGGTAAACAGGAGAATCTTTAGAAGAAAGGCATTCAGTCCCAGCATCTGATCAAAGCCGCCTGTTGGAGTCTGTGTCACAATAAAGAATCAAAAGACAAATGTCAATCATCAGGAGCTGGATATGTTTTTAATTTTCAGCCTTTCTTTCCCTTCTAGCCAGATAGGTAACCAATCCTGATGGACGGGTCTCATAGAAAGCCTGAAGTCTGTGTTTGAAAATTGGAAATAAAAAGAAAAGAAGTGTTTTTTTCTTCCGTATAAAAGGGCTGCAGTCTCGTGGCAGTAGGACACACCAGGAGGGAAATACAGTTTCTTTGAGAAACCAATTTAAACTCAACTAATTCCTCCCAAAACTCTGATGGTTTTCAAAAAGGAAATTAACTCTGTTGTGTGTGTGTGTGAGGATCTGTATTCACAACCCTCAATGACTAAATCCTGTTGGAATCCATCCTATATGGAAGGTTTTGATAATTGTCTATTTCTGGAACATTGGAGAGTGTCTTTGTTTGTTACGATTTTGTTCGTTTTGTATTTTCTTTTCATCCCCTTAAAAAAAAAAACAGCCACCTCTGAAGGAATTGAGGAATTAAAAAGCTATTATCCATTCCATGTTTTGTGTGACCGGGTGAGTCATATTCCACCGCTCCCTTCAGTCACATGATAATCAACCATTTCCTCCACATGCCTGGAAAATGTACTTTTAGAGACCTGAGCCAAAGTTTAGAGCTCTTTTCCCTGCAACACCTTATCTAAAGTAAGAAGCTCTTAGAAGTATCTCTAATCTTCTGACGTGGCAAAATTTCAAGCCCCTCTAACGTTTGGAATTGAATCATATAATAATACTGGTGAAAGCTTTGAAGTTTGAAAAGGCCTCACGCCGTCTCGCATCTTTTTGAGTAGATAAACAACCGATACTTTATCGAACTTAACGCTTTGTTGAAAAAAGAATCATGTTAAGAAAAAGTTACTACGATTACGTTTTCTTTTTGAAGTATGTTTGGTGACCAAACCTCCTCTCTCTGATGTTTAGAAAATCCTTAGAGAGAAAAATGAGGAGGCGGAGTTTAACCAGTGTTCTGATTGACCGCCGGCTGTGAAAACCGCTTTTTCTGTCGGTTGCTACCTTCGAGTCTTTGACCTTTCTTTGGTGGTGGAGCTGGGTGGTCAGTGGGCTGAGCAGAGACACTGAAGTGGAAGGTGAGCGGCCACGGAGTATTTTAGACATACTTGGAGAGTTATTTGGAGTTGTCGGTGGATTTAGAGGCCAGAAATAACTCCGACTTCAACGAGGAATCCACATTCATTCTCCCCAAACCTTGAATACAGTTGTGCCTTGGCGGAGGTTTGCGCTCTCTGATTGCTTTTTTCTAGTTAGTAATGAGAATTGTCTCAGTGCTGATGAATAATTGTCAATTAGTGTCTTCATATAGCATCTGAGTCGGTTCCAGCCGTATAAAGACCAAATTTAGTCTTGATTGGATTCTTGATAGAAGAAAGGACAAGATGTTAGCAGTTATGATAAAGCTAAATAAGAGAAACACTGGATTGAAGCCTTTGTGACCAAAATTAAAAGTTAATTCAATTATTTTTATTATCTCTAGCCTATAGTGAATGATCAACAGTTTTGTATTTTTTGCCACAGGCTCCTCTGATACTGATCCATTTGAAGTGAGTTTCATTAGGAACCGATCCTCTACAGTTTAATTAAATTACAATTGTCTTTTCACATGTGGTTATATCATATTTTGTATAATTTTGAATGACAACATGACCGGACTGGAACTAGATTACATTTACCAGCATGCTAAAAAAGGGTTTTTCTTTTCTCTCTCTACATAGTAATAATGTTTCGTTCCATCCATCGTCAAATAAGTTAAGCTGCAACTGTTTTCAGCGACGTGATGTGTATAAACTGCAGAGCTGGAATAGTTATCTATGGATGGTATTCCATCATCAGATTTGAAAAGGAGAGTGCTGAAGACTCCCCACTCATGACCGCCACACCAGAACCGTGTTGGAGTCCCTCCCACTGTATGCTATCACGCTGTACAAGCTGCATGTAATTGGAAAAAGAAGGCTGCTTCAATTATTTAATTATGTTTTTGTCCTGATGAATCCTGCGGTTTTTGAGTACGAAGCAGCTCATATATTTGAGTGTAATCTCACCAGACAAGCACTTTGGCCGTTTAGTGTTTGTGTGAAATGTTTTTTTTTGTGGTTTTGTCGATGGCGCTTGCATTCATTGACTTGTCGTCCACGATAAACTCCTGAGTTTGTGCTGTTAAAACTTCTGATCTGAAGATACTCCAGACTCTCGACCTTGCTGATTTCCAAGTACTTAGTTCTGCTCATTCCCACCCCTCCTGCATCCGTCCTTGTAGTATTTGTCGCTATCTAGCTCAACTTTTTACTTCCTACATGTAGAGTCCTTCCTTCTTTGCAGTCCTCAGTTATCATCATGGGTCATTTTTAAATGTTATACCCACATAGACCGGAGACTATGGTGAGCTTTATATCTTCTATATGTCATACTTGACTCTGACGGTTCATATTTTATTCACTAGTGGGGTCTTTTTCTTTGCAAAATAACTCTGTTTGGCGGACATAACTTCCTTATTGTTTTTCCGATTTAGTCCAGATTTGGTGCGAATTCACTTGAGGAGATTTATATTGTGTATGTCATAATTTACTTACTAATAGTTCATATTTTAGCCAGCCGATGGATTATTATTTTTTTTATTTATTTTTTTTTATTCAAAAGACACTTTCAAACTTAACATTTAATTTGAGGAGTTCAATCGGGGGGATTCCTTGTACAACGCAGGGGACTGGGGGTATTCCTCGGGGAGGTAGGCGTAGGCCAAGTTTCTATCTTGCAGCCATCCCTGAATGTCTTGCACATTTTCATCGGATGAGTTCATGTTGCAATCGCTTTATATATCTGCATAACTGTGGCTAATTAAAAAAAATAAAAGCAAAAATCCAACCCAAACAGCAGCTGACAAAGAAAAACACAAACTCACCGCTACTGCAAACCTAAAGCAACTTTTATCTCAACCCTGATTGGTTAACACAACAGGATGTAGCTGGACCAGAATTGTGTAGGTGTGTGTGTGTGTGTGTGATGTATGTGCAAGGTCTGATGAGTCAGCACGATTCCCAGCTTTCTTAGGGAAAGTCCTGAACCGGATAAATGAACCATTCGGTACTCGGCACCAGACACATTAGGTCAATTACAACCCTAACCCCGACTCTGAATCACAATATGAATGTGTTGATTAACCCCCGGACACACACACACACACACACACACACACACACTTCGATACAAACTTCTCGCTAATGTGTTGCTTTTTATGTCCCTGTTAAAATCCTTGAAACAAAGGGAGGATTCTAAATTTGAATAAATCCAATTTGAATAATTTGATTTTACTCAAATAATCATATATTGAAGATGGCTTTATTCAAATTTTATAGAATCAGCAAAAATCTTATCATGAAAACAATTAAATGTAAGCGGTTAAAAAAAATCTGAACAGGGTTTAAATATGTTACTATGTTACTTTCAGGAAATGAAATTGTTCTGAAGGTCAAATATATATTTGGAACCCATATGTTTCATTGGGAAGATTAAATATAAGTCATTTTTACTTGTTTCTTTCATATTTTAATGACAAATATGCATCACATAAGTTCTATTAGTTTGTTTATTTTGAAATTGCATAATCAAAGTGCATTCAAATTTTAAATGTAATTGAAATGCCTAAATATAAAAATTCAGGCTAAAGTGTTTTTTTTTTTTTTGAGTGCAGAGGCGGTGTGGGTATTTCAGTGATTACTCGGTTCAGGTTTTTGTTGGCATCAGACGTGTTTGATTAGAGGCTGCTGTCAGCCATAATGAGGAACCAGCCGCTCGGCACCTCACCACAGAGACGTTTCTTCTCCCCTGATGTCAGACACTAATAAAGGGAAACCGCTCTATACCGCAATCAGCCTGCAGGGCGGACCGGTTTCCCTTGAGTTTGCTGATTAGTGGACCTCATGTCCTAATGCTCACCAGTGCAATAACGCGCAGGAACACACTCTGACTTGATCTGCTGCGGACTAAGTGCATCCTAGTTTCCTTCTGACAATCTTCACCAACTCTCTATTCTGCTCCATGAGAGGCTTTTGTTTTGTTGAGCAGAGTTGGAACACCTGTGAGTTTGCAAACTTGCACTAAGTGCTGGTTTGGGTACCGCTTTGC
This sequence comes from Lophius americanus, assembly GCA_037951165.1. Classification (NCBI taxonomy): domain Eukaryota; kingdom Metazoa; phylum Chordata; class Actinopteri; order Lophiiformes; family Lophiidae; genus Lophius; species Lophius americanus. Next base: position 345,776 of record JBBDHG010000119.1, read on the forward strand.
AGCTGGTGCAGACTTCAGGGACGCCATCCTTCTTGCTAGGCCACACCCATCTTAGATGTTTGTAGCCAGAATGTTCTACTTCAATCTCATTTGACCTCTGACCTTGTTCCAGTGAAAGTCCCAGTGGTGTTTGTCAAACTGTAGCAGCGTTAGCTTGTGTGTCGACGACAGCAGAGGCCTCTTTCTTGCTACCCTCCCAAACAGCTGGTGTTGGTGTCGGCGCCATCTGATGGCGGTAGGGAGACTTTCTGACCCCAAGATTCATCTGACCTCTGACCTCTCTAGCTGTGATTCTTTGAGAGTATTTATCCAGTCCAACCATCCTCCTCACAGTGTGTGGGGTCAGTTTGCAGACCCATCCTCTTCCAGGCAGATTTCTAACATCTCCAGTCCCTTTGAACTTCTTCATTGTTGATCTCACTGTTCAAACTGACATTTTGACAATTTCTGACTAAAGATCAAGATGATAAATGATAACCAACAGATCAGTTAAGAATGAAGCTAATCTTTAGTTACAGTTACTTTCTGTGAAAAACAACCTCCAAGAAGGTAAGATTAAGACTTAACATTTCACGTTTTGGATGTAAAGGTCAGCTTGTTAGGCTATTTGTTGGTTAGTCATGAAAGCTTTGCAACTTAACTTTGTTAACATTTATTCTAAACATTTATTCCAAACATTAATATTCAAATGTTATTTTATAACTTTGTCTCTTAATTCCCAAAAGGGTGGAATAATCTCCTGGATAACATCTCAATCCTGAATTGTTAAATTCCGTTTATGGGCAGGCTGATATCCCAGATCTTTCTTCTGCTCTCCACATCCATCTTTTCTTCCTCAGACTCTCTTGCCTTCATCCTCCTCTCATCTCCACCTCAAACATGCTCCTTCACATTTGTCTCTCCACAGATTCATGGCCCTCCCCCAGAAACGTCCTTCTGCCCGTCTGCAGTTGTTGCCATGATCACAGCTTGTTGTTCCTATCAGCCTTCAGCTGAGTCCAAACAAGCTGTCAATAGTTACTCTTCCTCTCCTCTCCTCTCCTCCCTCCATCTTTGGTTACTTCAGCCTCCTCCTCAATAGAGCCTATGAGCTACTTGTCTTTGCTGTGACCTGCTCTTCATGGTTTTCTTCTCATCTTACTCCTACCTCTGACCGCTTCCTTTCACGTCAAATCTTTTATCCCATTTCTTCATTGCCATCTCTCCGCCCACCCCTCCGCCTTCGGCGCGCCAGTCCTTTATTAGTGTAGTGTTTCATTGCTATTTCTCCATCCCCTTATCCCCACTCCTCCTCAAGTGTCATCACACACCTTTTCATTTTCTACTACTCGACCTCTCTCAATCTGGTGAGTGCTCCTCCCTTATCTTAAACAGGCGTCTCGTAATTACTCCTCTTCATCACGCCATCATGTTATAAGTCTCTGGCCAGCGTCTACCATTCACTTCCTTAGCGCCTGACATCAGCCAGCTGTCTCATTTTCTTCTTTTTTGAGTCTCCCTCTCCTTTTGAACAGTGTAATCTTTCACTCTCCTTCCCACCATTTGTCATTCATCTGTCCATCAATTCATCAATCATGTGCCGGTTCCCCCACAATGCCTCCATCGGCCTTGTTTCAAGGTTTCAAATCATCCTCGCTCGCCTTGATTGAAAGCTGCTTTGACATCTGTGATGTGTGACATCTTCCTCTATTGTTAATCATCATTTCTGATGTCACACCATGTATCAGCCTTCATCTTTTCCTGCAAGCAGCTTCTTTTTTTTTTTTTTTTTAAACACCATACTATGAAGTCCATCGGATCTTTCTTCCTTCTTTAATTGGGTTTCACTAAGCCTCTCCACAGAACACTTATTTTCCAATCATAGCTTAACAACTGTAGCTTGGCCCTCCGGGGCAGTGGAGCTTTGGATTCCTCCACATGTTGAAAGTGTGAGGATGGGGCTCTAATTAGAGCAATACTTCTATTTTAAAGAGTTCTGAGTGGGAAAAGGTGTGAAATCTGTGAAACCATGCCGGTACTATGATAGCTGTTATGAAAACCAAACCCAGGATTACTTTTGGTGTTAGGAGCATTACACAGTAAGTTCTTCTAAGGCTCTACCTTTGACATAAAGACAAACCTGGGTCACATTTAGCACAATGGATTCATCAGAGCAGATCTTGTCCTGCAGTCATTAAACAAACTCAACGACCAAAGTAGTTAAAACCATTATAAAGTTATCGGTTTATTATCACTTTACGTAAACACAGGACAATAATGTGAGATGCGTCTGTGTTCAGCCCATCCCTGAGGAGCAGTGGGCAGCAAATTTGGTATGAGGGTATTTCTCATGGACCCTACGACATGTTGTCCGCAAGGGCTGGGGTCAAACCGCTGACCTTCTGATTGGTGGAACAAATGAGCTACAGCCGCCGTAATATATGAGATATCATAAAAACAAGCTCTGTACACCTCGGTTCAACTGTCTCTGTCATTATTTAGAAAACAAGAACAATGGAGAGTCGCCCCTGCCTCCATTAATAATCTCAGACAGTCCATACTGACTCAACCTAACGGTTTCTGTGAAGTCAGCAGTCTCCTCTAGGATCAGGTCCCATAGTGACTCATTGATGAAGATAAATACAGCTAACTAGTTTTTCTGAGCTCAGGAATAAAACAAGACAGATTTCCTTGTGTCAATTCATAGGAACTAAATTAAGATACAGCTGGACTGAATATATATATAAATATATATATATATATATATATTAGGTAGACCTGCTTGTATAGATTGTTATGAGCCAGTTTGGGCATAATAGGACATATATTTTTGTAAATCATGAGTTAGTGTTAGGGTTGATTCTTTAATATCTTTGCCTTTTTTAGATATATAATAAATCCCGCCTTATTCTTACTTAGTTGAGTTTGAATGTTCAACTAGATCTTGGGATGTCACAAAGCCAGCTGGTGCAGCATTTTCATCCAAGTCATGCATTTACCGTTGGCTTATTCTCTTTGCTAACTCCAGCAGATAATTCATGCCAGTTGCTGCGGGCTTTAAATGAGAACCCTGCCTTCATCTGTCCTTTTGTGTGAATATCGAGGGTGAAGAGATTGAAAAATGAACAATCTGATGGTCGATCTGCTCCAAGTATGTCTTCAAGCCATGTATCTGGTGTTGAACTGAACGCCTGACAGCGGGAGGAACACAAACTAATGAGGAAAATACTTTTTTGTTTTTTTTCCTTCAATGGCCCAAAGTCTGCCATATTTTTTCCAATCCTTCAACCGCTTCCCAGTCTGTTGTTTTTTGGCAAGGCTCTTCCCCGGAACAGTGAGCGTCCCATCTGTTCATACGCCTCCCTTCCTGTGTCTGCAGCCTCAGAGCGACAGACGTCCCCACCAAAACCACACATTTCAAAAAGCCGCCTATTATTCCACCGTTTCACTCAAGCTGCAGGTACCTGCTCTCTATTCTTTCTATCACTAGCGGAAGCGAGCAAAGCCAATTACAAGAATTAAGATTTGGTTAATGGAAATCTAAAGGCCCCTTTGTTAGACTTCAAAAAGATCCATTCATCTCTCTTTTCAGAATCGGCGATGCCTCCATTCAGAGCACGGCAAAACCGGCGTAAACGATCAACAGAGCACGTAATGAGCCCTGCCTCACTTATTCAAAACAGCTTAGTGTTCATAAAAAGAGTTTTGCACGCGCTTTATTGGTTTTAAATTGAAACTCTTGTTTCCAGGGAAATTAATACTCTTCTTAGGTAGCGTTTTACTTTTCCCAAAAGTTGTGCCTCCTAATCGGCATGTCAATTACACGGAGCAGCTCTGTGGTACAACAAACCCCACGCCTAGTTAAAGCTCCCAAAAGACCATTACTGGTGCAGGTGACCTTTGACCTACCTCCTGGGGTCTGGAAAGACTCATTGAAGACGGAAGTGTAACAATAGGGGGCCATTATAGTGCAAACTGTCATTTCATGTCACATCCTTCCATTCTTATTGCCTCCTGTAAATCACCTTAAAATGGATCATTCCGTTGTGAATTTGCCTATTTCAAACTTTTTATCTTTTCACTCGTCATTTATGGTCTTAAAATCTCGCTTTATCGTCAATCCGTCCTTTAATGTTTAATATCTGCTCCGCAGATTTCTTTTCTTGTCTTCAAAACATCCTTTCTCCCTGTTCCCTCCATTCATCCGTGTCTACTGTACGTCGACAGTCTACTACTGCGTACACGCTCTAAATGTCATGTCTCAACCCCTCCCTTCCCTTCTCCCTCTATCTCTTTTTGTCCCCCCGCCTCCCTCTTGCCCTTCCCCTCTCCTCATGTCTCAATTTCTTCCTCATCACCCTCTGATCCTGCCGTACATCCACTCAGTCGGTCTGATCTGCTATGTCACTGTGCCAAATCTGTGTGTTCGCGCTCAGACACGGCTTACGTAAAGAGCCTCGAACAAAGAGAGTTTAGAACTCGCCGCCACTGCCACAGGAGTAAACTCTCACATCCTAACCGTCGTGCTACGGTTGCCCACAGGGCCAAATGCTCCGAAGATTAAGAAAACACGAGCAGATTAACAAAATAAAAGCAAATTTAGAAAACATCTTCATCAATTATAAACTTCAAAGAGATGTTGTGGTCATGTGACTTTGAATAAAACCTCAAGCAACATTGTTAAAGCAACAAATCCTAATGAGCCCAAGACGCACAGAACCCTAACAAGGAGCAATGGTCTTCTGCAGTTAATGAGACAACAGACGGTTGCTGTTATTTTCTTAATGTCGATCAGACATCAGGAGTCTCATAGTAATTCATTTAAGGAGTTTCTGTTTTTGATCAAGGCATCATATTCTACTACAGTCAAAGTTGAAATGGATAAGCTGGAGCTCTCGGGACCGGTGTGTTTATATGTTACCATAGCGACAGCCGGAGTCAGAATACGTTAAACAGAGAGCCCAAAATATGAGAGACATAGCAGATGAAAACAAATAAAACTTGCGACTACTTGTTAGTGTTTATAGCTGTTCTACTGCTTAAAGGAAAAAACCACATCCGCGGTTGCGTCACTATTAAGTGTCTTCTGGAAACACTTCCGTTGTGTTGTGGCTTTAGTGGCAGGTTTCACAAATGTCTTCAAAGATGTTTTTTTAATCTGCTTGTGTTTCAAATCTTTTTTATTTAAATTTTGCAGCACATTCGCCCCGTCGGCTTCTGTATGATAAACAGCAGGTGAGATTACATAAAGGCGAGGTGATGAAAGCCAAGCCTAGATGCGCCAAGTGAGTAATCAGATACAGGACATCTGGCTGAAACACACACACAGACAGTAAAACAAAGATGGCAGGACACCGATAACGACAGCAGCACGTACAGAAAAAAGAAATCATGAGGGACGAAGAGTGCAATGGAAAGCAAAGAAAAACGTACAATTATTGGTCATGTGGGAGGTGTGTGAGTGTGTGTGTGTGCATGCGCTCATTGCACACTGACGTTTGCTTCTCATGCTTTGTTGTTATAAATCCACATCTGTGCATTATTTATAGGTTTGTGTGTGTGTGTGTGTGAGGATAGAGGGAGAACACCAAGTTCCCTCTCATCTAGCGCTGGTGTTCAGTGCATTGATGTGCTCCATGATTCAGCACTGGAGAGGTAACCATGCATGTGTGTGTGTGTGTGAGGCTGCATCGATGTTACCTTTTCTGTCTGTGCTGCTCTATAATCCGAATCAGCTCCACATGTTATCCCAGTTTAAATGTGCGTGCGTGTTTGTGTTTAGCACAGATCTCGCCCCAGGTGTTTCTCCTTTGTGTCGGACCAGCGGGGTCTGGGGGTGCTTGTGTTCTTGGACTCAAACCTGTCCCCCTTCACACACACGCCCCCGCACACATCAAAAGGAGATGGATGTGGGTCATTGTGAGAAGAAAACGAGGCGTTGCTGAAAATTCCGACAATATCCTCTTAGGCTTCTGTAGTTGAAGAAAACCTGGAGAATCCCAAGTGATTGGCTCAATCCTGGTTCATTATTCCGAAATGGAGACTTCAGTTTGAGGAGAAATCCTGAATTTTCTTTGCTCGGAATCCTATTTGTGCAGTTCAATCGACAGAGAGTGAGAAACCTTGAGTTGGCGGAGGTCTTCACCTCTCATCTCTGCTCCTCACTCATGCAGCCGCTCTGTTCTTGGTTGTTTATCACTGGCCTTCACCTCCTATCCCTTCATTCTTTCACAAAATCTGCTATTCCTCTCATCCTCTCTCTTATCTCCAGGGCGTGTCAGAGTGCCTCTAAACACTCTACAGACTATCTCCGTGTTTATCCTCACACGTTGAATGTGTCACTCATTGGTGACCTTGGACAAAGGTGCAGAAACAGAGGATAGATGGTGAGATGGAGGAATGCTAGGAACCTGAAAGAGAGGAGAAACATGGAGATTGTGACGAGGATGAACTGAGTGGATTGTTTTGTCCTCCTCATCACCTCCTCTTCCTCCCACATACACCCCTCATTCACTTCTGCAGTCGTTCACTCGTCCCTCTGCCCACCCCTTATTTCCCCCCTTTCCCCTCTGGCTCCATCCTCCCTACCCACCTGTCTCACCTGTCTGTCAAAAACACTCAATACTTCCGAGACCCTCTCAACATTTCTCAGCAGGCTGCATTGGTTTGTTCTAGCTCACACGCACACACACACACACACACACACACACACACACACACACACACACACACACACACACACACACACACACACACACACACACACACACACACACAGACACACAGACACACTCACTGAGTAGTCGTGCTGTGATACTCCCCTGCAAGCAAACACATCCTCTGCACATCTCTCTCTCGCTCTCTCTCTCTCTCTCTCTCTCTCTCTATCACTGATCCTACTGAAACAACTGTGCTATTGATCAGCTCTGTGAATGTCACAGCTAAAAGCCCCCACCACCACCACCTTCACTCTCTGTCCTATCAGTCAAACTCCGAAAGCCAACCTCTTTAAGAAGACGATCCTCGTCTCCCCCTAAATCTCTGCGTTCGCTGTGTTTACGGATCTTTCTGTGCGAGTGTGTTCTCTAATGTGTGTATTTCTACGTGAGTGCAGCAAGTAACGTATGCGCAGCTGAATCCCTCATTCCTTTTTTTTCTCCCTTTTCTCCCTTTTTCCTCGTCCGGTGTTCACTTTGCGACTTCAAAAGCAGAATGCAGTTACTTGACGTCCAGGATCTTTCGTTTTATCTCACGTCAGTCTTTCTTTCTTTTTTTTTGCCCTACCCTGGATGAAAAAGGTAGAATTACTAACCTTAATTTGCCGATTACACCATCACAACCCCGGGAAACTGTGACATCTCCTCGTCTCCGCGGCTCGCTCTCTGTCTCAGCTCCATGGAAAAACACCCATCTCTCTCTCTCTCTCTCTCTCTCTGGCTCTCTCTATCTCTTGCTGTCTACCCCTTCTGTCTCTCTCTCTCCTCCCGCTGATCGTCCCCCTCACTTGTTCTCGACAGCTGCAGCGCTCTATCTGCCTCCTCTGTCGCTCTTCCGTCAGGCTGTGGGCTGATTGAATTTTAAGTCATGTTAATCCCACAGAACAGGTACTGAATGAAGGAGAGAGAGGCTGGAAATAACATAACGAGGCGAGAAAACGGCTTTTGTTCTTCTCTCCTACAGGGAGGTGTTCTCCGGTTCTTTTTTTTTTCTTTGATTGCTTCCTCTCGGTCAGACGCTCAGCCTCTTCATTCCTTATCTATGCATCAGCTTTTTTTGTCCCAGCTTTTTCCTCGATATGTTTTTGACTTACTTGTGTCCTTGCTGGAGTGAGTAATCCCCGAGTGTTTCATTCACAATCACGAGGAGAGGAGGGCAGCGACATCCGTCTCCAGCAGTATGAAGCTTTGGACTGAAAGAATAAGAGGGAGAGAGAGAGAGAGAGAGAGGGTGTGGGTGAGGGGCGGGGGAATTGGAGGGGAAAAGAAATCATGTAAGACCAGGGGAGAATGAAATGGGAGTGATGAAGAATAATGACTGTTGAGGGAAAATCATAGAAACGAAGTACTTTTGCTCTGTAAACCGAGTGCAGATTTCAGTCACAGCTTAAAATTCATAAAATAATGACACGTTGACATAACGTCTAGCAGCAGATGAAGCGGTTAAAGTCGCCCAGCTGTGACCAGCTGCATCATTCAAGATTTTAAAGCCTGTTAAAAGATAGCACTGCTAATATTTTCCTATTTTAGCGCCTGCCTCACATTTTGTAGATGATGTTCTGTCTGTTTGGACACCTGTCTATCATAAATGGCATTAACCTCCACAGCAGTGGAGGTTAATGCGAGTAGATCTTCTGAGAGTAGATCTTCTGTGGGATCCGATACCACTGGCTAGAATCCGATCAGTATGCAAATCAATGACCCTTAGGCGCCAATGACCTTGTTGCCGGTTCACCAGTTGTCCTTAATAAGGTCACTTTTGTAGAGACTAACCACTGCAGACTGGGAACAACCAACAAGTTCTACAGTTCTGGAGATATTTTGACCCAGTCATCTAACCAGCTATATTTTGTCTCCGTCAGTCAATCAGATCCTCAAGCGTGATAAATTTCCTACTTCAAACTCAGAAACTATATATCAGTATCACACCTACAAGTGCAACAAAGAGCAGACACCTGGAAAAGTTTATTCTGCACCATAGACCTCTATCACTCTGTTCAAATGGTGAACCACACGAGATGACCTGTTCCTCCACTGCAGTGGACATGACCGCTGAAGATCATTCTTAATCAAAATCCACACGCTTCATATTTCACATATTTTACTTTAACTCTTCATATACCTCACATGAATGGAAATACCGTCTTCTCTTATTGCTGAATTCAGAAAAAAATCTATTTCCTCTAACCGACCGGTCTGATCTTAGCCCAGACTGATGACTTCATAGAAACAGGTCGAGTCAATACGGACTGTTTGAGATTTTTGATGAGTCACATTTCATTTGAGGTGTGCAATCACGGCGATTGCTTGTACAACGCAGTGGATTGGAGGCTTTTTGAAAAGATACCCTTTATGTCTGGAACGACAGCGTAAGAGTAGTTTATTTGAGTACAGGATCAAGCATTTCTACCAGGGGTTGGAGGGCGAGGAAGAAGAGATGAAGGCAATGAACAGCGTCTGCTATGATATGATGAGGGTAGCGAATATTCAAACACCTGAGTCTGAGCGGAAGCGGCGGGGGTCCACAAAACAGGATGAGTAAAGAGAGTGAGAACAGGAGTGTTGCTGTGATAGGAGAGGGATGAAGAGGAGTTTCACGGGAGGATGTGTAAGACGGACAGGTGCGAACAGGAGGGAGGAGTCAATGGAACAAGTATAGCTGATACAATTTTACCAGTCAGGGGCTTGAATTCAGTGCTGCACCGAACGCTGTGGGAAATGGAAGTTTTTTTGGAAATGGTCAGTGGGTGCGTGACCCACTATTCAGAGGAAGAGGAACACATGGAGGTATTGGATATATTTGAATTGAAGTATTTCCAATATACATATATCAGCTGGCCGCGTTTAAATCGGCACAATCATGCTGGTGATCAGGCGTCAGAGATGGTCAAATAAATACATTTCCATGTATCCTAATTTACACCAAGGAGTTGATATTTGTTTTTCATTCACCTCCCCACATTTGACATATTCCTCATTCTCTACGGTTCATACCTTTCCTTCTCCAGTCATGCTCCTCCCCTTTCCTTCTCCAGTCATGCGCCTCCCCTCTGCTCGCGCGAATGTATTTATATCCCTCGTTGTCTCCTTCGTACTTTTACCCTGGTGAGCCAGAGAGGATATATCACTCGGCCCAGTCGTATCGCGTTTACAGCACAACGCTTTACGGATCCACAATTAATCAAACCTCTAGTGGTTCGGCCACCGGTCCTCCGAACAGAGAGAGTGACCTTGTGAGTGAGATGAACTGAGATGACCTACTGCTGGGTGATGGGAGAGCTCACAAAATGTTATTACAGAGTAGCGTGTTGGTCAATACTTTGCATATTTTATCCGAGGAAATCATCATCAGCTGACTTGTGGATGTGTTTATTTATTGTTATCAAAGGAATTAGAAGCAACCTTGAACATTTGTCTTCCGTAGAACCTTTTGAACCAGGGACCACCGGTCAGCATTGCAAAGTGAAAAGTGGACAGGAGAAACTTCTGTTTCTCCCTTGCAACGAGAGCCAAGCAGAGATATCTGCACAATTATGTTTAGTTCACAAATTCTCAGGTTCATTCTATGGTATTTGCTCCCGAAGATAGACTTGGTTTGCAGTTTAAGAGTAAATGAGGCATTCATGGACAGTCTCGGACTAACCAAAACCTCACAAATAAAAGATACAAACAGTAAAAGTGCTCCAGTGCTAATCCAAGGATGATTAAAACTAAGATGGGACTAAGATGTCTAATGTCCATAGTGGAAGAAGAACTCACTCTGCAAAGGATGCAGGTTGTAATTTAGAACGGTACCGGCCAGCCGGGTAAATGTCTAACATACAGGGACATCTAGTTCTCACCGATCAGCTGACTCGACCATTTTACAACTTTAATTGTTGCAGTCAAAAGTGAAACAAAGGTGCAAGGGAGTCAGGCTACTGATCCTGGCGTGAATGATTCAATTTAATTGCAAATTATTTTAGTAGTCTTCTGCATTACGCCAAATATAGGCAACACTAAAACACACACGCCATACCTGTGCACACAAACGAGTCAGTCATCCGTGTATCACATGCTTTTAGCACACGCTAACTTAACACATGGACACGGTGGAGAATCCATTCTGTACGTTCTTCACACACGGTTGTTATGGACGATACTCACTCAGCGTGATATTTCCGTGATTGCTCACAGATGCGCATGATAATGTCACACAGTCAGACACACACCTCTCACAGAGCTAAATCAAACACACACACACAGGAGGTCAGCTGTGATGTCAGGGGTAAACGGTGTGGTGGTGTAGATGGAAGGGCAGGTACCCATCTATTTGTCTCAACCTGAGGATAATTAGACACAAGGACAGACACACACAACCGCCACACAACCCTGCCTTCTAATTTAGCTCTGGTAGCCGTTGGCATGTCGTTGTGCTTCTGTTCATTTCCTCAGCATTAGTAAAACTGCCTTCAAATGATTTCACAGTTACTGCCGGCAGACCGTTTCTCCAGCCATGGGTGGCAGTCAATGAAGAAGAACGAGGAAAAACATGCAGGGCCTCATTTGTCTATATTGCTTTCAGTGTAAAGCCTTTGAAGAAGACGGTGAGACGTTCTGACAAAAGACGAGTTGATTAGAGAAGAAAAAGGAAACCCAAATACATAATGTGACGCTGTAGTAGAAATAAAAGTCCGTTAATAAAACTCTGTGTAGGTCTCTTCAGATGTTTAATCAGATGTTAGATTTGAAACTAATATGGAAGTGTTTTGTTGTAATGCCAGAAAAAATATATATATATTAGTATCACATGAGAATTTTCACGATCGCACATGAGAATTTTCACATTTAACATGATCATTTTGTAGATAAAATATCATGTGAAAACGTGAAAACCTATGACATTATAACCTGATACTGAACTTTTTTTGTTCTCTGGCACGACAGCAAAGTTTCCGTAGACGGCAAATCTCGAAGATGAAAAAACAAAAGTTTACAAATTATTTTTTGTTTGTTCTCTCTTTTAGAAATTCATGGTTGAGCGTATCGCAGAATGAGAGTGCATTTACAAATGTACAAATGTACATAAATATAATTATCTGATTAGGTTAAAGTGAGTGGAATCCAATGAATATTTGTTTGAACTGTTATAGAAATTTACATAATTAGTTTCGGAGCGACAGAGCCATTTGCTTTGGCCTTTGGGTCATCTTTGTTTCAGAACATCGTGGGCCTCTTTTTGATTGCTCTTGAAGGTGGAAATTGATGTTTATTTTCATTTTGTGCAGAACAATGCAGAAGAGCGTCAGAGTCTGATGTTGGCGTGTGCAAAATGTTGCTGAGACAGAGCTGAGTCATAACTAGATTAAGGTGTTTACACCGTTAAAAAGGTAATATTTAAAGTAAGGAATTTTGTTGGGATTAAGCTTAGACTAATTACAGATTGGAGGGTATGTTGTTTACATTGGCTCTACCTCAGTCGTATTAGCGCCTTAATCACATTATTGGTTTCTGGTGAGCAAACATGGCTAATAGTGGCACATTTTGACGTGTTAAATGAAAAGAATAATTTTAATTTATAGAGCACTTTTCAAAACTATGATGTGACCATGCAGGGCCTTAAAAGTAATCAGTAAAATCTATCTTAAAACATATTTGGAGCCAGTATGAGGAGACTTAAGCAGGGGTGAAGTGATCACGTCTCTTAGTACTCGTTAACATTCTTCCAGCTGAGTTCTGAAACTTGTGGAGTTAATCAACGGCTATTTTATTCATATATATAAAAAGGCTGTTACAAAAATTTAACCGTGAAGACATAAAAGCAAGAATTTATCATATTTTTAAATATTTCTAAGACGATGATAGAAGTGGAGGTATGGAGGCCGAAGAGAGACGGCAGTGGAGTCTTTAAATAAATTATTCAGCAAGACCTAGGAGAGTAACAGTTTGAGTGATTTTGGGAGATGTGTTCAAGGAAGAGGTGGGACTGCCCCATGGATGGCTCTGGGCTCCTTCTTGTTTGCTATGGTGATGAACAAGCTGATGGATGGGGTCAGAGTTATCAGGGACATAAGAGGAGCAGCAGGAGTGAAGGGAAAGGTTTCCAAGATGGAGGTGGGAGCAGCTCTGCTGGATGGTTTAGAGACGGTGGTTCTGACCAGAAGATTGTGACAGGAGGCAGAGGTGAAGATGTTCAGATGTTCTCTGGGAGTGAGGAGGAAGGACAGGATTAGAAAGGAGACATCAGAGGGACAGTCCAGGTTAGACGTCCTGGAGACAAAGACAGAGGACAGATTGAGATGGTTCTGACCCGTGAAGAGGAGGGATAGTGGATCTACTGTTAGAAGGATGATGGAGATGGAGCTGCAGGCAGGAGAAGAAGGGGAAGACCAAAGAGGAGCTTTTCTGGATGTGGTGAGAGAGGACATGCAGTTGGTTGGTTTGACAGAGGAAGACGCAGAGGACAGAAGGAGGAAACGGATGATACTCTGTGGAGACCCCTAAAGGGAACAGTCTGTTCAAAGTTTTAATGGAGCATTTTTTTTTAAATATTTCGAAGATGATAAAAACAAAATTGTTACGATCTTAGTGGTGTGCTGCTCAAAGCTGAGATAAGGTTGAACCCGACACCAAGATCCTTTCCAACAGGCTTATTATGGTCCCATAGGTGAATGACAGCGGGCAGAATCTGAGTTTCCCGTGTTGTAGCCCAGGATTTTTGTTTTAAAATACTGCTGTGACTAATAACATTAATAAAGTCCTGAGTTCAGTTGAGCTGGGCCGCTGCCAGAACCATGGTGTTGCTCAGGCTGCCCCACAGCAGAGCTAAATGTAAGGTTGGCCTGCTTTAGTGTCGGCCCGGCTCTGTTGGCAGAAAGACTTTCAGCACCATGGTCAGCGCAGAAGAGCGTTTTACTCAGTACACTGCTTCATGGTGAGAGCGCACACAGATCAAACCACATCATGAAAAAAACCTATAAATACTTACCAGAAGATCAAAGTAGCCATTACAAATCTCTACATATATCAAATACATAATGCATGATGTTCTGTGCTGAGGGAATCCACACTGATACTGCACATTCAGTAAATAAGAGGTGACTGTCATGCATTTGCTGTTGGGAGGACTCCGCTCCCTGAAATAGAGCGTCATAAAGGCGCCATGCTGAGCCACAGAGAGGAATGGCAAAAAATTAAATATGGTCTTGTAAGCTGGATCAACACTTCTATTTGGGTTAGCTCTTAAAAGCTAACCTCCATATTTATTAGTGCAGATGCGTGGAGAAATCACCTTTTGACTACTGACGGTATTCATCTATATGGAGATCCCATTAGGTGAGATGCATTACTTTGATGGACTTGGGCCATTATCGTGATGCTAAATGGAAAGTGGTTAAATTGAATTATTCACTAAAGCTTACAGAATCTGATGAGGGAGAGATGCTGCTTTTCTCTAATCTCTAATAAGCAACGGGACTCACTCAACTGCCATCGTACTCTGTCACCTAAAATAGCCCTCGGGTAATTATGACACAGGCTAGATGTTTTGTTTTAATACTGTTGGGAAATTAATGGCGACGAAGGGTTTGAGCTGGACTTGAAACACAGTTTTTTATCATGAATAGACAATTTTATAGATAAGAAAACAACGAAATTAACGGCTGGATATTTTTAAACATGCTCAACCAAATATGTGTAAGAATGAGAAAGTATCACCAGGAGGAGGAGATGCCCTGATTTTCTTTGACCTATATTATCCAATCCATTCGTAGTTTTGAATTTTTGTTAGATTGCTGTTATCGTGATATCAGGTCTTTGTTTGCACACCCTTATGTGTGTATGTTGAGCGTGAAATAACAGTGTTTCTACAGGACTTGAAGATCACATCTTTCTTCCATCTTATTTCCCTTGTTTTGTCATATTTATTTTCCTTCTTTGTGCTGCAGTTTTCGGGTTTATTACCTCCACCAAGGAGGCAATGATCTGTGCGTTTGTCAGTTTGTTTGCATGATTACGACAAAACTAACTGATTTGCATGAAATCTTAATCCAGATGTATGCATATTCTGGAGATTAACAAAGTTCGGTCGCAATTCATGTGTGGCAGCATTAAAAATAGAATAATACAAAGCCGATCGCAGCGGTGCCACCTTATGGTGAAAGTGTTTGTATTGAAACTGTCTGTTCGGGTTAGATGTCTTCTTAAACTGGAGATAGAACGTTATAAACTTCTTCCAAATGTTTTTGCAGTAGCACAAATCAATGGCATGGGATTATTATATCTTCTAGCTGCCTTGGACTCTAAAACCAGAGGCGTATTCCACAGAGCTGGTTTAGCAAACTTTGAGTTTAACCCTGAGCTCGTGGGGGTTGATCAACTCTGAGATGAGCAACTCTGAGTCCCGGCTCCAGGAGAGCTGATCTAAACTGGTTCAATCAAATCTGAGTTTTTACCCTCTGAGTTAAACTCGTGCAGAAGGACTATAAAAAGCCATCATGAATGGAGCTCAGAGGCTGAGATCCATCATGGAAACCACTGAAACACGATGGCGCCACACTTCATGCAGTTGAGCTGGACGTTGTAAAATGCCAACGAGCAGATATTTGTATTAAAGCAATTCTAAGGGGAAGGTGGGAAAACTGTGAGGGGAGGAAATTGCTGCCAGAGTAGATATATCTATTAGCTTTACTGCTCATTACTATGTGTTGAAAATTTACAATATTGAGCAGAATTAAATTTTTACGATGTGTGTATGTGCACCGAGTTTTAGTAAGTAAGTTACCATGGTAACGGAGTTTAACACACCTCACTTTCTGGAAGATAAAATCCATAATATCCTCCCTCTCCGGGTTAACGGACTCAGAGTTTCCACCAAACCCACACAGCCATGTTGCTCTTGTACAAAAACTGATCATGATTTGCAGTAGAAGTTGAGAGACCTGAAGTAAGATAAAGGAATGTTTAGGGGGGGGGTCATCTGAATGTAATAGTTTTGTTTGTTTGACGGACCAACGTTTTAGAAGACAATTAAAGCTGAAGTTTAATCGTTAATCCTCACACTTTTTTTGCTTCCATATAATCAAGTAATAATGGCCCTTAAAAGGAGTTAAAGCGTTTTTGTTTGTGATAATGATTCGCAAAAAGCTTTTAGGAGCAAGACTGCCAATTTCGTGTTTTGTTCCCCAATTGAAAGCATTTTCCAAAGCTCCAGTCGATCCCTCTGAGTCGGGTCATTATCAACACACCACTGGCTCTCGTTGGAGAATTAGCATGAATAGTGCAGAGCTGGTGATGGTGAAGCCATTAAACCAAACATCAACCCCTAAAAGAAAATGTGTATCTCGTGTTTTGATGGATCGACAACTATCCGATGACATGAGTAATAGTCGCCAGAAGAACCGCGGCGATCATCGAAACCCATTACCTGAAGCGTATGTGCTGATAGTTATCTGAAATAGAGAAAAATGATTCAGCACATATATTCAAATCAAAGTCATTACACTGTCTATACTATGGAGGCATGAAAGTGCTCCTTCTGGAATCAGTATAGCAGTGTACTGTATCTGTATCTGTATCTGTATCTGTGTACTGTAATTTCAGACGGAACAGGTTCCAGTGTTACCTCTGCTGCATGTTCATGTGATAGAGGGTAATAGTAGGCTTTATTGAGTCTGGAGAACTCAGTAATGTTTCGCCAGACCATAAAGTGATGAAGATCTCCCACTACTTCTGCTATTTTTAGACAGTCTGTTGGCAGTCTGGTTGAGTG
This sequence comes from Lophius americanus, assembly GCA_037951165.1. NCBI lineage: Eukaryota > Metazoa > Chordata > Actinopteri > Lophiiformes > Lophiidae > Lophius > Lophius americanus. Next base: position 362,219 of record JBBDHG010000119.1, read on the forward strand.
GTTCTGTAGTTATTAAAGGAGAAGTTGTTTATTTTCATTGGAATATTTGTGGATGTTTCCGCCTCCAGAGTATGAGATGTGCATAAAGTTAGAACAAACTGTCCCAACATACTAAGTGTTAAAGATGGTGAGTCAGAAATTCAGGCATAAGAAAGACAGCAGTTCAATATGTAAGTTTCCACAGTTATAAAGAATAAAGGTTCTGCCATGACCATCTCAGTCACCTGACCTAAACCCACAGAACATTTGTGGGATGTGCTGCAGAGGAGAGTCCACCAGCGTGGACCTCAGAACCTGAAGGGTTGGAGAGTTTCTGTATCGCCAGATCAGATCCAGAATATTGCCAGGACCCAGATCATAATTTGATGTTTGGTAGGTGTCATTCCTTTTTAGTGTTCAAGATATAATAAAAATTCTCTGAAATTGACACTTAAGGTGTTAGAATTTAAGCTTTTTTCACAGAGATTTCTAAAAACCATCAATCCTGTTAACAGGAAATAATATATTCGACCACATTATGATTGTAAAATATTTCCTTTTGTCTTTGCCCGGCTGTTTTTGGAAAATTGTTGAGTTTAGAAAAAAGAATATCTTTCATTATATACAATAGGAGCTTTCCAGACTCGTTTTGAACTCTGTACTTACGTTAGAGATATACTGACAATGGTGCTGCCTCTCCCCAGGGTCATCCTATGTATTTATTGTCTGCAAAGCCACCACAGAAGGCACCAGACATGTATTAATAAATCCTGACATATCTCAAAGCTTAAAGATGTTTCCCCTTTCATTTTATTTGCTTCGAAGGAATTGTTGTTTTTTCTGAAAAATACTGGAATAAAGAAGTGATCAAATATGAAGACACGCACAAAGTCAGTTTACTTCTTCATATTTAAGCAGATGCCCTCGTATACTATTAGCCTATTTGCAGCTGGAATATTTCTGAACACAGCTTCACTGATGATCTGGAAGGTGGAAATGACTTTACCAAGGAGCAGTGATGCAAGTTATTACTGGAAAGATCACCAATCAGACTTTCTACTTCACCGAGGTGAAAAATAAAAACGCCTTTGCAAATGTCAAACACTGATTTAATTTTTAGTCACAGTCATGAAATACTGTTCAGAAAATCTGTAATATTTGAAATGGGGTGCGAAAAAATTGCCCGTATTTTGTGGCAGGAAAGGCCACTGGAATCTGATGTCCATTGGTAGCCATGATGAATAGTCACCAGTTACTGCAATAAAGACGTAAATGCATTGAAAAAACCAAGGAAGTAAGATTTGTGTGGTTTTGTAAGAAAGAAGCCATAGAGAAAAGCCCCCCCTACCCACTGTGAAGTCTGGTGGTGGATTTCTGATCCTGTGTGTAGTTTCTCTTCCAATCTTCCAATGGTTACACAGACTCCATCAAATACTAGGGGATGCTGGATGAAAACCTAAAAGCCTCTTTTTGGCGGCTTCAGATGTCTTTTTGATGTTGTGATGTCACCGGTTGCTATAGTAAGGAGGAAAATCCATTAAAAACAGAGGAAATGAAGGATCCAGAGAGACCGAGCAGTGGCTTTGGACTCTTTGTCACCTTGAGCCGCTCTCCTCCTCTGTACACGGATGTAATGACTCGCCTGCTTCACACGACAAACCCATCAGTGTATCCCGGCCCACTGAGAGTCCAAAAAGACCCCCCCCCCCCCCGTGTGTCTCCCGTTTTTAATGAGTTCTTTAGTTAATAGGTCTTCTTGTTATATACTGAGGTAATATTTAGACCATCGGGCTATTCTACTAGGTGTTATGACAGAGTTAGCTGGTTATACGTTTGTGAATCACGTTTGTGATTGTGATAGTTGCAGGCGAGGTGAGTGTTCTCGCCACCAGCTTAAACGATTCCTACTTTACTCTTTTGGGTTATTCTCAGCAGTAAGCAGGAATTGGACCGGTTGGACGGAAAGCTGGTCCAGGTTTCTTTTTTATCTTCTGAAACAGAGAATTGAAACACTTGGCAGGATCTGACAATATATAATTAATTGTCAGATCCTATATAATTGTGTGTGTGTATATATATATATATATATATATATATATATATATATATATATATATATATATATATAGCGGTAGTATGTCTTAAGTTTTCCCACCTTTGGAATGTCTGTTTGGATCTGCTGTAAAGTCTGAATCTCCCCTTTGGGGATCAATAAATCTCTGTCCATCAAAAGTTCTACCTATCTGTATTTTTCTATATGTCTCTCTATCACTCTACCTCATTCTCTCTATTGTTTTATCGTTCTGTATCTAACTATCTAACTCTCTCTCTTCCTCCCTATCATTTTATCAGTCTATGTATTCACTTCTTATTCTATCTCTCCATCGTTCTGTCTCTATCGCTCTATTGTTCTATCTCTCCCTCTCTCTATTGTTCATTTCATCTATCACTCTATCATATATCTCTATCTATCGTTCCATCAATCCATCTCTCGTTCTGTCTATATATTCATCATTCACCCATCTATCTCTCTCTCTCTCTCTCTCCCTATCTCTCTCTCTCTGTTCTCTTTCTCTCTCTCTCTCCATCTATCTCCTTAAGAGTTGTGTGTGTCTGCATTAGTCAGCCTATGTGTTTATATTCCGTATGTTTTGTGAGCTTGAGTAAATTTGTGTCAGACTGTGAGATACATATGAGGCTGTGTGTGTGTGTAAGTGAGTGTGTGTGAGTCTTGTTGAAGCGTCCGGGCCAGTGGGTAGGGCATGTCGGGTGGGGAGAGAGGAGAATAGATGGATGACCTGACAGCTCCCCTGTTCAACTCCTAATCACTGGAACAGTGATTGGGAGTGTGTGTCCGTCAGAGGCTGTGTGTGTCCGTCAGAGGCTGTGTGTGTCCGTCAGAGGCTGTGTGTGTGCGTCAGAGGCTGTGTGTGTCCGTCAGAGGCTGTGTGTGTGTCCGTCAGAGGCTGTGTGTGTCCGTCAGAAGCTGTGTGTGTCCGTCAGAGGCTGTTTGTGTCCGTCAGAGGCTGTGTGTGTCCGTCAGAGGCTGTGTGTGTCCGTCAGAGGCTGTGTGTGTCCGTCAGAGGTGTGTGTGTCCGTCAGAGGTGTGTGTGTCCTTCAGAGGCTATGTGTGTATTAGAGAGGATGTGTGTCCGCCAGAGGCTGTGTGTGTGTGTAAGAGGCTGTGTGTTTGTGTCAGAGGCTGTGTGTGTATTAGAGAGGCTGTGTGTGTCCGACAAAGGATGTGTGTGACTTCATAGAAATAGTTAGGTTGAGTCAATATGGACTGTTCGAGATCTCCAAAAGTCTGCAGGCCATAATTTCTCAACTGTTACCTGGAATCAACTTGGAGGAGATCTGCCTGTCATATAATTAATCAAAATATGTTACATGAAAGGCAGATCTCCTCCACTAATATCAAATATTTTACTCAGTAGGTAGAGGATTATTTTATGAAAACCTTATTTGGGACAGAACTTTGAGGAGTTCATTCATAGGGGTTTCTTGTACAATGCAGGGGACTGGGGGTTCTTAAATGACTCTGAAATTGCCAGATTAGCATCGTTGAAGATAAAAGATCTAAGATCTGTCCTGAATGAAAGCAGTGCCGTCAGAATCCAGAGTCCAGGACTTTTCCTTTCATACATTCATTTATTTTTCATCATTGCCCGCCACATAGTGATTTTATAATTTTTGCCACCCCTCTCTCTCTCTCTCTCTCGCTCTTCTTCTATCTCTCTCTCACAAACACATCACATGTTGACGACACATGAGCTCAACCAGGTCGGACTGCTCAGTTGTAATTGGATGGAATATATTTGCCGGCGAGTATTTTTATTTGTCTGTCATAGTAGAGGCCATATGTGACTGATTAAGTCCTGGACAATATCCCTCGCTCTTCGCCTCCCTTCTACCCAACGTAGCAAACACCTAATGAAAACCTGTAGGCTGTACCGATGCTCTGTGTTTTCCAAAAAAAAAAAAAGAACCTGAAGCAGAACGTTTCTCTCGAAATTACAACCCGTGTTGTCAAAAAGAAGAAAAATGCTTATTTCACGTGACATGAGCTGGTCGAGGGGTTTCAAGTCGCTGACCCCCGCGCAGACAGGATTTCTTTATTGTTATTTAAAGACTGTCTTTGCACAAGAGCGGTCCTTGTGCAATTTTCTATTTACAGTGTTTCAACATTATTCACTTCCTTTTCTACCTCAATCCAACTTTCCTGCTTGAACCTGCTTAAATTCTCTTCTAGTTCTGCCCGTCTAACAGAACCATGGGAGTAAACATTCCCCCAGTTCCTCTCTCTGGGCTGAGAGCATAAAACAACAATCTGATCATTACTGGGTCACACATTCTATTCATGCCAAGTTTGATCAAACGGGGCTTTTTGGATTCTCAACGCGTTCCTCCATTTTTCCACTTTGGATCATTTCTGTGCTGGATGTTTGGATTCGTCCATTTTTGAATGATTGATTATTTTCTTTTGCTTGCTGCCAAAGGATCCTGGAGCGATGTCGTATCCTTCCTTTGTTCTAAGAAGAATGAGTCTTAAAATAAGTGGGGAAAAAAAAGCTTAATTCTAGGAAACGTATCGTATTTTTTGTCACGGAAGAAACATAATTTTGTCGAGGATATTTCATGTCAGCATAATAATCTTATTTTAACAAAGTGTCCTTCTTCTTCCTAGTCAGATATTCCAGCTAATATTGAACCAGTCTGAACCGATGACAGATGATTCTATAATTTCTTATTTTATCTTATTCAAAGCTTTTTTATAAATTTTAGATGAAGGTATCGAGTCTTAAAATCAGCTCAACTTCAAAGGACTAAAATTCTTATCTAAAGTAAATCAATCTTCAATAAATTCCTCTGATTCCCAAAGCTCAGTGGGCCGAGCCGTCTCCCAGCTGGAAGATCTGCAGGTTGTTGGTTCAAGGCGGATTCTTTGCCAGGATGTGTCGCTTGATTAACTTTTGCTGCTTTGAGGTTTCTGTTTAATTCTTTTGTTAAATCTGAAGGATTTGTCCTTGTTTACATCAGTCGTTAATATTTGGAACCATGCCACTGACGACTCACACGTCTTCACGCTCTGCTCACCTGCTGGCTTCTTTTCCAGCAGAGTTATGATGTCATCATGTGGGAAACACCGAGCCCCCGTTAAACCCCCGTTTCATAGAGTGTTGGGGTGATATTATGTCCACATTCATTCATTCATTCATTCATTAATTCATTCATCCAATCATCTTCTCCCCATGGTGAGCCTCTCCATGTCTGCAGCAGAAAGTGTCTCATTTCTCTGCCTCTCCAGAGTTATAAAGTTTTATAGACACAGGATAAATACAAGGAACACCTGTCTGGGGTTTTTTCCTTCTCATCAACTCGTCGCATTTGCAGACGAATCACCTCCAAACCCGGTCCAAACACATTACAGACCAGGAGAACACCTCAAGTGACGATAAACAGCAATCTGGATATCATGAAGGGGAAACGGTGTTCCACGGCGGGATGTTGGATGATAAATTTGGCGCTCCTGTGAGCTAATAATTAATTTGTTGAGTTTATTTTGTGGCTAAAATTAAAGAAAGGGAATAATTAGGGACCTTTCTAAAAGCAGCAGATGCTTTCCAACCCTTGTGAGAGTAGTGAAAGAATGTGACGTGGGATCTGTGTGTCTGCCAACAGGCCAAGATATCAATACTCACAAGATGATTACTACAAGATGATGATGATGATGATGATGTCTGAGCAGAGTGGCTATGGAACAGACTTTCGAGCACCATGAGAATAAAAATGGTTATAGTAACAACCCCGACTACGTAGATGTCTTCTTCTTTGGCATCAAGTTAAGGTAGAGACTTCTGCTGCAGGGACTTGTGTGTGTGTGAGTGAGTGACTTTGTGTTTGAGTGAGTGAGTGTGTGTGTTTGTGTGTGTCTGTGCGTGCGTGTGTCTGTGCGTGCGTGTGTGTGTGAGTGAGTTTACGTGTGTGTGAGTGAGTTTGTGTGTGTGGGTGAGTGAGTGAGTTAGTTTGTGTGAGAGTGAGTTAGTGTGTGTGTGTGTGTGTGTGTGTGTGTGTGTGTGTGTGTGTGTGTGTGTGAGTGGCTGAAGTCAACTGCTTGTTTCGGGGCATTATCAGGATGGTGTGTTTGAGTTATATCACACACAGCGGGATGAAGACTCGTGTGTGTGGGTTTGTGTGTGAGTGAGTTTGTGTTTGAGTGAGTGAGTTTACGTGTGTGTGTGTGAGTTTGTGTGTGTGAGAGTGGCTGAAGTCAACTGCTTGTTTCGGGGCATCGTCAGGGTGGTGTGTTTGAGTTATATCACCAACAGCGGGATGAAGACTCGTGAGTGTGTGTGTGTGTGTGTTTGTGTGTGAGTGAGTTTACGTGTGTGTGTGTGAGTAAGTGTGTGTGAGAGTGGCTGAAGTCAACTGCTTGTTTCGGGGCATCGTCAGGGTGGTGTGTTTGAGTTATATCACCAACAGCGGGATGAAGACTCGTGAGTGTGTGTGTGTGTGTGTTTGAAGTGTGTATTTCACATAATGAGAGGCAAAAAAGGAGACTCCTAAAGAGTGTGTGTGTGTGTTCGCCACAGGCATCCAGAGCAGCCTAATAATGAACACATTGATCTGCTACAGCAGAGAGGTAAAGAAAAAAAAAAAAGATTTCTATTAATGGTGTCTCTTCTCTCTGCAATGTTTTTGAATTTTTCATTCGTAGCGCTGCTTCTTTGTTGTTCCGCCCTATCTTTACCTCTCCACAGTTTTTAGTTTATACTTCTCTATTACTTGCTTTTTTGCCTCCTGTGTTCACTCAGGCTGTCTGTGGGGATGAATTAGGAATGAAGGTGACATCAAATATGGAAATTGAAGCAAAATTCCAAAGTCGCACAGGTGAAGCAGGAAATTGTCTTTAGACACAGAAAAAATAAGAATAACAAAGGAAATTTTCCTGCATTTCTTTTTACCTCATTTTCAACATTTCACTGTGTTTCTGGTGGGACAAATTCCGAAATTCTTCATCTTCCGCGCATCATCTGTTTCCATCTTGCTCTTTTCTCAGCCACACCAACCAGCTGCATGTCCTCTCACCACATCCAGAAACCTCTTCTTTGGTCTTTTCCTTCTCGTGCCTGCAGCTCCATCTCCAGCATCCTTCTAATAGTAGATCAACTATTCCTCCTCTTCTTCACGGGTCAGAACCATCTCAATCTGTCCTCTCTGACTTTGTCTCCAAGACGTCTAACATGGACTGTCCCTCTGATGTCTCCTTTCTAATCCTTTCCTTCCTCCTAACTCATGAAGAACATCTGAACATCTTCAGCTCTGCCTGCTGTCTTCTGGTCAGGGTTTCCGTCTCTTAAACCAAACAGCAGAGCTGCTCTCACCACCATCTTGGAAACCTCTCCCTTCACTCCTGCTGCTACTATTCTGTCACAGATAACACCTCACACTATTCTCCACCCATTCCACCCTGCTTGCACTCGCTAATTTAACCTCCACCCCACCTCCTCCAGCCTCCCTTTCATTCACACACATGTATTCTGTCTCGCTGCCACTGACCTTCATTCCTCTTCTCTCCAGGTCATACCTCCACCCCTCCAGGTTCTCCTCCACCTCCTCCCTGCTCTCACTACAGATCACAATGTTTTCCACCAACATCATAGACCATGGAGTCTCCCTCTGACCTCCTCTGTCAGACTGTCCATTACCATAGCAATCAAGAAGGGGCTCAGAGCCCATCCTTGGTGCAGTCCCACCTCCACCTTGATCACTCCTAATACTCACCTCAACGCGGTCATGCTGCTCTCATACATATCCAGAGACAATGCAGCCCTTTCTGATCTTCTCTGTTCTTCTCCATCAGCACTCTCCTCCATTCCTCACGCATCCTCTGTCTCCAAAATCATGTTGAACAACTTCCCACTTCACTACATACAGGAAATAATAATAAATCCAGAAACAATTAGAACTTAAATACAGATATTATAATGTGCTAAATATCAATGAAAATCTTAATTAGTACATCCTAAGTGTAAAACAACGAAAAGCAAATGCATCAGTATTTTGAAAAATGTGTCTATTTATTCATTTTCACAAGCTCTATTATTCATAGAGCTTTCATATATATATATATATATATATATATATATATATATATATACTTTATTTATGTAGTGTGAATATGGAGCTTCTGCTAAGCTAAGCAGAGCAAGGATTCTGCATTACAGGAAAAGCTCAATATGCTCAGTTTAAAGATGACAACATACCTGAGCAGATGTAACAAACATGACATAGTCTGTCAATAAGTGAGCTCAGTCGTGTTACTAGGCAGATTTTGTTGCTTGCAGCCTCATGAATCCAAGTGTTTTCCATCAATTTTCAATTTCGTCATGTTTTGTTTTTTTTAACCACCTTACTCAAAGCTTCGGAAAGATTACTGTTACGCTCTTAATTTGGCCTACCTTAAGTTTAAAGCATATTACAATATCCAGATGGCTGATTATTCTCCTCAAGGACAAGTGAGTCAAAGACACTCGGTTCCTTATGGTTGCTCATATTTTTCTCGCCTCCAACGCATCAACTTGGAGGACAAAATGCGTACTTGCTGCTCACGTATCCCGCCCACTGACAGGTTTCATTACATCACACTCATAAATGCTAGTTCACCTATTGAGGTTTGTAATGTTATGGCTGCTTGGTGTATATGCTAAGAGTTACCATTTGGGAAGAAATGCAATGCGTTTGCTGGAGATCTCTTTTCTAAGAATTCCTGGAAACACCCACAGTATGTCTCATTATTAACCATCTAATATTCTATATCACATTATTAACCTGACATGATTTAGATTGTTCTTATCCTTGACCCTCTCTCTACTAACGCGAACAAGAAACAAACAACGGCAGAATGTTCCAGAATGTTCCTCTGAGGACTCTTCTTCCTCCCACTGTCTGTTCTGTATATTGCCATGTTCTGATTCTGGCCAACATGCTGGTTATTTGCCTGAGCTCATTGATTGCCTCTCTGCGTCTCGCTGTATCTCAGAGCTGGTAATGAGGTGTGTGTGTGTGTGTGTGTGTGTGTGTGTGTGTGTGTGTGTGTGCGTGTGTGTGTGTGTGAGAGAGACAGCTTTTTTTAATGCCAGACTCTCGTCTCCCAAATATGACATCTCTGACTGATTGTGCTGCAGCAATTATTTCAAGTCACTCTGGGCTCGACCGTCGGCTAAACGCCGAGCTCCTGTTTGTAAATTCCCTTAAACTGTGAGGTGTATTTTTGGGAGGTTGTTTTCTGCATATATTTGAAATGCATTTACATCTTCATGCAGAGTTGGTTTGTTTGTGTGGCAGTTGCATTTGTAGAATATCTAGACACTACGGGCGTAAATCAACTCGTACATTACGATACGATGTTACATCGATTCTTTGGACAACGATACGATATTTCCTGATTTAACAAAGTCGATACAATTTCGATTCTGTTCCTGCGATCAATTTCGGACCATATTACGATTCCATTTAACAAAATCGGTTAGATTTCACCTTAAGAAAGAAAAATTATAAAGCAATATTGCCGTGTTTTGACGATATATTTGCAGAAATGTTTCTGACATTTTCGTTGTTTTAACACATTAACTCTAAAACTATGTCATTAATCATTTTCATATGTTATCCCCACATAAACCTTGGTGTGGGGAAGAACTGGATTGATTTTGGGAAAAGGCGTTACTACAATTCTGCCACTAGGGGATGCATTGTGTCCAAAAGACACAGACATGACTTCACCTTTAGTTAAATGAATTCAATCAGGTTGTTGCTTGTACAATGCAGGAATGAAATGAAACGTCGGCAGCTGCCTCCTGAATGACGTCTGTTGTCGTCTTTGAAACGTCGCCTGATGTGAGACTTATTACTTCAACGCCGTTGGAGAACTTATGGTTAATCTTTTCCATCCATTCACTTTCCACCCTCCCTCAGGGATAATAAGCAGCGATAAATACCCATCTAAAACATCTCCAGGAATATATTTACATATCCTCCCTGCATTCAGTCGCTCAAAATGATACTCTCTCGGTTGCCATCCCATGCTCCTCTCCCCACTAATCCTCTCCCCTCTTCTGTCTTTCACCTCTCTCACTTTGTCTGCACTTACAATGGCGAAAGCATGGGAGAGGAAAAATGAGCAGCAAACCAAGAAATTAATTTTTACTCCAGTATCACATCCCTTTCCCCCCTCCTCTCTCTCTCATCCACGTCTCTCCTTTGTTTGTATAGGTGGTTTAATTGGAGTGATCATTCTTTTTGATGCAAGCGCCCAACAACAAAATAGAAATTAAATGTAATTACTTTCAACTGTTGACTCTTTCCCTCGGCTCGCTGTGTTCAACCGTATCGTGCAATTCAATGCGTTTCTAGATTTACAAATGTGTAGATACACTTTGTGTGCACGTTCACTAATGTCTCTTTAACTCCCAAATGTTGGCTTCATCGCTTTCTTTAAAGTCTTTAATTCGTAGACCGGATGTGAGCCGAGAGATTTTGCTGTCTGGACTCTGAAGCTTCCTTTCTCTGTTTCTTCTCACGTTTATCTTGTTTTTATTTGCAGACACCTTATATACCATGTTCGTTAACGATAACAACAAATTAACTCTCCTCCCCCTCGTCTGCCTCTCCATCTCCAGACCAACATCCCATTCCTCCAGAATGTTCTGTCCAACCACCAGTTCCTCTATTCCACCGTGGACACCCAGTTCATCGACGAGAACCAGGAGCTCTTCAACCTCAAACCCACTCAGAACCGAGCCCAGAAACTCCTGCATTATCTGGGTGAGTTTTTCTACCTCACACTAACTATATTTAACACAAATGTTGAGCATAAGTTTGTGACCATAATCCAGACCCGCCTCAAGTTTATTGTCTGACCTCCTCCTTGTATTTTGTTTCCAGGCTATCTTTACAGAATGTCTGTGACGTGTCTGACCTGTCCTCTCTGTTTTCACACTCACATCCAGGTCATGTGATGGTGAATGGACCGACCACACCGATCCCCGTCAAGGCGAAGCCTTCCTCCATAGACCCCGTCATCCCCATGGTCACCATGGGTAAGTCACTCAAATGCCATTCAATAGATAGATTAGATGATGGATAGCAGCAGGTACAATCATAGGTGCAAATACAGCAGTGTAAACAACAAACAAACAAAACTGTGGTGATATAAAGTTAACATGCATGACAAAAGTGAATTCAGTGTGAATGCAGGTTTAGCAAAGAAATGATCAGCATGCAGATATGTAAAGTCATCTGACATAAACATATATATACTATGTAATAATCTAATATTTAAAAATAATCAGTTATTATGCTGTTATATTACTACGGGTGTTATTACAATAGTGGCGTATGTTTAATTGTAGTGGGATATTCTGGTAGTAGTATAGAATAGCAAATGACTATAAGTCCCTCCCTATATTTCTATACAAATCCCTATATATATGTATATTTGTATATATGTGTAAATACTGTGTATATATATATATATATATATATATACACACACACATTTATACAGTATTTATCCTTATACATATAGATGGATATTTTGTCCAAAAATGATGAATAGAATAGAATACAAACATTTTTAAGCTGATTGTCTGATGAACCTGCTATCACACATCGTTCTTCAAACCCGTTCAAAGTCAAATCTAGTAGGGCATTAAAAAGTGTTCACGCTTCAGTAATGGAAGAATTAAAACACGTGTATCACAGTTTACTCACAGAGATACCTGGAGAGAAAAGTGAGGGAGAAGTATTGGATCACCTGAAACTGTAATATGTTCACAATGCATCGTCCTTACTGCCTTTATTAAATCCGGATTTATCCAGCGAGCACTGCCACAGCACGGGTGAGGAGTTTCATTTCCTCTGGGGCACCCTGGCTATAAATGTAAACACTTGTAGATCCGTAGGGTACTTTGTATAAAAGCACCCAGCAGATGACAAATGGGCTGTCGAACACTCTGATAGCTGAAAGCAGAAAGAACTTCCTGAAAGGCAGAGTTTAGCGCCGGGGAAGTGAGAGGGGCTTTTGCCCTGGGTGCTCTGCTGGGCTGTGAGTACTTCTGTGGGCAGGTTCATTGTTTGTGAAGGCAGAAGTTGAGTCTTCCTCACCCCTACCTGCACCAGCAGCGCTGGAGTCTGGCAGCGAATGCCGATAGCAGAACCGGCCCCTTTGATGATCTTCTTGATCCACTTAAGAGTTGAGGGCCGTTGGGTTTTTTTCCCCCCACACGGACATGAATACTTGTTTTAAGGTATTAGTTAAAAGTGGAAACAAACAGCATTATGTCGAGAAAGTAAATCTTTTTTCTTTTATTTCCAATCCCGGGTTTGATTTTGATAGCGGCGCACACTAGTACAAATGTAAACAGCTGCTCCTTTTGACGGCAACAAAACAGTCGTCTGACAAATTTATCAGCACCCTGCTCTCCGGTTAAAGCTACCCTGGCGTGCCAAGTACAAACAAAAAAAGGAGTCGTGAGTGAGTGAATAAAGTGAATCCTAATTAAACATGGCTAATCAAATCTGAGATCTAAATACCGTCCTCAGTTGAGATCCACGGAGCAGAATAGGACAGAATGATCCGCAGTGTGTGTTTGTGTGCGTCTGAGTGGAAGTGTTTCTTCTTGCTGTTCCACCTCTTGTCTCCTCGTCAGCCAATCTTGTGCTCTGTAAGCAGCCGACGAGGCGTTTGTACGCAGCGCAGGCACGCAGGGAGGCATACCTAAAGCCTAGTAATGAGATTTGTAATGTGCTTATATCCTTTCTTTCATTCGACAGAGGGATTGCGAGAAGAGAGGGATTAGTTCTGTATTATCACACTCTGCGGAGGGAGGGACAGGAGCATGGAAGGAGAAAGGGGTTATTGGAGGGGAGGGAGGGGGTCGGTCAGTGGGTTTAATCCCTGGATGTGGAGCGGAGGCTCAGGTGGGCACAGTGACAGGCGTGGGGAGGGTACACTGAATAGGAGGTTGAAGTGCTGAGTGCCAACTACAAAAATGAGCAGAGCAAAGATCGGGATGATGCTTTGTCTGCAGCAAACAGCCAGAACAGTATAACCAGCTGGCATATAACATGCTGGTCTCATTTTCCAGATCGAGATCTACACGGCCAATTACAGAGAAAGTTATTCACCGTTTTCTGGCACCTTTCTGTCGGAATCAGCATCAACTCTTTCACCGGTTTGTGCTGCTGCTCCTCGTCTGTGGCACCAGACAACCCTGCTAGCTTTCCTGACGTTCATCAGGAGCCTGCAACACTGGCGACCCTGTCCCCGGTTCACCGGTTGTCCTTTCCTAGACCGCTCTTGGTAGGTGCAAACCAATGCAGCCCGGGAGAACCCAGCAATTCCACAGAAGCTCTGACCCAGTCCAGAATCACAGTTTCTGCCTTCCAAAGTCACTCAGATTCATACGTTTGCCCCCTTTTCCTGGTTCAAGGAGAAAATGTTCACTTCCTGCCGAATCGACCCCGCCCACTTATAGGTGGTATCGCAACTAGATAATAATCCAAATAATGATAAGACGAATAATAAACTTTTATTTGTATAGCACTTTTCCAGAACAATTGTATCAAGTGCTTTACAGGATAAAAGCAAGGAATTGAATAATATTAATAATATAAATAATATTAAAACCAAACGAGACCGTTCGGTCATGACACTCTGTGTTTAGATAATTAAAAGGCTTTCTTGAAAAGACGTGTTTTCAGAAGTTCCAATAGTAATAAAAGTCATCTGTATATAGTGTTTTAACAATTATTCAGGCTCCTGACCCAAACAGAACGGTCACACCTTTAGTCCTAGGGCAAGACTCAGGATCAGCCAGCAGAGCTCCGTCTGAAGATCTGAGACGCAAGCCAGGCCCAAGGAGGCAGAGCATCTCGGTGATGGAGCTGTGAGCTAAAGCCGTGAAGCGCTTTAGAAGTAAGCAGCGAGATCTTGAAATCGATTCTAGAACTGACTGGTAACCAGTGATGAGAGGCTGAAACGGGCCCATGTGGTCTTGTCTTCTATTATTTATTAAAAGCCGAGCTGCTGCATTCTGAACAAGCTGGAGATGTGAGGGCGCTCTTTGGCTTCACCCTGAATATGATAAATAATAGTAGTCCAACCGAGACGAGATGAAGGCCTGGAGGACCTTCTGTAGGTTCTCTGGCTGCAGAGACCCGAATCAGATATCAATCAATGTTCTCCACTTGACTTCATCTGTCAGTGGTTAGAGTGTTATGACTGATGGGTGTATAAACTTCACCTCTGCAGAGCAGGAGAATCACAGAACGAGCTGCTCTCAGGTGCTTCCTCCGCCGCACCTTTGAGAGAAGGGAGGAGGAGAGTTCTCCTGAAAGTCAGGCTGAGGATCTTCTTACGCAAACTAATGAACGGTCGAAGATCATTATTTTCTTCCAGGCAGGATTTGTGGTTGAAAACTTTTGCGTCTGAAGCCTGATTGTTGGTCGATGATGAAAAAGTAAACCCGGCTGCAATTATTATCTGCATTTATTTAATAGAGGACATCTTGAGGTGAATCACTGGACGCCTCCGAGGTAGCTGCAGGAAAGATAACTACTAAAAACAGGGGACTCTTTTGCTCAGCCAGGCTCTAGTCTCAGCTGTATTTCTACTCTCAGGATTAAAGTAGAAGGTCTCCCACAGTTCAACATGCAAAACGTTATTTTCTACTTCTGTTTTGTAGCAAAATGTCTTTTACAGATAACCTTAAAATGAGTCAGAGAGTCATAATTCTGGCTCTCTGCAAACTATCTTCTTTGTTCTTGAACGCATTTATTTCAGCAGTTTGTTTTATGCCTCCTAAACATTAGCTGAAGAAAAACAAAATCACTATCAGGGCCTGTATTTTAATGGTATTTCACATTTTTGTAGGCTAGCAGTTGTAAACAGCAAGCAACAAATACATGCAAATTAAATAAGAAAGGCTTGTTGCTGTGGAGGAAAGGGAAATCTTCAAGGGAGAAAAATTATTCAGTTTTGTGGTGGAGCACATATGACAACACGATCCATTTAGTCTCACAACACAGACTAATACATTCAACCCGCTGTAACATGTGCGGGCTTAATTGATTGGCGGATCCACTACGCCTGCCTTTAATAAAGAATTAATTATCCGTCCCGCCAGGATCTCTCAATTAAAAGGGTCCTTAACACAAAGAGACACTACATTTAGAGTTCTTCTCAGGAGGCAGACAGCAGCTCCGTACGGCAACAAGCCCCGCTGTTATCGCCTTCTGCAATAATGGCATGAAGAGAAAACATGGCTTAGCTCGGTAGCTAACTCCATCAAATCCTTTCAGTCAGGAGAAATGGAGAATGGAGAACAGATGAATGTTTATTAAAACGGGTGACGTGTGATGATTAGTCCTGCAGAAAGTTTTTGGTATTCAGACTCCTTGGGGGAGATTGTGATTGTCTTCACTGAGCAGCAGCAGGTTTATCCCCCCTATGGCGTCTGGATAGTGGTGGTGGTGGCTAATGACTGCTGAGACTGACTGATGATGAAACTAATGGATCTGCAAGGACTATGAGGAGATGGGGAGGTGATGGGCATTCATGAGAGAGCTAGATGAATTAAGAGAATCATGTTTAGAAAGACAGCAGCTGATGATGAGAGGCTAAGCATGAAGGTGTGTCGACGAATTAAACAGGAATGAGCAGTAACTCTTGCCCGAGCGAGCAAGGAGAGAGTCTTCCCGACTGAACCTTCAATAGATCTTCATAATAACCGGAATTGTGGAGCAGGAAAAGAACAGAATGGTGGAAGGATGTAGAGGCGAGTCATGTGTGAGGTAATAAATGAAACAGAAAAATGGCTGATGTTCAAAGCTGCAGGAGCTACAGAGGTATGAAGCTGATGATCCACACAATAAAGTGGTTGAAAGAGTCGTGGAAGCTGGGTTAAGAAAAGATGTGATAATCTGTGAGCACCAGGATGGTTTCATCCCAAAAAAGAGCTCTACAGATGAGATGCTTGCTTTGAGAGAGTTGCTGGAGAAGTACAGAGAAGGTCAGCAGTCGCCGCATTTTGTCTTAGTGGATTCAGAGGAAGTTTAGGACAGAGTGCCGGAGGAATTGTTGTAATGCTTGAGGAAGTCTGGAGGGACAGGAAGTATGTTAGAGTGGTGCAGGATATGTATGAGAGCACCATGAAAGAGGTGAGGTGTTTAGTAGGAGTGATGGATTGGTTCGAGGTGGGACTGTACCAGGATGGGCTCTGAGCCCCTTCTTGTTTACTATGGCGGTGGACAGGCAGAAAGAGGAGATCAGACAAGAGTCTCTATGGACTATGATGTTGGTGGAGAACGTTGTGATCTGTAGTGAGAGCAGGGAGCAGGTGGAGGAGAACCCGGAGGGGTGGAGGTATGCGCTGGAGAGAAGAGGAATGAAGGTCAGGGGCAGCGAGACAGAATTCATGTGTGTGAATGAAAGGGAGGCTGGAGGAACTCAAGTCTGTAAGGCCTGGATGGTAATGAGAAATGGAAGATGGACCACACAGTATAAATCGTCTGTGTGTGTGCATTTGTAAGTGAGCCTGCGTGTGTGTGTGTGCCTGCGTGTGTGTGTGTGTGCCTGCGTGTGTGTGTGTGTGCCTGCTTGTGTGTGTGTGCCTGCGTGTGTGTTTGTGTGTGTGTGCCCGCGTGCACGTGTGAGCGTGCACACATGGATCTCGATAAGTTCAAAGTGTCTGTATCTATTTGCTATGGCAGAGTGATTTCACAGAGCTGTGTGTGCTGAGGATGTGTGGACTTCATCTCGCTGGCCTCAGAGACAATTATAGCTGAGATCATTTGTTTTCTGGGATGAGGTACAACAATAAAAGGTTAAGAGAGGGAGAAAGACAGAAAGTGAGATGTAGAGAGGCAACAGAGGACAAATAGGTGCACAGATAGCACCTCATTAACTAAAGTGATTGATGAATGATTGTACAATACATTGGGAAAATACATCCCAATTCCATTTCCAATATTTTAATGCCCCTGGTTCTTTGGCGTCTTTAATTACCAGGCAGTGAGTGGAAAAGAGGAGGATTGGGTTTGAAGGTTGCTTCTAGCAGCACGCCCACGGAGTCAGGTCGCTGCCGTGTTTTACTTGGAAGCATACATCCTTCTGAGGGCTTCCACTCTAATTGTTGTCGTTCCCCAATGTAGATGCTTTTACTTTTGACATCATGCTTCGATAGTCTACATAAGTTTACATTATTGAGAGTTAACCAGCATTCTTAAAGACAGGCTCATGAAGGGAGAATCCAGCGGATTAACCCCGAACAACTCCTCCCGACAATCGGAGGAGAAAACTGGTTTGGAGGCGTGGCACCCTGCCGTCTGCTGTTTTTGTCATTTTTAGGAGCCAAAAACAGTCACATGACGAATACAAAACTAGAAGTTTTGTAGAAGAACTTTTTGTCTCTCAGCAGAATCGCTTTGATCAAGTGACAGGTGAGCATGGTGAAATGTATCTCCATGAATCAGCAGGTGGCGTGTCCAATAAGATGACTGATGCGTTTATCCCCGCGTTCTTTTATGGTCGATCTATTTGCACTAAAAGAGACTGGGGCAGTTATGGGAGGCGATGACGTCAGTCTAAACTAAACCGTTAAAGACCGGATAGGGGGGCTAGTTGCAATTCTTCCACGTTGCGATAACCATCCGGTATCTGCATATTCTGGTTGACGTTTTCCCTCTTCAGTGCATCACGTCATGACCCGTTTCCCTGTTTACATTAAATGATGCCCTCCCTCTCCTTCTCCACCAGGTGACCCTCCGGTAGGTTTCCGTGACGTGCTGCTGCGTGACGGTCCCGAGGGGTTCGCTAAGGCTGTCCGTGCCCACAAAGGTCTACTGCTGATGGACACCACCTTCAGGGATGCCCACCAGTCGCTCCTGGCAACCAGGGTTCGGACCCACGACCTGAAGAAGATCTCTCCGTTTGTCAGCCACAACTTCAATAACCTTTTCAGCCTGGAGAACTGGGGAGGTGAGTTTCCGTTTCATGCTTAGACATCTGTGAATCATTCTCCTCTTCCCTCTGTGTATTCCATAAATTCTTGTTAATACTCTTCAGAAGTACAGAGAATGTCAGAAGGAGCTGCATTGTGTCGCTGTGGATTTAAGAAGACGCATTGGACAGAGTGCCGTGGAATTGTGGGATTGTATGAGGAAGTCTGGAGTGACAGGAAGTATGTTAGAATGGTCCAGGATATGTATGAGAACAGCATGACAACGGTGAGGTGTG
The DNA here is from genome assembly GCA_037951165.1 of Lophius americanus. Lineage (NCBI taxonomy): Eukaryota > Metazoa > Chordata > Actinopteri > Lophiiformes > Lophiidae > Lophius > Lophius americanus. Next base: position 380,496 of record JBBDHG010000119.1, read on the forward strand.
AAGTAGGATTGACGGATGGTTCAAGGTGGAGGTGGGACTGCACCCACCGGTGTGTGGAAAAAAGGGTGAATAAGCGAGAGCAGGCAGGGTGAAGTGGGTGGAGAATAGTGTGAGGTGTTATCTGTGACAGAATAGTAGCAGCAGGAGTGAAGGGAGAGGTTTCCAAGATGGTGGTGAGAGCAGCTCTGCTGTTTGGTTTAAGAGACGGAAACCCTGATCAGAAGACAGCAGGCAGAGCTGAAGATGTTCAGATGTTCTTCATGAGTGAGGAGGATGGACAGGAGTAGAAAGGAGACATCAGAGGGACAGTCCAGGTTAGACGTCTTTGAGACAAAGTCAGAGATGACAGATTGAGGTGGTTCTGACCCGTGAAGAGGAGGGATAGTGGATCTATTGGTAGAAGGATGATGGAGATAGAGCTGCAGGCAGGAGAAGAAGGGGAAGACCAAAGAAGAGGTTTCTGGATGTGGTGAGAGAGGACATGCAGTTAGTTTGTGTGACAGAGGAATAGACAGAGGACGGCTGAAAGAAAAGACTGACAGTTTATTTTGTGTGTTTTCGATTCTCGCTGGCGGTAAACAGTTTCTCTGTTTTCAGGGAATATTTCAAACTGGTTGTTTCGGTTGTTTAAGTGTAGGGACATGAGAACGGTGTCCATCTTGGATCTACACAGCAACGTCTAACAACCTCTGGTGGATCATAACAAGTGAAAGAAGAGTGATGTGGATGCAGGCACTCACGTAGGACCGGCTCAGATTCTCCTCCGATGGCTATCATTTTAATTAACCTCTTTGTGTATCTACTCAACCCTTTTAATTTGTCTGAATAGCCAACTCTGCACTTTTCATTCTTTCCATGTATGTCTCCTCTCGTTCAGTGATGACAGTGATTTTGTATCTCTTTGTTTGCCTTGTTCTGATCCGGGAACATAATGTGAAAACATATCATGCCGTCGAATCTCCTCTCCCACAACCCGGTCCTGGGCTCCGTCAAAGGACCCCGGTCGTGCCCCTCGCCTGCTCTTGATTGAATGAATAAATGAGAAAAGAATCAGGCGTTCTAGAAACGTGTTGCATGGAAAATCAAATTTATCTATAATATCAAATAATTCTGAGTGTTTCTGAAAGGACTCTGACAGCACTTGAAGAATCTAAATATATGCCTGACTGTAAATCCGACCCGGTGATGCTCCAGTGTGGAACAGAACGTTTTTTCTGAACCCTTTCAATGAATAAGCATTTAAATTATTTCATTTCTTTGATATTTCACTGCTCTTAAGGTTCAGAAAACCCAAATCTGAGTCGCAGATATGCCAAATTAACCTCCACCCTGAGGTGGAAATCTTTGATTATATTCACATTTACCCTTCATTTATCTGTTTTCTTACTACGCCCGGGCGTTAGTCATTTGTCCGTCACATTTCGTTTCTTCATTTCTTCACATATCTATTCACAAAGATTTTTTTTGTTTCCATGGTTATCGTTGGACTCTGGCCTATTCTGGTGACTACTTATAAAAATGAAATGTTCTTTCACAAACCTTTCTCCAAACAATAACATGACTGAAGTGGTGCGTTTAGAGACTACTTAGAGATATTTGTTTGTCTGTAACCGTGGTTACAAGTTGGGAACAAGTTAATTCTAGTGATTGGTATCGATTGTTCCGCATAACTAATAATAGTTAAATATCTATTTTTTTTAAAAACAACAATCGACTGCTGAAGTGGTTCCTTATGACATTAAGAAAGTTTCACCTTTCCCTTTCTTTTATTTCTTTCAGTTAGTGGAATTTGGATCTGATGATAATTTCTATGCTTTGAAAAAACTTCTTTTTACACGATATTTTTTACACCTGCAGAGACTGTATAAAAAATAAAAAATATAACTCAGATATGCTCTTCAAAAGCTTTCCTCAGCAGAAAGCGGCCGCGGCAGTGGATACTGAGTAATTTGTATTTGCACTGCGAGGTTAGCTTTGAGTATATTGAAATATTATACACAGGAAATAAGAATTAAAAGAGAATGAAGTAAAAAGGGTTTCCTTCTCGGAGACGGAGCTCATCGTGAGATTGTTAAACAAAGTGAGGAATAGCAGAGAAAACACACACTTCTGACTCTGCAGTGAAACCTCCTCGCTGCTGTAAACCCTCCCTGAGATTAAAATACTCCTGGTAGCCAATCCTGGTGCCTCAGCCCGAGGAGAGAAGTATATTTTATTACTGCGCACTATGAGAATAAGCAGCTGCTCTGGTGTTTAAACTGATAAAAGGGCGCGGATCAAGAGAATCATTGGGCAGATTGTTTTTATAGAATGGGCTTAAAGGCTTTCGGACTTTCATCTTCAAGCACACAAGGACTTTATTATAAAACTAAACATCAAAAAAGGTGATGACATTGTTCACAAGCATGTTTGAGAAGTTACATCCAAAGTAAATCTTTGAGGAGAAAGTGTGTTTAAACTCGGAGAGAAATTCAATCCATGGCTTTAGAAACAAACGGCTAAAATACACAGATTTACCAGGAGTTTATATAGCCTCAACGAACTGTATAAGTACTGTACCTACTTAATATTTAGATTCTTCTACAAGTTTCTCTTTGTGTTCTCAAATGAAAGATTATCTTAACCCTTTAATGCCCTTCTCGACTGTTTGGTTGAGCACATTTTGAGTCGCTATTTTCTGACTGTAAAAAAGTTGATTGAACCTGTTTGTAATCCGACCAAAGTGCTATTAAGGATATGCTTAATAATAAGGGGCCATGGACGAAGCCCTGGGGGACACCACAGGTCAAAGGAGCCAGCGTGGATGAGGCAGTTACCTTGGCTATTGAGAAAGTTTTATTCATTAAGTAGGATGTTTGGCATATTGAAGCATGTGAGGACTCACTTAACAAAATAACATTATTGTGTTGGTAGAACCAAAAAAGTCTAATTAGGGTCATTAGGGTGTTTTCTAAAAACATGCTTTACCCAAAGTTGAGCTAATCTGATTCAAATGAGATGAAAACATTTTGTCAATCTTATCATATTGTTTAAAAACACGCTTGGTCAATAGAGATCATTTTATGGTAGATTTAGAGGGTCTAAGATTTAAATCAATTAATAAATGCTCCAAGAAATAAAATATGCAAAGAATGTTTTATTTTTTTTGGTTGAGCCCATGGAGGTGATTTGATGGTCGGTCATCTCCTCCATCGCATGAGTCCATAAAACAGTGAAAACCATCACAAGCTCACCAAAGCGGTGGAGGGTGTTGGATAGAAATGCCTGTGGTTTAATAAGACGAGCCCACTGACGGCTCCTCCTGTGAGAATCATTCCACTCGCTGCAGCGTCTCGCTCTGTTTACACACAGACGTGATCGATTAGACTTTCACAAATGTGATGAATTGATGGAAGTGTCGCTCCAAAGTTTGACACGTCTAAATATTTTAGTGGTGAAAGAGCTTTAACTCGGTTATTTCAGCCTCTTGTCAGGATAGGACTTTTTATGATTTTACAATAAATGTATGTATTTACAGGGAGATTGTTGATTTCTGGACAGAGACTGATAACAGGTTTGAGATCAGATACTTAAACCGAGCAGACCGACAGAAGCGCTGGAAATAAGAGTCTATAAACTCTTCTGTTATGCTTCAATGTGAAAGATAAGAAATAGCTGAGACATACATTGAATACAATAAGGATCTCTTACTTTGAACATGCCATTTGCATTTACAACAACAGTAAGTTCAAATAATGTCCTAACTGATGATCAGTACATTTACGTTTTACAGACTGAGCCCCCGATGTGCTGATAACATTCATTTGGTCAAGAACTCTGGCTCAAACAGAATAATTAATGAAGAGAAATCAGTTCCCGGAAGGGAATCTACATATTATTAAACATCGAGAGTAAAGTGAGGACATCGTGCTTTCCTTCTAAATTCTAACATAAAGCTCTAATGGATGATTTACGGTGGGAGTTTATTATTGAAGGATTGTTTGAGTTTGTGTGAATAATAAGTCAGGAAGTGACTGTGATTGTAAGATTGAAAGTTGAAGAATCAGAATCTGGGGACGCGTCAAGCAACAAAACAACGGTGGTAATAATTGCTGCGAATAATGCATCTAAAAGAAACTTTCAAATCCTACCCGTAATACTTCATAGAAGTGTCAGCTCCAACCGGAGACACACTCAATCGTGGGTTGGACAGAATAAGATCCGTTAGGACATGATGTTTTCCTCCTAAGTTAATAAAATATAATATGTGTAAAATCGTTGATTCATCGCTCTACTGAAATAAAGGTTCTGGTCTGTTCCAGTGGAGCTCAGGAGGAAGTGTGAGTCTCCAGCTTTTACTGGCAGTACTCTGTGATTTGAACCCGTTATATCAGGCGTCTTTTGCCGTCCAGTGGGCGTTCGGGCTGCGAGGACTGACCTCCAGGACATCCGTCAAACTATCGGATGGATTGTCGAGTGGCAGGTGGTTACTGAGCGTCTAGGTTACCAAAGCGCCACGGTGTGTCATGTGGTTAATAAATAATAAGTAGTCATGAAGTAGGAAGGGCAGTTTGTGGCTGGTAGCAACTGAACAGCAAGGACTAAAGAGGAAGGTTCTTAGCTGTCAGAGCGGCGCTAGCTATCAAGCTAAAACTTGCTTACCACCAGTTCCCTCTGCAAAACGAGCCAGACATGTCGTCATCATCCCACCCTCCTACAAGTACAGATACGCCGTCGCCACTTTTTTTATTTAAGAGGTTTGGGCACACAGGATGACATAAATGATGGAGGCAACTCGTTTAAGACTTGTTAGCGTGTTGCTAGCAAATAAGCTTCCACCTACATTGGAGCTTGTAAGAGAATCTTTGTTGACCGTGTCATTAACAGAGTACTAGGACCGACGGGCCGTACAGTGTGAGCGCACGAACTTTGAGCTTCAGGTTGAGCCACAAACGGCAACAAATCTATATCGCCCGGCTTCCCTCAGTCATGGATCCACTAGCTGTAGCATGAACCTACCTCTTGATTTAGGTTTTGAAGCACAAACGAGATAACAATGCTGCAGGAAGGAGGTCAGCTCAAGCACACGTCGCCCACATTGACAACTCCGGAAAAAAACCTTTCAAAAAGTTCCTGGTGAATCCCTGCCCGTCCATGGGCGCCATAAGGACCGTGCATCTCTTAGTAACATGTCCCTTTATAAAGTGATCAGAGGTGGGGATTAGTATTCAGCTGGGTTGAATCACTTCCAACTAGAATAAGTCATTAAAGCGGGACAAGCGTTGAGATCCAGCTATCCTGACACATAGGAACTTTTTTTTTACACATGGGGATCTCAGATAGGAAATATTGCGTTTGCATGTTTCAGCTGCTTAGAGGCAGAATGAATCATTGAAAAGATTAAGCCTGTGAAAGCCCTTTGAGGATTAGGTCCCTTCCTGATAGTCTTTCTCTCCGCACCATGAAGGGTACCGCAATATGAATTGGGTCACATAATGTATATATACGGTTCCCCCGTATCTGTTTCACATTCGGCACATTTATCAGATGGTAAAGTGGCAGATTCTTAATTAATGTACATTCTCATTTCAGCGCCTACATCCTCTTCCTGTCCTGCAGGTTTAGAATCAGGGTACTTGAGCTTATTTCCAGCTGATTTTTGCTCTGTGTGGTGGACACGCGCCTGAGAGCCCCAACGGCACAAAGGCAAATCGACCAACCCAAAGACATAAAGTAGAAGAATGGCCGACATAAAATTGATCGGGAAGGATAAACTGTCTAATGCATCAGGGCCATAATTGCACACTGAAGCAAAAATGCTGATGAATGCCCAGATGTGTGTATTTATGTAGGTAAACGATTCAAGTTACAGGTATTTATCATTTTTACACAGCGTGGACTCGCCTTTATTGGCTCCAGAGCATGAGATAGAAGTTTACGATATATGACCTTATGTTGACTTTTGAATAAGAGTTATAGCTTGAAAGCTACTTAAGATCTTAAAGGCCCAAACGGAACCCTGAAGAAATGATGACGGTTGGGAAAAAAAAGACTAAAATTAGTCTGCATCAAATGACTCTCTTGTCTACACCCATGATCTTTAATTCAAATTATTTATAAATATCCAATCATGAGAAATTAAACATTTCATTCCTAACATGAAACAAATGATTTTCTCTAAAACATTGTACCACAATGCATACCTAGAAACACCTGTGATTAAAAGTAACTGAAACATATTTCCATTCCTATTTTATAGTTTTAGCTTCACCTGACCTCTGAAGTGGTGAACAGGTACTTCCTGTTTGACTGGGGTATAAATATGAGGTGACAAAGGATTCTCTCTGAGGTTCTTCACCATGATGAATACCAGAGAACACAGCAACACTTAAATCAATAATGAAGAAGTTTAAAGAGACTGGAGATGTTAAAAATCACCCAGGAAGAGGACTTGTCTGCAAACTTTAGGATTACAGCTAGAGGTTAGAGGTCAGCTGAATGTTGTCTCCCTAAACACCATCAGATGGCGCCGACACCAACACCAGCTGTTTGTGAGGGTAGAAACCGAAAAAAGCCTCTGCTGTCGTCCACACACAAGCTAACGCTGCTCCAGTTTGACAAACACCACTGGGACTTTCACTGGAACAAGGTCAGAGGTCAGATGAAACCAAAGTAGAGCTTTTTGGCTACAAACATCTAAGATGGGTGTGGCCTCTCAAGAAAGAAAGCCAGAGAGGAAAAGACCCTCATACTCACTGTGAAGTCTTGTAGTGGATCTTTGATGCTGTTTTTCTTCCAAAGGTTATGGACATCTTGTTAAAAGACATGGTTCCATGGACTCCATCAACTTGCAAATTTCTATAAACGGTGCCACTAACTCTGGAGGTCGTTTTACGTTTACAAACCCGATCAAGAAGAGAATTTGCCTGAAATGATCTATTTCTCTTCTAACATGAGGCGTTAAGACACTGCTGGCAATGGTGACACTGTGCAGCGAGATGGTTTCCATCTTTCTATCTGGATAATGTCAGCTCATCTTCGTGACAGATTGGAGGCTGCATGTCTTTTGGAAAAGTGCTGGCCTCAGCGGCGCGTCTTCCTAATGGTTTGATGTGAGTGCCCAGTTGCCAGTCTCCAGTCCTGTTAACAAATTATATCATTAGACCAGATTCTGCAAAATCCTGCATGAATTTCTCAGCAATTGATTTATTATTGACAAAATGGAGAATTCTTTGGCCCCAGAGTTTTGCCCCTGGCATGCACTAAGAGCTAAATCAAAAGCCGGAGGGGAATATTTTTCCCGGGCCGCTCCGTCTCGTCCCAGAGCGACTTTGGACACGCTGAGCTTTGTATTCTCTCCGTGTCCGAATGTACGAGTGCTCAGAAAATGGAATTTAATGACTGCAGTGTTGGATCAGCACAATCCCACTGCAGCCTCCAATATTTCCGGCTGATATGATAAACGGGTATGAGATTTTGCTAATCTGTTACCCCCTGAAAGAGAAATGATATACGCTATCTGCGTTTTCTCCTTTTTTTGCTTCTTACACTGAAATATTTCCTGGATTGAAGTGTGAGAAAGAATCATGAATTTGCGAGTATCATCAGATATTTTATTGGAGTATCCATTCCTGTGTGTGTGTGTGTGTGTGTGTGTGTGTGTGTGTGTGTGTGTGTGTGTGTGTGTGTGTGTGTGTGTGTGTGTGTGTGTGTGTGTGTGTGTGTGTGTGTGTGCGTGTGAAATGTGATATATTAGATTCTGTGTCGGAAATTGACATCAAGGTTTGGTTGACAGATGAGACTCGAGATGACAGCCTAAATAACCCACAACCCCTGTGTGTGTGTGTAGGTGCTACGTTTGATGTGGCCATGCGCTTCCTGTCTGAGTGTCCGTGGAAGAGACTCCAGGAGCTGAGAGCTTTGATCCCAAACGTGCCCTTCCAGATGCTGTTGAGAGGCGCTAACGCCGTGGGCTACACCAACTACCCCGACAACGCCGTCTTTAAGTGAGTCACACATACATCCACACACTCTCTGCATCTTTTTCCCTCCTTCTCATCCGCCGACTTGAAATGATGATTCTAATATAGACATAACTTTATCTATCCATAATCATGTGGCGAGTTAAAAGTACTAGCTTCACCAAACTTTACACAGATATCATAAGTCAAGTTTGTATTCTGCGGAATTTAAAGTTATGTTTTTGTGGTTTCCTTGGAGACGTTCCATGACTCTGATGAGTGACCATCTAGCCCATAAAATAAAGTCTATCTTAAACAATGTACTCTGCCGTAGACTCATTCAATAAGAGTCATCTGAAGGTGACATCATCCAACATTCTCCAAACTTCTGCTCAAGACATTTTACCATAAATCCACGAGTACACAACATTTATCTATTATAACCCCGGAAGATCAGGAATATTATGGAACCGTCTTCGCCGCCGCAGATCCTTCGTGGTAACGCGATAACTCAAAAACTACTTCATTCACCATTTTATAATGTTCCACCCAATATAGACCCTAGTGTGAGTAAGAAGTTGAGCGATTTTGGGAAAATCAGTTGTATATTTCGGGCACTAGGGGGAGCTTTATCTCCAAATGTTTTCGGTCATGATTGGTCAACGGTTTGTTTCAATTTAGTTCGAAACTTGGTGTGTATGAATCGACTTAATGTAATCTATCATGTCAATTTCATATTTTACTAAAAAGGGTGGATTTTTTAAATAAAAAAACACAGTTTCTCTACGTAACTCTAGGCCATCATGCGAGGAAGAACTGGATGCATTTCTGGAATGATCGGTTGTGGGAAAGTTCAGTTGTATATTTCTGACATTAGGGGCAGATTTATTTTCGAAATTGTCAGATCTTAATGTCTCAACTGTTGGTCCGATTAAGTCAAACTTTGGTGAACATGAATCGACTCGAGATCATTTATCATTATCTAATATTTAAATATCATATTTTCCACTAATAGTTCATATTTTACTCATTCGATTCTATCAAAAAACTGTTTTTCGGAGATAACTTCACACTTTTGGGGGATGTATACCCCTGCTTTAAAGGACGACATCAGAGGCCTGATTATACATTTATGTTGTACTTATTTTGAAAATAAAGGATAACTGTGAATATGTTCAGTACATGCTCAACGTGACACCAACAGGGTTTGTTAGACTGTTTATAAACAAATTTGCATTACTGAAAGCATTTTATCCACTCTTGGCTCAACGTTTGGTGTCTTTGATGGAAGCCAAGCTTCTTGCCTTTGTGCTCCTTTTGATTGATGTCTTCTCAGGTCCCCCTCCTAAGCCGGGTGATTTGCAGACATTCCACACGCTCATGTACTCCTGCAGACACATCATTGATACAGATGCAGCAGAAATAATGCATTTAGTCACGTAAATACTCCTGCGCCGACACTCATGCATACACATGCCTCAACCACTTCTCCAAATGGAATCACAAGCTGCCTCGGCGATATGGATGACTCATACGCGTCAGACACACACACACACCTGCATGCAGTTCTACACACAGACAAGCTCACACACACACACAAACACACACACACACACACGTGTAGTGTAATTCCTCTAATCTTAAACGAATTAGTAGTGAATTTATGAGTAATGCAGCCGTCACCTCCTTCCCGCCGTTACTGCCGCCTCCTCTCTCCTCTCCAATCATTCAGTCATTATTTATCCCCACATACCTTTTCTGTACCCTGATTTGTTTCTCGATACTTCTTTAAAACCCTCTCTCTAGTCAGGCCGACTCTCTCGCCTCTCCCTCTCTGAGTCCCAGAGGGCGGTGCCCTTGAACATTTGCACATGATTGTGATAAATGACTCTGATGTTTTTGCCGCGGTCTCCCTCAACGTTATCAGTGCAGCAGACGAGTGTCCAAAAGTTTGTCATTTACTGACATCAAATCAAAGTGCAGTTTTATTTCATTTAAGTGCACTTATGGTCACATTTAATCCATTTTGAAACACACACACACACACACATTGATTAAATTATTAAAAAAGTTAATATTAATGAATGAAATGAGAGAGAGAGAGAGAGAGAGAGAGGTGAAAGATGGGAAGATTCCTATTCATACGGGTCCGTTCATCCTGGTAATCCATGTGGGTTGAAGCAACTGGACTTCTGTTTTGGTCTTCAAGCCAAAACAAAAATGATTAAGTGGTTTTTAGACTGGTCCAGGATATGTATGAGAGCAGCATGACAGCGGTGAGGTGTGCAGTAGAAGTGATGAATGGGTTCAAGGTGGAGGTGGGACTGCACCAAGGATGGGTTTTGAAACCCTTCTTGATTGCTATGGTGATGGACAGGCTGACAAATGAGGTCAGAGAGGAGTCTCCATGGACCATGATGTTGGTGGAGGACATTGTGTCTGTAGTGAGAGAAGGGAGCAGGTGGAAGAAAACCTGGAGAGGTGGAGGTATGCGCCGGAGACAAGAGGAATGACCAGAAGATAGCAGTCAGAGCTGAAGACGTTCAGATGTTCTCCAGGAGTGAGGAGGACATTGTGGGGAGACAAAGTCAGAGAGGACAGATTGAGATGTTCTGAGCCATGAAGAGGAGGGATAGTGGATATACTGATGGAAGGCTGCTGGAGATGGAGCTGCAGGCAGGAGAAGAAGGGGAAAACCGAATAGGAGATTTCTGGATGTGGTGAGAGAGGACATGCAGTTGGTTGGTGTGACAGAGGGAGATGATGATGGTGTACTGTACCCCAGGAGGCAGAAAGAAGAAGATTATAGCTACTGCTGACTAAGTCCTGTTGTTTTGTTTTTGACAGTAAGACTTTGATTCGGATGAGTCATGATTCCCACAGCTCTGATTTAGACATGCAGGACAGAGCAAGGCTTTGAATTTGGTGCCAACAACATCTACTGGACGCTCTTCTGTGCATGCTAGTGCTAAATATATACAGTAGTGGGCACACCGGCTGCTAATCCTCTCACTGAGTCTGTTTATTCGCCCCGACAAAAGCGCCCAGTCTGTAAATATTACATTGGCTCTAACAATAAACGCTCAACCCGGTTATGAAAAACCGGATAAAGATATCGGGGCCAAGGTAATAAGGGGGGGGATTTACGGCGAGGAGCTTGGATAGTGGTCCGGGTATGCATTTTGCTCAGTTAATGTTGGTTCCCAAACGACGCCTGAGCTACTTTCATGGAAAAGTAAGAATATTGTGTTTCTGCAGGTACTGTGTTATTTATGTGTGCGCTGATATGAAGGAAGGTATTAAGAGCTTATTCCGGTCCAGACGGGTTCTAATATCTGGGAGACCCTGTGCATCAAGACACACTTGTTATTCTTGTGATCAGGGTCTTTACAATCAGGCCTGAATGTGATTTATTCATTTATTCTATCGTGTGTGCTGCTAGCTATCATCTTCCTCTACCCTCACCAGGTTCTGCGAGGTTGCCAAGGAGAACGGCATGGACATCTTCCGCGTGTTTGACTCCCTGAACTACATTCCAAACATGCTGCTTGGCATGGAGGCCGCTGGTGCTGCGGGCGGCGTGGTGGAGGCCGCCATTTCCTACACCGGAGACGTCTCTGACCCGATGAGGCAGAAGTACACTCTGGACTACTACCTGAAGCTGTCAGACGAGCTGATCAAAGCAGGGACCCACATCCTGTGCATCAAGGTGAAGGAATGAAACATAGTTCCACTTTTAGAGGAGAATTCTAAGATAAGACAATTATAAATCTTTATTAGTCCCACAACGGGGAAATTGATTCCCTTTGGCGCAATCTTTTCCCCCTGTGTAGTAATAACTCAAAATCCACTAGAAGAGTATAAAACCACCTGGAGAGGCACGAGTGCACACAATTACAGTAAGCTAAGCTACGCTAGTCGTACTAGCATCAAATCGCTACATAGTCGCATTTCAATGGAAAAATCCCCAAAACTACATCGATGCCCGCAGGTCGACCCGCACAGCAGCGCCACTGTTCATTGTGCCACGGGATTTGGAAATGGCGTCATATTAAAACAATAATCCAGATCCTGGTTGTGCAGCTGGTCATTTTTAGCACAAAGTGGGAATTTCCGTGCGCAACAGTTTTAACAGGTTTGTCAGAATGCCAAATATAACGTCATAATTTGAGCTAAACTGTCACACGACTTGATCCCCCCCCCCCAGCTCCTCCCCTTTACCATCACAACCAGCAACATTTGGCACCATACTCTTCTTTTGTACTTTTCTTTTTATTGCAATTGCACATAAATTACATGACAGATTATTCATGAAACTGGGAGGAAGAGTAAAAGGTGGATATATGAGTTAGTTTCACTCTCTCTCATTGGGAAATTGGATTTTGTATTTGAAGGCATTTTTATCATTTATCCAAAAAATACTTGTTGGATTTTTTTGAAACTTGTTATTCTAAATTAATAAGTGGAATTTAGATTAAGGTTTAATTTATTGAAAAGGGAGTGTTGGACCTTGCCTGAGGTGGTTGCTCTACTGAGTGGCCTTCTAGGGAGCAAAATGCCGAAAATACTTGTTTGAATATGAAGTAGAAAATAAATAAACAAATAGATTTTCTTTCCATAAACTATCAGTCTGTCACGATGGAGTAAAATGTTTTAATAAAAACACGTGCATGCATCTGAAATGGCTTTTTCATGAAAATATAATGTTATGACTGTAACTTCTGTTCCCTGAAGAAGATGAACTCGGTACAGCGCTCTCTGTGACGCAGCTGAGCGCGGTGAGAATCTGCAATCCACCTATAGATAAGATTGATCAGGTTCTCCCGGATGAAGAAGCGGATGAAAAGAGCACAGTGTCGATGACTCAAAATTTAACCAATGGTGCTCCTTTAGCAGTTTTCAAAAGCCTTGAGAAAGCTTCTGAACCACCGGCAGGTGTTCTGATCCAGTCAAGTAACAGCTAGTCTGTCTAACACATTCGTCCTCCTCCTTGTCTTCCTCTCTGTATCACCAGGACATGGCTGGACTCCTGAAGCCTGAGGCCAGCAAGCTCCTGATTGGCACCCTGAGAGACCGTTTCCCAGATGTTCCGATCCACGTGCACACACACGACACAGCCGGTGCCGGTGTGGCCGCCATGCTGGCCTGTGCTGAGGCCGGTGCTGATGTGGTGGACGTGGCTGTGAGTATTCCTTGTGTTGGTTCTGAAGCTGCCAGCTTTACATACAGGCAGGGCAGCTTTGGATATTTAAATCTGGACCAAACACTAGAATTTATGGAAAGTGAGGAAGAGCTAGGTCCAGTTTCATGCTCAGGTTTTCACACAACATGGACAATTTTTTTTTTTTGTAAGTTCCTGCAGGTTGCATAAGGAAATGTCAGTGAAACGATTGTTTTCGCCAAAAAGCCTTTCTCTGTGTGTGTTCACCGGTGCCTGCTGGCAGCAGGAGCAGGAGCCGCTTCATAGCAACACCGACCCCTTCTCCTTCTCATTCAGCTCCTTGTAATGCTTTATGAAAGAAACAAAGGACTGTCCACCATCAACCAAACACAGGAAACAAAAAACATTTGGAATCGTTTGGATTGTTTGTTTGTTTTTAAAGTCTTTTCTCTCTGCCACGTGATAAATCATTTATGTGGAGAACAGCCCTTGATAGGGAAAGCCAATCATCCAGGATTAAGTATGAAAGCTTCTTGTCCAGCGCGAAAGGTCATTTTCTTTCCCATTAATTGTTCAAACATATGTACCATCAGGTTTTCAGATCAATAAACTTCACCGTGATGCAAAATTAGTCCTTTAGATGTGGGCCAGCGTCAGAAAATGTACAATCATTAAGGTTTCTTTTTTTTGTAACTTAAAACACATTGATTTTAATTGTTTCTGTCCAGGTTGACTCAATGGCGGGGATGACTTCTCAGCCCAGCATGGGGGCCATCGTGGCCTGCACCAAGGGGACCAAGCTTGACACGGGTGAGTCACCGTCAGACAACAAACAATTATTTGTGACACAAGTCTAAAAGGCCTCATTAAAAAGAGAGTTCACAGGCTCCGCCCACTGCGCCTCAGGCACGGGTCGAATGCAAGGAACTGATTCCACATTGGTGTCCTGAATGTATGTACGGTACTTTTATAGAACAAAGTAATAATAAAGGGTTGACTTATTTTATAAAATATACTACTATATATAAAAAGTATTACCAGTAACTGAAACCCTGAACCCAAAAAGTAATAACATTTCATTAAATAATAAAATGAAACGACCTTCCATCACACTTCAAGATTACACACTGTTAGTGAACTAGACAAACATTTTGTGCCGCTCCAGCTAAAACACAATCCATCCCAAAAAGGAACTGGCATGACATTGTAAATGTTTCTCTCACAATATTCTTTTTCCCCCTAAGAAAATTGTCTTAATCTATTTCACTGAAACCTGGTTTTCATCGAAATGCATTACATTTTGATGAAAACCAACGACTAATATTAACGCTATTTGTCTCTGAATGTAAACAGCTTCTCATTAATTATGCAAGCCGTTTTTGAAAATCACAGTTGACCTTTAAGTTAATTGGAATGAGAATGGTTCTAGTTTCTTCTTTATTTTTTAAGAGCCTTCTGCTTGTCTAGAGGATAAAAAAAATCAATAAACCAATCAATAAATGACGAAGAGTATCACTAATTACTGCCCCCAGTCAAGAACGGCTGACTTATCCTCCTCAGTAATAATGTAGACAGCCAATCATGGAAGAAAGACAGTTTCCAGTTTCCCATGACCGCCATGTTGACCGGGAAGAGAGAGGAATAAAAGAGGTTGATGAAATGCTCTGATAAAAACAACGTTTTATCCATGAAATGATCGACAGTTAAGATCAGATAGTGGGAGATCACTTCATAAACTAGGTTCAAACTTGAAAAGAGAACAGAAGTCCTAAAAATATCCATTCCCATTTCAAATGTACTGACTTGAATGAAAAATGAAGATAATTAATAAGATAGCGGTTCTGTACCCGGGCGAGACAGCCTTATATCTCACAAGCATTATTATTACTCCAGAAGAAGCATCAACTCCTGCTCGGCGTTATGACAAACGGTCATATCTCCTATTTTATATCCTCGAAAAGTCGGGATATTATACAGTCATCATGATCGCCGCCGCCGCGTCTGTGTCCGCCGCAGATCCTCCACGTTGGTGCAAAACCTCAAAGTCTTCCATTAACCTTTTTCAAATTTTATACCCACATATACCTTAGTGTGAGGAATAACTGGATTGATTTTGGGAACAGTCAGATGTATATTTCTGATTCTAGGGGGAAATCAGGGTTAGTAGTTTTCAGGCCATCATTTCTCGACCGTTGGTCCGATTCAGTTCAAATTTGGTGCTTATGAAAAGACTCCAGGAGATTTAATTTGACACATCATGTTTTTCTCAAACAATTCACATTTTACCTTCTAGGGGTGGGTTTGTATGGAAAACACTTTCCTGACCATATCTTCTTCCTCTTTTCATCAAAGTTCTGTCGGCATACTTTCATCACATTTGGTTAGAGAAGTTCAATCAGGGGCTTTGTACAACGCAGAGGATTGGGGGCTTTTTGGGTATATGCCCTGGTTGACAGGGACGGCAGCAAAAGCTTAATTTAGTGAGAAAAAAAGAATGAATCAACTCCTAACAGTGATTTACTCAACAGACAGCTCCAATATCTGAGAATTAGACAAAAGTGAATAAACGCGATAACATTTGAGTAATAATTCATACAAGACCATCAAAAAAATCCACTTGATTAGGGACTGGTTTGGTATTTATTGGATCCAAATCAGAAGAGGACTAAGAGCTGTCCGGAGAAGAAGTGGTAAACACAAACACTTTCAAATTCACATCCAACGTAACACAGCTACAAATAACAGGATTAACTCTTAATCTGGGCTGATTTCGGTCCAAAGACTCAGAGTCCTGGCTAGAAGATGAAAATCAAAGCGACTGTGATGGAGGAGCGTCGTGTTTTTGGTCTGATGTAAAGTAGAGCTGATGGCGGATCCTTGTGAAAGACCTCATAAAAGACCTGCTCTTAGAAAAAGGAGGAACATGAAGTGAAGTTTTTCCACTTACTCATGTAGAGAAACTCAACCGGGGAAACAGACTCCACTCTGCTGAGTAGATCTGATGGCTCATTTTCACCGCTCTGAAGCGGAGAGTGTGCCCGCTAATTCAGTTTAGAACATATTCACAACTCAATGCTGCTGCAGCCGAGGATACTTTACTGGGTTACTCTTTTTAAACACAGATGCCGAGTTCTCCTCCTCTTCTCCTGCTCTGATGTAGGTGAAGATATTTTCTTGCTCCTGGAGAATTTTGCTTCTGGTCGTTTTTTTTGTACGACCTTAATGTTTGAAATGTGACATTTGTTAATGACATACAGTGATACTCAGTACGACATGTTGAGTTTTTGTCTCTGATGTGAGCCGTCCCTGAGGACCATTGCCCCTGTGGTACACCTGTGGCGCAGGTATTGGGGTTCAGGGTCTCGGTCAAGACTCCTAAATACGCTCCAAATACAGACCCGGTTTATTTTTGATGGAAGACGCGTCAATTACAACAGAGCACTTGGACCAGACAGGAAGTCAAACACAGAGGTCCGATTTCTAAATAAATGTGACCACATGCTTTCAAAATAAATATTCGATACTCCGGATCGTATACATCAAATTTTACGTCTCAATTTACATAAGTTTATAAATGCATGATTTTTAAAATCATGTTAATGTAAAAAATGTAATTTAGATGAATGGAATAATTGTACATCTCCGCTAAGCAACATTTTGTATTTTAATCTCAGATTTATTCTCAGACATTATTTTTAATACTGAAAAAGGCGATTAAGAAAATCTGTGCATTTTATATTTATTTATTTTTATTTTGATGGTAAAATTTGAATTTATTTCATTTTTTTCACTCTTTTCTTTTTGATTTATTTTATTTGCAGATTTATATCCCTGAAAAGTCAGAGATATTCACTATTTCATGGATCAATTTCAAACTTTATCCCCCATAGACAGGGGACAACTGTAGTGTGAGGAAGAACTGGGTTGAGTTGGGAAAAAGTACAAATGAAAACGGGTCTGCTGAAGAGGTTCTTGTGTTCCACCAGTAAACCCAGCACGCAGTGATGTCATAGCGCTCTGAGGCTTCCTGCGGTCCACTCCTTCATCACCGCAGCCGGCCGATAAGTTAAAGTTTCTGCTGGTCAGAAGAACCAAGACGCTCCGCCACTGTAGGGTTGTCATCTGAGCGTGTCACAGTCCCAGAGGAGTTCTGCTGATACTCTCACGGTCCAGATCTGTGGCAGAACATCAGTTACTGTACTGTGAAAAAATAGAAAGAGGTAGGGAGTAAGAGAAGGACAAGGACATCACTCAAGATGTTTTCAAGTGTGCGAGCTTATTCGCCGAAATTTTATGCGCTTGAGATTCCCACAAACATGCGTGAATATTGCATCCTGACGACCCTGGCGCATCACACACACACGCACGCACGCACGCACGCACGCACACACACACACACACCCATCATCATGCACACACACACACACACACACCAATCATCATGCACACACACACACACACACCAATCATCATGCACACACACACACACACCAATCATCATGCACACACACACAAACACCCATCATCATGCACACACAGAGATCATCACACACACACACACACACACCCATCATCATGCACACACAGAGATCATCACACACACACACACACACCCATCATCATGCACACACAGAGATCATCACACACACACACACACCCATCATCATGCACACACAGAGATCATCACACACACACACACACACACACACACACACACCCATCATCATGCACACACAAACAAACTGATCATCATGCACACACAGAGATCATCACACACACACACACACACCCATCATCATGCACACACAAACACACCCATCATCATGCACACACAGAGATCATCACACACACACACACACACATCATCATCATTTTCCAGCTTATGTAGGTTTAATGTTTAACAAATCAGACAAATCGGCAAGGAACTTCTTCTTTTTTTTTCCAGAAAGTGTTGTAACAGGGTTTCAAACTCTTTTCTAAAGTCCATGTTGTTGCAAGCATCAGAGATGGAAAAGGTTATCAGACTCCTTAACAGTACAACAATGTAAAAATATGTCATTAATTGAATCTTACTTATCTAACAGTACAGATGCAAAGATGCACTTGAGGTATAAAAATAAAAAAAGAACATTTCTCTTTCTGCTATAATAATAATAATTCTGCCTGACATTTCATTCATGACATTAGTGAAAGCAGCGTTTTTTTCCGTTGTAGTCTCTCCAGGTGGTCTTAATTAATGTTTTCTGACAAGCTCCTCCAAAGGGTCACCAGATAAATGTTCTATGTGTAAGTGGCTTGTGTGTTTGTGTGTTTGTGTGTTGGGGCACTATTAGGGTCTCACAATGCAAATTGGTCTCTGGGGAGGGGCCTATTATACGGCTACACCGAAGTTCTGACACCTCGCCCCAGTTCGGGAAAACCAAGTAGCAAACCAGACACCATGAGTCCAAGTTAATGATCAGCTTTGATTTCACATCATCAGACCTGCAGCACAACGTTTCATAAAGACCCGCAAAACTGTCAACTGACCGCCGCATCACCGGAGTCTGACAACCAATCACTGAGCAGGATTTATCTAGGGGTGACCTTTGCATGGCACCATATTCAAGATGTGCAGTAGGTGTAGAAAGAGATTTTAAAAGCATTTCAATCATTTTATTTTCCACAAAAGGGTTTGGACTCATGTCTGCAACAGTGAACATCCCAATAGATTCAGAACATAGTGAATAGTTTTAGCTGGTTCCACATCAATGTTTCACAAAGTCCTGTCACCTTGATGCCGATCAAATGTTTGGCTTTATAAAAACAACTGTTTGCAATGTATACACAAGGAAAAAACCGGAAACACAACAAGAGAAAGCACCAAACCATTTCAGTCCACAGACCGAGAATAAATACATGTTTATTCAGATGATCCGTGATCATGTGTAATTTTTTAACTACAACTCTGCACCAAGTTTTAGGCAATTATTCCTTCTTGAAGGAATAGCAGCACTAAGATTGTTATGGATGAACTCTAAACTAAACAACTGATCGACAGTTCAGGTGCTTCTCACATGGCTCACAGCTCCGCTATGATCCGTTATACCACTAGGTGGCGTCTAAACACCTGGCTGTGGCCTCATTTCGCCTTTAGATTTGAAGCAGTCAGTTCACAATATAAGCGTGGGATTAAAGCTGCAACAGCGGCGCTATAAAACAAAGCTTACGCACTTAATTACTCACTCGCTCGGCAGACAGCGGAATTAGAGGAGCAACTACATGCACATTAATTTCAAATTATTTTCACAGTAGCTCCAATTCTTCACTAAGATCCACTTTTGTGATCTGTACTCTCTTTGAATGACTCAGTTCTCGCGGATGCACCAAACTACTATAAGTTTATCTCTATGAAATATTTTCTCTCATCATCCTTCAACTTTTCTTTGTGTGACCAATTCTGCCACGTCATCACAGTAGATGCATTGGTCTAAAGGTACGTCGGCTGGAGTTGCTGTAGAATCTGACAGATGGAATATCCTTAAGGATACTTAAATAGCAGAGATTTGATGAGCCCCTCCGAGGTGACAACAACAGAATGTAAATGTAGAGAGCATTCTGAAGCCCACTTAGAGGCCAATCAAACACTTCACCGCAGTTCAGGCTTGTTCAAGCTTTGCTGGCCTGTCAGAGATTTCAAGTCCTACAATGTTCTTGACTTGATGCAATGTTAAGAGATTTGAAAGAGTCACCTTCCCCCTGATTCAATTTGGACTTTAAATAATTCCTTTTGTACATCTGACATTTCTTTTTGTTCCTCCTGAGTAATTTGAGAAACCGTTCAAATACGAGTGTACTGCAGCCGCAGGATTATTATTGTATTCTGGAAACAGCGTTCCAGCGTTGTCTTAAGATAAAGAACTGGTTTGTATGACTGACTTTTTTGTCATTCTGATGCCGTGTTCTGTTGCAGAGATCGCTCTGCAGAAGGTGTTTGACTACAGTGAGTATTGGGAAGTAGCCAGAGGTCTGTACGCACCATTCGACTGCACTGCCACCATGAAATCTGGAAACGCCGACGTCTACGAGAACGAGATACCCGGAGGACAGTACACCAACCTCCACTTCCAGGTAGTAAACGACCAGTTTTAACTCAAATACATTCAATAAGCACGTCTCAAAACGGGTTTTGTCCCTCGGACTTATTGAAAATGATGCACAGGTGCTTTTATGTCACTTTATATATATTACTAAAACTCATTCTCACTTTGCTGCTCATATATTCATTAGAATCACCTCCACTCAGTAAAATAGAAATGGAACCTTGAGAACAGATTTCCTTTTTCTTTTTACCAACTGACACATGGGAAAGTTTTTCGGATATGTACAGTTGACGATCTTAAATTCTGGAGGAAAACAAAATTAAGAAAATAAGTTTGAGATTTTTGCTTGATGAGGTTTTTTTTAACACTAAAGTTTTTGTCCAGATAACACAGAATTGCCTGGAACCTTTTGATTTTCTGTTTTATTTCCATTCTTTCAAAAAGGAGGGGTCCTGTTAGACGCTGCTCATATATGCTTTTATTTGTTCCACTGCCGATCTTTGCAGGCTCACAGTATGGGACTGGGGAACAAGTTCAAGGAGGTGAAGAAGGCCTACACTGAAGCCAACAAACTTCTAGGAGACCTCATTAAGGTAAGCCATGAGGATTGTTGCTGCGTCTTCATTGGACATAGGATTAGATGGTAATGATCCTTGTTGAAGGCCCGCGCCCAGAGAAAAGGTGTGACGCTATACAAAGTGCTAAATACCACGACTGAGACTTTGATCTGTGGAGGAACTGAATTCTTATCGTCAAGTAAGAATGAGACAGAATTCCATAGTCAGACTTTTAGTTTCATATCTGCCCAAACACTGAATATAATAATAATATGAAATAATGTTTAAAGAAAAGCAGACACAGAGACTCTCCCTGATACAACCTTCTCTTTATATTTATCCTGTAGGGCTGCAAGTAATAACTATTTTGTTTCTTTATAAACAAATCACACAATCACTAAATGGCTCTTAATTAGCAGTCCGCCTTTTAAATTTTATTTACATTTTTCAAAAATCTGGTTATGGACCGGCACAGGAGGTTCAGTGGCCTGTGATAGAAAGAAAGATCAAAAGCATTATAATCGATCTGTACAGCAACAAAAAAACATATTGTTGTGTTTTTATTCATACTTTACATTCTGACCAAACGTTTCTGGGGTTCTGCCAGTTGCCCTGAAGTAACATTTTCATTGGAGTAGGACAGATGTAGTGAACAGTGATGCAGATGTTCCTTCCTTGTGTGGCCGCCTCTGTTAAATCTGGCAGAACCATCAGTGAAGGAGTCTGAGGTGAATTTCCAGAAGGGCACATTAATCACAGTCCAGGAGGGAGATCTCTGCTGCCAGCTCTGGAACTATTTCACTCTCTGCCCAAACTCATGCTGCCTTTTTGTTTTCCGTTACTTTTCATTAATTCCTTTGTTTCCCTCCGTTCATTATTTACCATCACAGCCCAGTAATAGATTCATCCATCTTTCGCCGAGTTCGCAAACATTCTCTAATTATTTTTGATCTAGTTTGCATTCTGTCTTTCCGACAGCCGCTCGCTTATTTACCTCACATATCTCCTCTTCCTCGTTCACATTCCATTGTTGCTGTTGCTCGTATTCGTTTCCAAACAACCCTCTTACTCTGATCTCCTTGCAGACGTGCGACCACCGATCCTCAACCGCCTCTTTCCTTCTCTTCACTCTTCTAAATTCTCTTTGAGTCTGCTTTCCGATATCTCCTCTCCTGTATTTACTTCCCCCCCTCTGATCTTCGCTTCTATTCCTCCTCCTCCTCCAACCTCCTCCACTCTCTCCTCATACTCTCCACCAATTCAATTAAGACTCTGCAGGCTTCACTGCGCAAACCAATGTTTGCCTAATTTGCCAACCGTGTCCTGCTACTGATCTGCTGGTTTCTGACTCTCACACTGCCGCCTGCTTAATAAGGGAGAGTTCTGGTCAGACACAGTTCTGGTCAGACACAGTTCTGGTCAGACACAGTTCTGGTCAGACACAGTTCTGGTCAGACACAGTTCTGGTCAGACACAGTTCTGGTCAGACACAGTTCTGGTCAGAGACCGTTCTGGTCAGACACAGTTCTGGTCAGAGACCGTTCTGGTCAGACACAGTTCTGGTCAGACACAGTTTCCTGTCAGACACAGTTCTGGTCAGACACAGGCATAAACAGAGGCAGTCATTTATATATTCTTTATTTTTAAAAAACAAGAAATGAGGATTAAAAATGTCTTCATCTTCTACATCTATAATCTTTCATCAACTTATTTTAAAGAAATCTAGCCATTAAATAAAGTGTCAAAATGTAAAACAAAACAAAACAAAAGTTGACATTCTTAAGACAAATATATTTTTCTTTAAAACATGTGTGCCACAGTTGTTGGCACCCTTCATTTAAAATTTAGTCGGCGCCATCTGATGGTGGTTAGGGAGACTTTCTGATCCCAAGATACAACTGACCTCTGACCTCTCTAGCTGTGATCCTTGGAGAGTCTTTATCCAGTCCAACCATCCTCTTCACAGTGTCTGGGGTCAGTTTGCAGACACGTCCTCTTCCAGGCTGATGTCTAACATCTCCAGTCTCTTTAAACTTCTTCATTATTGATCTAACTGTTCAAACTGACATTTTGAACTGCTGAGAGATGTTCTTGTCTCCATTGTCAGATTTGTGCAGCTCTACAACTTTTCTTTGCTCCTCATTGCTGTGTTCTCTGGTCTTCATCATGGTGAAGAACCTCAGAGAGAATCAGGCCTGTGTCACCTCATATTTATAACCCAGTCAAACAGAACAAGTACCTGTTCAACACTTCAGAGTTCTGCACAAACAGGTGAAACTAAAAACATAAAAAAAGACTTGATTTATGCTTCAGTTACTTTTAATCACAGGATTGTGGTAAATTAGAGAAAAATGTAATGGTTCTGGAGCGTTTTGTAAGACATCTGCTCATGCCGTCTCACACACAAATGCCTCATCTCCTCAGCTCTGAGGAATGATTGCACTTGTCAGAATATTTAATTCCACTTTGCCTTAAAGGTTAAAGAATAAATTACTTATTTTCCGCCAATCATAATTATGAAACACACTAATATCTCTAGATGTTATTTTCAATTAAAATCACACGTTAGCATAAACGTGAGTTGCATTAGTGTGATCTCAGCTTATTAACTATGTTTCCTATTGTTTTTATGGGTGCCTAAATTGCAGGAACAACATATTGTGTCCCTAAACCAACCTGCTTGATTAAAAAAAGAAATAAAAGCCCAGGCTCATTGGCTCTTTGTTAATTTCAATCAACATCACAAGCTACTCAGGAGACTGAGAGATTTGGCAAATCATTTTATTAAATGCTCATAAGCCAAAATTGCTTCACCACTTAATCTTCATTCCAGATGTGCAGTTAGGAGTTAGTTAATTATGAAAGCACTCAGTGTGATTTTACCCAATCAGACAAAATCCATGGACTTGATTCAGAATAGTTAATGGTTTCTGTCCCGTAAAATGAAAAGCATAAAAATATCCTGCCATAAACTACATTTACTTCATAACTTCCCAGCCATCAGTCCATTTGTGTCCAAATTTAGCGCCTATGATTTGACACAAGGAAATCTGTCTTGTTTTCTTCCTGAGATCAGAAAAACTAAATAACTGTATTTATCTCCATTAATTGAGTCAGAATGGGATCTGATCCTGGAGCAGACTGCAGTTAGGTTGGAACACTACCGACTGTTTGAGATTATTGATGAGTCACATTTAATGTGAGCAGTTCAATCAGGGGGATTGCTCTTATAACGCAGGGGATTGGGGGCCTCTTCGGGGATATGGTCTTGCCGCCGTGGGACGACAGCGTAGCTCTAGTTTATATTTCTGGTTTGAGGGCAAATTTGCTTAAGCAATGGAAATTTGAGGATAAATATGCTGAACAGATTCTTACAGGTGCCGTATTACTAGAGTAACCTCTGGCGATTGTAAAAATCTACTAAACCTGTCTTGTATGTGTGTGTGTGTGTGTGTGTGTGTGTTTGTGTGTGTGTGTGTGTGTGTGTGTATAAATGTATTTCATTATCATCTTCAAATACAAAGCGTGAATTTAACAGGGGAAAATAAAGTATAACTCATTCCAATATTGCACATGCAAGCAATGATTATTTTCAGTATAAGTTTGAATATTCCTCCTAATCTCCAGGTTTCTAAATGCCAAAAAAGAAAATATTGGATATCACAGGTGCATTAAGGCTTAAAAAGGACAACTCAACTTTCAACTACTCTGAGAGGTAGAGGAGGAGGTTGATGCCCCCCTCTCATGTGAGGCTGACATGTAACCTCTCCTCTGACTCCTGGTGATCCTGTACATCCACACACTTCCTAACATCTCCCACTATACTTTGAAATGTCTCGTTTCTATACCACCAGTACGTTTTTTTTTTCTCCCCCCAAAAAATCCTTTGAATCAATAATTGTTGTATTAAACAATTCTGTATAATTATAATCACACAAAATCGGTATCCGTAGTTCGGGTATTTTTAAAAAAAAACTGATAATGGGAGAAGAATGTTAGATTCGGTCCATCCCTCTGCAGTTGTAGCTGTATCGCCCCCTGCTGGTCCGGCATACTCTAACCATAAACAGGAAGAGAAAACTTTTTGGTAAAATCCGTGTGCGAGTGGACTCGGCCTCCCAGGGTCTCCTCCTGCGAGGCGCCGCTCCTCCTTTTAGTTCCTGTGGGGCAGCAGATGTCTAATGCTCCTCGTCTCCACTCAACTCGCTCGGTGTGTCCAAGTCTTCGTCTTTTACTCGTCCTGCCTCTCTCATTACCCTGTTTGCTGTGCCGCCCTGCTCATTCTTCAGTCCAGCTGGACAACACACACACTCACACACTCAAACACACACACACACACACACACAAACCCACCTTTCCTCTTTTCCATTAGTCTTCTTTCATGTACCCTTAATCTTCTATCAGTCTCTTGTTATCACTCCTCTGTCCTGTCTCCTCCTCCTGACAGCTTCCATTCTTCACTCGCTGGCAGATCTGTTTGCTAGAAGTGTGTGTCGGATGTGTGTATGTGTCGGGTTTGTGTTTGTGTGTGTTTGTGTGTGTCGGATGTGTGTGTGTGTCTCCCTTCCCTTCTTTGGCAAATGAACACACGCTGTTCTGAACGATGTAATCTTTTGTCCTTTAGGGGACGTCAGGTTTGGATAGAGTTGCATTTCCAAACAAATTTCAGCCAAGCACACAGATGGGGCGACACATGCAGGCAGACAAGATCAAACTCCCCACATTACCAGCATTCTGCTGCGAGTTCCGGCGAGACACGCAGCACTGCTCAGTGAGAACTGAGCATTAGCCCAAGTGAGACAGATGTTCCGGCAGCAGAGGAGCAGCGAGAGCGAAGACGAACACGGAGGTCTGGTATAAATGGAAGGAGCTGCTCAGAGTGCAGAGCTGGAGGTGGGCGACTCGGGTGGAATGGGTCTACTGCCTCAAGTGTTGATAACATGAGCGTGGATAAGAATCTGCGTAAGGTTAAAGATGAGTTTAAGTGATGTGAGGACAGAGAGGAGCAAAGATTAGAGAGGTGAACGCCGCTGCATGCTCCAGGTAATAAACACCACTGAGTACAGAAATGTCGTATCCAGTTATGAACCCACTACACTGATGATTTTTTTGACACAGCGTATTTATAACTTTGCATTATTATTAAGAAGTAGATATTCATTTTCCAGCCACTCTCCAGGATTTTGGTTCCCAAAACGTTACTTTGTATAAAGGAGAGCCCAACTATAAATCAAGCTAATATCACTCCTTCTCCCGCCCAAGCACCGGTTCTTTCGCCACAGGAGTCCCCATCAGATCTGGGGCTCGTTTTGGGGGCACCAATCAGCATCTCCTAGTTGGTCATTGTCAGGCTTTCACACAGTCGACTCACGACTGTTTGAAATGTGAATGTGAATGCGAAACTGCCACGAGCCGATCCCCTGACGACAGCGCAATATTTCTCATGGCGCCTGTGAGAGTGTCTGCTGAGTTGCCATGGCAACATAGCAGCAAGTAGTCAAATATAAGTATGTGCAATTTCTAGCGAGTAGAAACTCCTCAGCAAGGGCGAAAAAAGGTTCCAGTTCCAATTCCTTTCACCTTTTTTAAATTGTATTTTTTTGAGGTTTCGGCACGCAAGAATGCGAAACATTCCCAGGCAGCGCCTCACTGACTGGCTGGCATGTTGTTGTTGAAAATTATCACTCGCCACAACAAGCCAGTGTGGCTGAAGGGCCGCACAGTGTGAGCAAACAAGTGGCAAGCTTTTGCAGAACATTGATTCATACCGTAAGAGTCGGAATCAAAGAACAACATAGCTAAGATCGTAGGCTGGCTTTAGCGGTCCGACCCCTTCCCCCGACATCAAAAACCTACCCCAGATGAGCAGAAAGAAATTAAATTGAAGCACCAGAAATGAATTTAAGTAAATAGATGACTTTCAAGAGTATCTTGTTGCTTCTGGAGGTCAAACTTTTCCTCATTCACTCAAACATCTCAATCTTCAAGACAGTTGGGCAAGGGCCTTCTTTTTTTTGTTTATACACAGTGGAGTTTTTGTTCTCAGAAATGAATAATAGCGACTTCCTTTTAGGACCAATGACCAAATGTTTGTTTTTTTCCCCGTAGTGAGGATTACGGCCTCAGGTGCTGCTGGCATTGCTGTGGGCTATTTTTCTGCAGTCAGTTATAAAATGTGTTCCACACAACCAGACTCTCTTTTTAGAGTGAAGTTTTGTTCTGGATGGTATGGTTAGTTTTAATAATATTTAGTCAACATTTTCTTCTTTTTTTTTATTTTTTGTCCAAATGTATTTGACGATGTATTCCAGCTGACATTCTCATCAGGTTCTTACCTCTGCTGAGGAGTTTAGGATTTTTACCTTTGGTTTTCTGTTTGTTAGTAAGCCAACAGCAGGTTTCTGAGAACATTCATTTATGTAAGTAGAATAGTTATCTTTGAGATCTCGTTAGTCTTCAGGGCAAAGCCTGAATGTCTTGTCATCAAAGTTTCTGTCATCTCTACTCGCGTCCTGTTGAGAAGGGATGTCAGTTGTTGATCGCCATCGTATCTTGGGATTCCTTAGAGTCATCTGGGCTCATGCTTTCGCAAACTTGAACTCTCCCTTGAGGGTCAGTTTAAAGACGCCATCTCCATAATGACCTGTCGTGAAAAGCTTCCATGAAACGCCAAGCCGTTTCCTGATGTTGGCTGGTGTTTCCTATTCCCAGTATCTCATGGATGATATTAGGACTTCATAAATATAAAATGCCACATTATGCACCAGGTCTTTAATACTCCTGATCTGTAGAATGAATTTAACACTTGTTCAGAGGTCCAATAGTCTCACATCAGTCCATCTGACAAAAACAAATCACATTAGTACTTTTCACTGCCGGTCATAAATTATCAAGGATAGGTGTTATGAAGAGATATAGCTACTAAAAAGGTCATTCAAAAAACCCTTTTCTTCACTTGTCTGTTTGACTCAAGTTGATCAGTTAAGAGTCCGAGCCTCACAGAGGAAGAGAAGGAACCGGCACCAGGTTGTTCCTCGCCTTAAACCTTGTCTGAATGTATAGAAACGCTAATACATCATATACAGCTCACGCTGTTGGAAACGAGATTTCTTATTTGAGACTGCGGGAGAAAGTTGAAGGTGTGTAATTCATCGCCTCAGATTGATAATGAGAGTAACACTCTCATTGTTACTGGGATGGAGGAAAGAGAATTGGCGGAAGGATGGATGGGCTCAGGAGGGATGTGATTCATGAGGGGAGACTCTTGGCTTTTAGCGAGGAGACAGAAGGTGAGGTATTTAAGTGAGTGAGAAGGATGTTTCAGGAAGACGAAAAATGAAGCGAAGAGAAACAATCCTTAACTTTGCAGTGAAAAAAATCTTGCACTTTGGAGACGGAGAGATTGAATAAAACAATAGAAGGACAAGGAAAGGGATGAGGATGGATAAGAAATTCGCTCTTGTGCTGCTTTTGTGGATTCTTTAGATGGATGGAGGAACTCAGCAGTGAGCTTTGTTCCACAGCTACACCAAGTTAATGGCCCCTCCAGGCAGCTCAGCCCGTTCACGTCTTTCTGTAAACAGTTATTCTCTCAGAGCAGCGTATCATTATCCCATCTATTCACAAACCCAATCAAGCTGAGCTCTAGGTGTGACAGCAGGAAAATTGTGGAGGCAAGTTTTGTTTGTGGCAAAGAGCAGGAAGCGTTCCTGTCTTTTATGTTGCTCTGAAAATGTCGGCGTGTTTGAAGACTTAAGGCTCAGTTTTCTGAAGAGATAAGCTGCCATTGAAAGAAGAATAATTGCAGTAACAGTTTTCAAGTGTGTTGTCCTAAAAAACCAGAATATAAGGTTTTTCTCTCTTTCATGATAAGTGGACGGTACAATTTCAGGTTCCTCAGAGGAAAATCAGAGTGAATTCCTCTATATCCAGGAAAAGGGAATGCTTTGAAATTGCTATTGTCTCTTTTTTTCTGTCCACAGAGTATTCTTGTTAACGAGATAACGCAAAAACTATTTCTTGGATCATTTTCAGTTTTTTCAAATCAACTCGAGGAGATCTATCTTGTATTTGTTATATTTTACTCTAAAGGGACACATTTTAATCACCCAGGAAAGCTTTCTTTTTTCTTTTTTTACAAAAAAAGATTATTTTTTAGACATGATTTAACTTCACATTTAAGTGAGTTCCATCAACGGACTGCTTATACGACAGCGTAGGCCTTGTTTTATAACAGCAGAAAAGCGATGATGGCGGAACCAGTAGCCCTTTAGGCCCCGCCTACGTTTGGACATCATACATATGAAACTAATTAAATTACTTAACAGCATGTATCACACACTCTGCACTAGTTTACCAGCTCATGATGGTTACTCCGTCCCAAGATCTCCTAAGTGTCTGTAAACTGTAGGTCAATATGACACTGCTGCTTTCACGACGGCAGACAATTGAAAAAGCTTTAGGATGGGTTTCAGCTGAACACGGATCTTTCAGCACAATTTACTTCTTTCACCACGTGTAGGAATTTGGTTGTCCTTACACCAAAACACACACTCACACAAGATTCTATGAATGTGGGGTGGCTTTTTGAGCTCAGCTAGCCTCTCAGACAATCAAGCCCCAGGAGGTTTGCGATAATCCCAGAGCAGCGTGTGTGCTTGAGCACATAATTGGATAATTTGGCATCGCATCGCTTGAAAATAACAGTTGAATTCTTTGTTGGACTTTCTCTTTTTCTTTTTCTTTTCCTCTCTCACACTGCGGGTCAAGCTCAGAGACAGCTGGTGACTCCAAAAGTCTGAGAATCGTTTTAATTTCTGAATTTTCAGACGTACGCCTGTTACGTCTATTCACTCTTTGACAGTCTCCAGCAGAACCGAATACCAAATGGAGAGTCTCTCTAAAGAGTGTGAATTTATGGTGGGTCACATAAATTTACCACTGCCTCTCTTTAATGGTTGAAGTATCAAATAGGAGCGAGCAGGAAGCCTTAAATCTCTGTCTCTAATCACTTCAATAGAAGACTGTGTGCTTTTGACCTCTGACCTTGTTCCAGTGAAAGTCGTCTGTTGTGTTTGGCAAACTGTAGCAGCTTTATCTTATCTATGTTGGTTAGGGAGACTTACTGACCCCAAGATTCCATTGACCTCTGATCTCTCTAGCTGTAATCCATATAGTCTTTACCAGTCCTTTACCATCCTCCTCAGTGTTTCGGGCCAGTGTACAGACACGTCCTCTTCCAGGTTGATGTCTAACATCTCCAGTCTCTTTAAACTTCTTCATTAACGATCTAACTGTTGAAACGGACATCTTGAACTGCTGAGAGAATTCTTTTAATTTTGAGTTCTCAGACCGTTGCCTCTATTCAGCCTTTGACATTCTCCAGCAGAACTGAATACAAAAGGGAGCGTCTCTCTAAAGGGTGAATATATGGGTCACATAAATTCACCAGCGTCTCTCTTTAACGGTTGAAATATCAAATAGGAGTGAACAGGAAGCCTAAACCTCCGTCTCCATTCATTTCAGTAGAAGACTAATGTGTTGCATTGATATTTGCATCAGTGTCCTGATTGCAGTCAGAAAGCCTACTTATCACCATTATGCTAAAAAGGAACCAACATTACTGTAATGATGTGTCATAAATAATGAAAGAATTAATGCATGCGATTTTAATGACTGCTTCCCTCGATCAGCCTCCTCCCTTGATTTTCAGGTTGAGCCTTTTTTTTTCTTCTTCTCTTCCACAGATAAAACTCTAGTAGTTTAGTCCGGTGCTGACAAATGGAATGATTAAAGAGACCGCACCGATGTAAACATCTTATCTTTTCTTCTTCTCTCTCTCCCTGCTCTTGTCTCTGGGTCACTCGGTACTTAATCTTCATAGATAGCGTCTTCATTAAAACAAAGACTGTTGCTTTTCCTTCTGAAGAAATCCTTCATTCCACTGACAGGGAACCACACAGACTTCATGGAGAAGAAGGTTTTAGCCTGACACACAGCTCCTGCCTGCATCCACCGTCTGCACTGAGAATTAATGCTCTAAACTGCAAGATTACCCAGTGTGAAAACTGTAATATTACCCTCAATAGATCCTCCTTGTGGGTTTTACTCACGGTACTCAGATTAAAAGGTCAGTAGAAATAATAGCATCCCTCCTCGTAGCTGAGATACCATCTCTGTGCAGACGCTGGTGAAATAGGAACGAGGGCAAACCTGCGCTGATATGAGCTCCTCTCCTCATTCACCGCTGGTTCGCTCGCACACAACGGATGAAGATGAAAATCTAACATTGGCAGTAGAACTGGAGTTTGATACTCAGACGTGTTTCTTCTTCTCTCATAGGTGACTCCTTCCTCCAAGATCGTGGGCGACCTGGCCCAGTTCATGGTGCAGAACAAACTGACCAGAGCAGAAGTAGAGGAGAGGGCAGATGAGCTGTCCTTCCCCCTCTCTGTGGTCGAGTTCTTGCAGGGATACATCGGGATTCCACACGGAGGATTCCCCGAGCCCTTCAGATCAAAGGTATGTTCTCCAGACACACAAACACAAACAAGCCTTTTCTTTTCCTCTTCAGTTTCTCACATGGATTACATCATCATCATTTCCTGTCAGGTTCTCTTCAATATTAAGATTCAATGACGTTTTTGAACAATCTATGATTAGTGTAGCGCCTACATCTACTAGAGTAAATGTCAGGGTTCAGGGTCTTTCACACCAACCTCATTTGATCCAAATAGCCAGACTTTGTCCCCGAGAAAAGATCTATTATGATTTTTTTACGGTGTGAAAGCACTCTATTGTAAGGTTTTATATTTTTGGACATCTTGAAGGAAGTTAAAGCTGGCTAACACATCCGGTGGAAAAACAAAAAACAAGAAGAAGAAATAAGTTATAAATTTGTTGTGGTTGCTCATGGCGAGAGGAAGAGACGAGGTATTTGATAGTGGTGCCAAATGGATTAATAAGGAATTAATAATGGATTAATAATGAATTAATCACATAAAAATGATGAACATTTAATTTCATCCCTAAAATGTTGGGGATATTATGGAACCAAAATGTTATGACATCTAGGATATGCCAAGACCTACCTGTGGGTAAAATGTCATGCCCCTCTCGTCTCCTCATCGCCGTACACAGCGAGGGAGAGCCTCTCACGAGCATCAGAGGCCAGCAGCGCCGAGGCTCCATGGGGGGGAAAAAAATACAATCCAAGTCTAAAGAAGTAACCCCCCCCCCCACTAACAGATGTTGAGCGTTTCACATGTAGAACCATCGAGCCTGCTGGTGCCTGAAATGTGAATTATTTGGTTTGACAACCTGTCTGCACTTCTGTCAGCGGCTGTGGCTCACATTCTAACAGTTTGTGCGTTCTTATGTGAAAACTGTGATAATTAAGGGATAATTAGTTCCCCTTTTGAAACATTGAATAAGGCTGATGTTTTCCTTTTGCCTTGTTAATCATTATTTTTAGCTTTTCACTCTTTTGTTTTAGTTTATTCACCTGTTTGAATATACTTTTGCCTCTCCACCATCTTTGCTCCATATTGTGGATCTTGTTTGTGGATCTTTCTCCCGGGTCTTTTCACAGTAACACGTTGTGTTTAGATAATATTTAAATGTTTCCCACCCTTGACAGTCATTTTACAGTTCAGCGCACCGGACCCTCTGTCCCCCAGCTGTCACCACCCAACCTGTCGGGGTTTAACGGTCTGTTTGTTCCCATAGAAATAACAGATGTTCAAGCTTCCTGGTCCCTCATGTTCACATTAATTCTCAGTGTGGCTATCATTCCAGTGGAGCAGACATACAGGAAGAATTTTCCAAAAGTTCTGGCCATTACCCTTTCATGTTTTTTATAGGCTCTCCAGCTCCTTCAGGCTCTGAGGTCCACGCTGGTGGACTCTCCTCTGCAGCACATCCCACAGATGTTCTGGTGGGTTTAGGTCAGGTGACTGGGATGGTCATGGCAGAACCTTTATTCTGTGACCTCTGAACCATTCTTGGGTTGATGTTGAGGTGATCTTCAGAACATTGTCCTGCTGGAAGGTCCAACCACGACCCACTTTAAGGTTCCTGACAGGCTTTTAGGTCTTCATCCAGTATCTGCTGGTGTTTGATGGAGTCCAAGGAACCATGTCTTTAACAAGATGTCCAGAACCTTTGGAAGAAAAACAAACCCACAGCATCAGAGATCCACCACCAGACTTCACAGTGGGTATGAGTTTGTTTTTTCTCTATGGCTTTCTTTCTTGCTAGACCACACCCATCTTAGAAGTGTGTTGCCAAAAAGCTCTTCTTTGGTCTCAGGTTACCTCTGACTGTGTTCCAGTGAAAGTGACAGCAGAGGCTTTTTCTCTTGCTACGCTGTCAAACAGTTGGTGTTGGCTCCATCTGATGGTGGTTAAGGAGACTTTCTGACCCCAAGATTCAACTGACCTCTGACCTCTCTAGCTGTGATCCTTAGAGAGTCTTTATCTAGTCCAAACATCCTCCTCACAGTGTGGGGGGGGGTCAGTTTGCAGACATGTCCTCTTTCAAGCTGATGTCTAACATCTCCAGTCTCTTTAAATTTCTTCATTATTGATCTAACGGTTGAAACTGACATTTTGAACTGCTGAGAGACGTTCTTGTCTCCATTGACAGAACAAAAAGATATATATATATATATATATATATATATATATATATATATATATATATATATATATATATATGCGTCCCTCTGTGCTGTAGCGGAATATGATTTTAGACTGCTAGCAGCATGAAAGTAGTAATGTTTGTTTTATGTGAATTTGGAGGCATTCATTAGTTAGCCAGATAATTCCAGCTTTATGTAACATTCTTGCATGCATTATACATGCACTCATATATATTCAGTTATTTGCATGTGTGGGGAAAACCTTTAAAGATTCAAAATGTGGCTTTGCTTGTCCTGCTAGCCACAGGTCATTTTCAGTGGTGGCATCACATCGCTATTTGGTTGACCTCATTTTGAGTCACTATTTTTTTATGAAAACTGACGGAATCTGTTTATAATATGAAACAGTGGCATTATTATATGTTAATGCTAACGGTAAGGGGCCACGGATGGAACCCTGGGGGCTTATTTTTTAAGCATGTGAGGACTTACTTAATACAACCAAAAATAATAATTCTAATAAGGTTCAAATATTATTTTTTTCTAAAACAAGTTACCAAAAGGTTGAGTTAATCTAATTAAACTATTTACCATATCCATGAAATACAATATTTCATCACGGATAGGTCAGTTTTTTTTTTTGACGGTTTAAATTTTTTTTATAGAATATATCTAGGATATTAAATTCTTAACTTTATGAATGAAATGAAACAGGCAAAGAAATGTTTTTTCCATAGTTTTTCTTTTCTCACGAATACACAAATGGGTCGGCTGTCTTCAAACCGTTACTAACGTACACATAGACTCTGACAGGATATCAAACAGGAATCAGCTAGAATTCAGCCGAACGGACCCGCAGAACTGAAAACATGACATGGATTAAAGAGTGCAAACACAGGAGGCGTGTGATTTAATGTGTGGTTAACTCTGCTACACTTACAAATGTGTGAGAACACATTAAATATTACCAATACCACATCGTCAAAACTCATTTTTATTAGCTGTTGTCAGCGGAACATTTCTGCGTCTCCTCAAAGAGCATTAAGAAGTTGTGAAAATCCAACCAAACCCGTGTCCTCCAGGCGATCCGCCTGTGTCCTGACATAATCTCCTCTCCAGACATTATTAGCATCGTTAGATCGATTGTCTCTACAAGTTGTGCCAGACATCCACAACTGTGTGGGCAGATAACAAGCCATGTCATCAGACTCATAGCGCCCTCCACTTTCCACAATTATCCACTTTTCTTTTTGTTCTTGGGTTTCTTTTCCTCCTGTTATAAAGACAACGATGTCACATGTGCTGCATCATCTGTGATCGACTGATGGACGGAGACAAAAGGAGGGCATTAGAGTGCAGCGTATCTCCGCAGATTTTATACAGAGCCCTCCTAAATTATTGGCACACTTTAAAAAATTAGATGCAAAATGTGTTTGTCTGCAACCATCAGCTTTAATTCCAATTATTCACAAACATTTAACCTTTAACTCAAGCAAGAAAATTAAAAGAAGAATTTTTCTTGACATGTGCCACAACTATTGTTTCAGGTTCACCTGTTTGAGTGGGAACTCTGAAGAGGCGCACAATGATTTCTTGTTTAATTAGGGTATAATTATGAGGTGACACAAAAGCAGGGCTGCACAAATCTGGCAATGGAGACCAGAACATTTCCCAGCAGTTCAAAAGGTCAGTTTCAACAGTTAGATCAATAATGAAGAAGTTTAAAGAGACTGGAGATGTTAGACATCAGTTGGAAGAGGACGTGTCTGCAAAACAGACCCCCCAAACTGTGAGGAGGATGGTTCTACTGGCCATAGACTCTCCAAGGCTGGAGAGGTCGGAGGTCAGTCAAATCGTGGGGTCAGAAAGTCTCCCTAACCACCATCAGATGGCGCCGACACCAACACCAACTGTTTAGGAGGGTAGCAAGAAAAAAGCCTCTGGTGTCGTCCACACACAAGCTAACGCTGCTACAGTTGGACAAACACCACGGGGACTTTCACTGGAACAAGGTCAGAGGTCAGATGAGACCAAAGTAGACCTTTTAGGCTACAAACATCTAAGATGGGTGTGTCCTAGCAAGAAGGAGAGCCATAGAAAAAAGCCCTCATACCCACTGTGAAGTCTGGTGGTGGATCTCCTTTGCTGTGGGGCTGTTTTTCTTCTAAAGGTTCTGGACATCTTGTTAAAGACATGGTTTCATGGACTCCATCAAACACCAGCAGATACTGGATGAAGACCTAAAAGTGGGTCGTGGTTGGACCTTCCAGCAGGACAATGATCTGAAGATCAACCCAAGAATGGTTCAGAGGTCACAGAATAAAGGTTCGGTCATGTCCATCCCAGTCACCTGACCCACCCCCACCAGAACATCTGTGGCATGACCTGCAGAGGAGAGTCCAAAAGTGTGTACATCAGAGCCTGAAGGAGGTGGAGAGGTTCTGCCTGGAGGAATGGTCTCAGATCTTCTCCGAGGGTCCTCAGACCTCATCACAGACTACAGAAGGAGACTCAGGCAGTTAGTGTGGCAAAAGTGGGCGGAGTTAAATGCAGGGTGCCACACTTGTTTTGGATACTGCTTCTCTTCTATATTATCAGTAAAATGTCTTTTTAATGATTATACTTGAGTTAGGGGTTAGATTTCTGTTGCATTCCATGAATTAAAGATCTTTTAAGGGCTGGTAATCATTCTGTGCAACAATGTGAAGGTTTTACCAACACATCTCTGAAGATATAAGATGTTGGAAAACCTTCAGAAAGATACTTTTATGATCCTGTATGAAAAAATATTTATTCTCCCGTCTTCCTCGTCAACCAGGTGCTGAAGTCCCTCCCCCGTATCGAGGGCCGTCCTGGCGCCTCTCTGCCACCCATGGACTTTGCGGCCTTAGAGGAGGGGCTCCGGGCTTCACACGGAGAGGAAATCACCCCGGAGGATGTGAT
The DNA here is from genome assembly GCA_037951165.1 of Lophius americanus. Taxonomy (NCBI): domain Eukaryota; kingdom Metazoa; phylum Chordata; class Actinopteri; order Lophiiformes; family Lophiidae; genus Lophius; species Lophius americanus. The sequence goes on from JBBDHG010000119.1 coordinate 416,819, forward strand.
GTCAGCAGCCATGTACCCCAAGGTGTTCCAGGAGTTCAAGGAATTCACCTGTGAGTCATCAGTCAAGACGTGTCATCCTGAAACGTAGTCATGACCGTTTAATCCAATTAGGATCTGACAGATTGAAGAGGTCTAGTTTCATGGAATCTGACCCGGTTCTCATTTGTATTTCTGCTCAGGCTTGAAATTAGCAGTCAACCTAAAATCAGGAACGCTCACAAAGTTCAGGCCATTATCTTTTTTGACAGTTCAGTAGTTTTCATATTGGAAAACAATCACATGATTCGGACTCATCGAGCCGAACCGTCGAACGCCGACGTGCTAACATCATGTGATCAGCTTAATTTCCATAATACACAAATAAGCAACCAGAACACGATTCGCCAGAGGGAGAATCCATCTCGTCTCGTAAGAAGCATTTCCAAAGCAGGTAAGAGTTTGGCGTAGTCAGCAGCTGCAGCAGGAGAGGACGGAGATGTTAACAAACTCTCAAAGCTGACGTTCAGCTGTCTGAATTGATCGCTGCTCTGAGAAGTGAGCATATGTTTGTGAGGAGCTTTAATAAGTGGGCAGACATTCCCTCCCTAATTCTTCTTAAAATTGAACACATCTTTGAGCCATCACTCTTTCTAATCTCTAATTCCAGAAAACACTCCAAACCACGGCAGTCTCTCGTTTATCCGGCTCTTTAAGAAGTTGTTGTTGCAGCTCCATCTGCTCAGTGTTTATGAAAGTCAAAGATGTGACTAAAAGTTTCCAGAATGAAAAACCGATGCATCCACCTTTGTTGTATAGATGTTTTATATCTTTGTCATAATAGAGATGCTCACTAGATAGCTTTTCCTTCTTTTGCAGCTAACTTTGGTCCGGTGGACTGCCTCAACACCAGACTCTTCCTCGATGGACCCAAGATTGCAGAGGAGTTTGAGGTACACAACCGAGTACTCGAGACCAAAACACACTATTACACAATTTTATGCAGGAATTCTAAAGGGACCTCCCACAGATCTGATTTTGGGAAAGATCAGTTAGATTGGGGCTGCTTGAACTCCAAATGTTTTCAGGCCATAATATCTCAACGGTTTCTCCGCTATAGTCGAAATTTTGGACATACGAATCGACTGGAGATTTATATTTCATACATATCTTATTTTACTCTTCAAGTTCATATTTTACTTTCAGGGGGGATTTTGTTTTTCGGAAAAACTTCATATGAAATTTTATTTGTTATATTTCATGGTAATTGTTCATATTTTGCTCATTAGTCTTTAAGAAAAACAGATTTTTTGACAGTTACTTCCCAACAACATGTCAGATTACATCCAACTTGGCTCATATGAATCTACACCAGGAGATTTATCTTGTATATATATTATTTCACTATAATAGTTCATGTTTTACTCAGTAGGAGGAGCTTTTTGTGGGAAACACAGTTTGTCCTCCGTAGCTTCCCAACCATCAGTCCAGTTGTGTCCAAATGAATCGACTCCAGGTCTTGTTTTATTCCTGAACTCAAAAAAACTTGTTAACTGTATTTATCTTCACTAGTGAGTCACTATGGGATCTGATCCTAGAACAGACTGCTGACTTCGTGGAAATAGTTAAGTTGACTCACTATTGACTGTTTGAGATAATTTATGACTCACATCTAATGTGAGGAGGTCAATCAGGGGGGTTGCTGGTTAAACGTATAGGGTTGGGGGGCTTTTTCGCGGATCTCCCCTAGTTGCTGGGGGATTGCTCTGATTTGAACCCAGATACTAGCACCTTCCAGGAGGGAGCACAAAAGTTTTATGAAGTCCGTTTCATTCGGAGGGGTGCTTTGCAGATTCTTGTTTTGTTGCAGGACCTGCATCATATCCCCGACTCAAAGTCAGAACAATTTAACCTGAGCTTTTCTGTGAACATACATTTAAAGGGCCAACTGTGGAATTCACAAACGTGAGCACAAGGGCCTCATCCCTGGATTTTCCAGAATACTAATATGATATTACAGTATATTTATTATTAATGATTAAGTATTGATTAGGCTGCCCATTTAGCCCATTAATTGAATCAGCCATAATAAGAGTTCCATGAATAATAGACGTCAGTAAGAAAATGAATTCTTCATGAATGAGGTGCCGGATTTCATTGAAGCACTGATAGCGCAGCAGGGAAGACGGAGATGTTCTCACCTATCAAGGGAACAACTAACAGCATTTCCAATGCCTCTGGCTTCCCCTTAACAGAAATACCGTATTCATTTTGTACTATGATGTGAGTGAGGGGCCGAAAGAAAAACACCAGGGGCCCACATCTCCGAGCCGAAGGTCTGCTTCTGTTCCAGATTTCTAAAACTTGTGCAGCTGCTTCATTCTCCAGCAGGAGAAAGAGCTGAATGGGATCTGTCATTTGTTTGGTGCAGGAATGTAACAATCTCTCTGCGTTAGGTTATAATATTTGTCTTTTGTTTGTCTCTGAAAGCATCCAGGCCAATAATGACATTTGATCAGCAAACTCCAAATTGTCAACTCAGCAAAAATCAGCTGGCTGGAGTTGGTTATATCCTTTCAGAAGAGGATTAGGGCCAGGTAACGGCTACCTGAAAGTCTTTTGGGGAATTCTGACTTTATTTTTAGAATAGGGCTACATGGTAGTTTTTTGGAATGCTGAATTTAAAGTCAGAATTATGAGATTAAAGTCCGAATTCTGAGATTAGAGTCAGAGTTCCAAAAAAAAAATCAAATAGCCATATCAATCAATCTTCCAATGCCTGATTGGCGCCAATATGAATTGGCGCTATTTATATAGCGCCAATTCACAACAACAGTTGTCTCAAGGTGTTTTCCAGAAAGATCAGGTCTAGACCAGACACTTTATATAATTATCTACAGAATAGATATGTGATAGTAATGTAGTAAAGTATGATAGTAATCTTCTGTATTTCATACACGCATAAACAGAGAGGAGAAATATTCCAATATGTCAGCGGCGTCTCTCAGGGCAGGAGGCATCTGTTTTAATGGCTGTTTTTATTCGGAGAGTTCTGAGAACACAACATTTCAGCAGAGTGACAGCAGTTACCGCTTTGATGAGCAAAATTTAATTAAAGTCATCAAGTCCAGGTTGACGAGTAACTATCAAAGAAACTCTTGACGGTAACTTTCCTGACAGCTTTGAAAATGGAGCTTTGCATTAAAGATACATCTGGCTTTGATGGCGAAGGAGATGTTTGAAGAGTCTGTCACTCAACATGTCGCCACGTAGAGAAATGCTTCTGGGTAAGACATTCCAAACTTTCAACTTTTATAAAAAGAAGACCACATAAAATCAACCTCTTCCAGTTCTTACGCCTTTCTGTCCGATTACACATCAGGCTGTGAAGAAAGCACAATGTCCACGGCTATGACTTACACAGGAGGTGAGATATCATTTAAAGTGTTGATGCTGGGGAGGAAAACATGTTTTCTAAACTCTGGCACATTTCCGCAGCAGGACGCCGCTTCTGCGAGCAGATGGCCGCAGTATGAAGCAATCAAGCTCGAGATGAGACAACAGAATGGAGCTTTTGTGTCTTTAGGTTGAGAGGAGCTAGGAAATGTGTGCATCAGAAGATGGGAGGTTTTGTACACAGTAACATGATATTGCGATAAAACCCCATTAAAAACACATTTCATTATATCCGTAAAAAAGTCAGGGATGTTTTGGATTCCTCATCCGCCACAGATCCTTCAAGTTAACCCCCGTAACTCAAAACTTTGACATGGATCGTTTCAAATGATTTACCCACATAGTCCTTGGTGTTATGAAGACCTGGATGGATTTGGGGAAATGTCAGTTGCATGTTTCTGCCACTAGGGGGAGCTTCATGTAGACAAATATTCTGGGCCATAATTTATCAACCGCTGGTTCGATTTAGTCCAAATTTGGTGTAAAAGAGTCGACGTGAGAAGATTTATCCGGTACAAGTCATGTTTACACTAACAGTTCATAATTTGCTCACTGTGGGGAACTCTTTCTACAACAAACACTGGACATAACCTCCTTACCGTTGGTTCCCTTTAGTCCAGATTTACCTCATAAGACCTGCCTCAAAGAGATCTAAGATGTTTCTCATAATTTACTGTGATGGTTCCTATTTCACCCACTAGGGGAGCTTGTTTAGCAAAACACACCGTATCTCCTCCGGAACTTCCAGTCGTGTCTAGTTAACTGTATTTATCTTATCTTAATGTGGCGATGGTGCCGATGGGTACAGCGGGTCGTCCACTATCTGAAGGTCGTTGGTTTGATCCCCGGCGCCTCCAGTCATGTAGAGCTGTCCTTGAGCAAGATACTGAACCCCGAGTCGGTCCCAACAGCTGTAGAAAGATGGCGTGAATGGTTACCGCTCCTGATGAGCAACACTTACAGAGTATTTTTTCTGCAATTCAGCTGGACAAACACACGTAAATGAAGTCACGACCTTCTTGTTGGAGGAAATCTTCTCCTTTTATATTCCACTCTTCTCGGCGTATTCACTTCATTCTCTTTATGAATAACCCTCACAGATTTCGCTGACAGTTATTTGAAGAGGTCAAAGGCAAGTTTACTTCTTAATTTCACAGAAATGGTCCAAAGCTGGGGTTAATTTCTTTTTAAACAATACGAGGGACATCAAGGTATTATTACCTGAGGCTCAGGAGACTTGACCTTAATCCTCCTGGTTTCATGGTGTTTATCATTTGATGCAATTATAAATTAAATGTATTATTATTATTATTATTATTATTAGAGATCTGGAAGAACATCCACCATTAGACTAACCAAGGATAAATCCTTAAATTACGATTAATACTTAGTTTTCCAGCCACATCCGTGTTTTACAACATACAAATGGCTGACTTGATAGAAATGTTTTTGATTCGTTGACCAAATTGCCACATCATACTTTTGAACATATTTGAAAAAGCTACAGATTGATAATTTAATCATTTTCTGTCATCTCAGCATATTAGATAATCCTGCCGTTTAGCTGATTCTCTTCGTATTTAGTCTTATCCTCCAGCGACTAAACAAGCTTGTCATTCAAACACTTCCCAAACGTTTATTCTCTTTCTTCTGCTCTCGCTGCAGTTTGTCTCATCTCCAATCTGTCATTTGCTAAAACTTTCAGAGCCTCGGTTTTGTGCTCCACATTAATCATCACAACAGAAACAAAAGACCCCTGCTGTCGTCATGGCGATAGGTGCTCCCGCTAGATCAGGTCCGATTAGCAGTAGCAGATGAGAGAGAATGAGTTTGTTATTCCTAATCCTGTACTGTTACACAAACCACATCATAGTACAGGCTTCAGGTAGATATATTTTTTATTTTATTTATCTTAATGTCTGAGAATGTTTTGTAGGACAGGTACAGACAGTGTGGGTATCGTTATCTTAAAATGAAAAACAAATATATCTTTATTTAAATATGTTATATATTCAGTTGCTGATGCTGGAAGAAAGGAATGGCGGTTGGTCCTGATGACATACCAGTGGAGGTATGGAAGAGTCTGGGAGAGAGGATGCTTGAAGAATGCAGGAAAAGTTCAGTGTGATGCTCAGACCTGTAGCAGCTACAGAGGGAAAAAGCTGAAGAGCCACACTATGAAGATTCGGGAAAGAGTTGAGGAAAAGACTCAATCAGTGAGCAGCAGGATGTTTTCATGCCAAGAGAGATCTGTAGATGAGACGTTTGCTCTGAGAGTGCAGAAGAGTTATCTGTGACAGAAGAAGAGGAGCAGCAGGAGTGAAAGGAGAGGTTTCCAAGATGGAGGTGAGGGCAGCTCTGCTGGATGGTTTAGAGAGGGTGGTTCTGACCAGAAGACAGGAGGCAGAGATGAAGATGTTCAGATGTTCTCTGGGAGTGAGGAGGAAGGACAGGATAAGCGGGACACTCCAAGTTGGACGTTTTTGAGACAAAGTCAGAGAGCCCACTGTGACGACCCCTAAAGGGAAAAGTCTCAGGAAGATTCAGCTGCTGATTCTATTCCTTACTGAACAATTACAACGAGACGTCTTTCACAGATGAGACGACAATCATTGTCACCTCTTGGGAAAACGGATGCGTCTCCATTCCTGACAAGTTGGCGTGGTTCTCACCTGTGTGAGTGTTAAAAATAGTGTGCTAGAGGTAGCTTTACCGTCATGGCAGCTGCCGCTACGTTTGAAATACGAACGAGAGGAAAGAGTTGTTGAAAACACAGACGGGTCTGAACCGTGGTTCTGACTCGGGACCGTCAGCAATGGTAATTATCACATGCTAATGAGAGCCACATTTATTTTTGCACTCATGCATGGAAACTTTTCGATGTTGATTGCTTTGTTGAATTACAATCATCACTCGTAAGGCAAAGCCCGGAGGGAAATAAAAAAGCAATTTTGTGAGTAAAATTGATGTTTTCCAAAAGATGAGGCAAAAGAAAAACCTTTTTTTGGAGTTTGTGGAAAATCCACACTCACGGCGGCAAAACGACCACACCTGTGAAAAAGTGATGACTCTTCCACAAAACCTCTTTTCTGCTTTTGACGCCCAGTGTATGAAGAAAGAAACGTAATAATAACACGTTTAAGAAGAAGAAAGAAGCTTGAAACATTTTATTTGTGGAGCACTTTTGAAAGTACTCACAGATGCTTACGGCTGAAGCACAAAGATAAACCCAGAGTCTCTATTTGCTGATGTTGCGGGAAGGATCTTTTTCCGTTGTTTAACACTTTATTTTTAGTCTGTTTTAAATCTGGCACAAGAGCCTCGAAGATTCCTTTTTGTGAGGAAGATTGTGGTGGGAGGACTCTTTCCTTTCATGTGGGTCTGATGCGCTGCTTGGTCAGAATGTGGCTGATGTTGTTTTAATGCCGATCGCTGCGTCTGGATGATCGCTCATCCACACGACATCACAATCAACACTGCGTAGGTTTCTCAAAGGAAGGAGAACTAGCCGATGTGTCGTCAGTTTAAACCGAACCTAATCTCTGTGGCTTTTTTTAAGCATAATAAAAATAATCAATCCAACATTCAGAGGGTTTGTTGAAATCTCCAGGTTTCTTCCTCATTAAACCCTAGCAGCATGAGAGATCTGCAATATATAGAGAATGGTACATCACTCACATCAAAATGTTCATATTTATGGTTCATAGACCTTTAACCTTCTCACCAAGAAAAACCAGCTGTGGAAAAATGTTTTCTTTGCATGTTCTGCTTCTTTTAGGGATTTAATATCTGCAATACACTAAATCAACCATAAAATGGCAAATTGATTGTAAAAAATCAGACCGATAAAATGATTTCATGAAAAATTGTTAATTTTGATCAGAGTAGCTCAACCTTGGGGTGAATCATGTTTTTAGAAAACATTTTGTCCCTTATAATAGACTTTTTTGGTTGATAGATAACATAATTCTGTTCAGTAAGTCCTAACACGCTTTAATATGCCAAAAAACTCCTGCTTATTGAACAGGACTTTCTGTGGTGTCCCCCAGGGCTCCGTCGTTGGTCCCCCACGACATTAACCGTCGTCTGACGGCAGCTATATATACATATACATATGTATATATATATATATATATGTGTATATATAGCTGCCGTCAGATACCTTCACAGTGACTCTGCTGTCAGACGAGTTCCCAGCACATACATAAACATTTATCTAGAGGTTCAACATTATCATACGACCACCAAGAAAACTAAAATAGGATTCAACAGCGTTTCCGCCAGCATAAAATACATGGTGTCAGGCGTGCGACTGAATCTGGGCATCATTCACACAACAACACAAGCAAACGAGTATCAAGAGATTTTAAAGATACTTGAATAATGGACTCACCAAAGCTGCTCCTCATCTGAAGCTACAGAGTCTGTCCTCCTTTCTTCCTTTAAAAAATAGTCCAATAACCGGAGAACACCGGTGCGTATCGATGCCACTATAAATTAATTGTTACATATGACATAGAGGCCGGTTCTGAAGAGCTGCCAACAAGTTCAGTCACCATAAAAATATTTATAGAATAATGATTTTTTTTTCTGTCAAAGTCCGGGCCAGTTCTCTGAGTTTCCCACATAAGAGACGATGTCTGCTGAAAGTTTCATCTGTTTGCTTTTATTGAGACATTCCGTGTTTTTCATGCTAAGAGTAGATTAAGAGAAACAGAATGTGTTTGCGAGGAGCTGCCAAAAACCTGACAAAAAATAACAAGCTGAGAGGGAAGCTAGTTTTCCAGATATAGAATGAGGGAATCACACACAGTCAGAACTCCCACAGACACAGAGAAGGCAAAATCTCACTGAGATCAATACTTACCTGCAGCGGCGTGTTCTTCGGTTTGAAATATCAATGGACACTCGGCTGCTGAGATGGGAATGCGGAGGGCATAAAGGCACGGGTGGATGAGGGTGGAGGAGAAGGTGTGTGTGAAAAGGAAGAAACAGACGGATGAAAGGGAAGCAGAAATAGGCGTATGAGGGGAGGCTGGCCCCGGAAATACGCGGCCAAACAAGACAAAATGGACAGCAAACATGGAGAGGACTGACAAAGAGGAGATTGAATCCAGGCAGAGGAAGTGGCACAAATGAAAGGACGGGGAGATAGAGATTTGAGACGAGGCGTGAGATAGATGAAGAGGTTCAGTGGCTGGAGGGAAAGAAGAACAAACAGTCGGTTCATTCAGAGAAACGCTGTTAAAGGTCGTAGGTAACAGAAAAGAAGCTTTTATATTCTTGTATCTTATGTCTTTATTATTCTCTTCTCAGCGGTGGAGGTGCCTCGGCCTCAAACTGCTGTCTGTTAGAATGCCTGGTGGAGACGCAGCAGGGACTCTGTCTGTGAAATAGCCGCCTCTTTTTAATCAAGCAGATTTTTTTCATTTCCACAGAACCGCAGTCCCAACAGGAGTTCTCTCAAATAACTCAAACTCAACAAGTGTATCATGGATCCTTTTCAGATCTTATACCAACGTGGGCCGTAGTGTGAGGAAGAACTGGAATGATTTTGGGAAAGGTGGATCGGATATGTCCGACACTAGAGGGGACTTTATCTCCAATCGTTTTTGTGCCGTCATTTCTCAGCCATCGATCCGATTTAGTTCATATGAATCGACTCCAGGAGATATACAAATATAATACTTTCATTTACTCTAATAGGTTGTCTGTTACTGACGACAGGGTTGTTTCTCATGACAGAACTCAAACACTATTTCAGGGATCTTGCTTGCACAACGCAGGGGATTGGGGACTTTTCGGGGATACACTCTTGATGTGGCTTGGCAACAGCGGCATGAAAAACAGTCTAAAAACCTCGGAGCAGAACCTGGTGGGCAACCCTCTGCCTCAACCAGTACCTGAACTGCCGCTCAACTCTTTCATCTAGTCCACAGCAGGTCAAAGGAGCCTTCAGCTTTCATACTGGTGTTTGTAATCCATCTCACGCTCTGCTGCTGCCACACACAACGAAGGAGCCCCCAAAGACCGTCAGTCAGTCGTTTGCTCACGCCAACATCTTTCTGCTCCAGCGTCATCCAACCCGACCTTCTGTGCTGTACCGCCAAACTCAGACGTCACCAACGCTGCAGAAATGATCCAGATAAAACCAGACCCCCACAATAAAGCCATAGTACTGACTGAAATCTGAAGAACTCAAGTCAGATTCCAGATATTATCTACGAGGCATGATACACAGGTCCCTGAAAATAAAGCTCAGCTAGCCTTATGAACCTTATGTTCCATATTATCTCCGCCACTGATCCTCTTTGTTCACGCGATAACTGAAAACCTGTTTCATGGATCATTCCTAAATCTCGTACCCGCATAGACCCTAGTGCGAGGAAGAACCGGTATGTTTTTTTGAATCTGTAAGATATTTAACTCACTTAGATATTACTTTATATTTCCTTAGTAGAAGTTGAACACAGGGGGATTTGGGGTATTTTGGGGTAAACACCAACAACACTGTAAGGGTTATTGTGTAATATTGTACAATCAGAGTGTCAGAGAGAAGATTGGGAAGTATCACTGAAGCGTGTTGGGACGCTTCTGGCACATCTAATGTTGCCGTGCAAACAGTCAATTAAGGAAAGCATATTCGTCACATTTCACCATCACAGTCTTTCAAAGGACTTTTAATTAGTTGACGAGAGATAAACAGAAATAAGCAGCTTTTAAGAGCAGATGGTCAATATTGTACTGCACTGCAAAAAAATAAATGCACATTAAAGTAAAATACAAAATCCCTAATCTCACAAACCTGTTCCACCCAACTGCATGCTGGGAAACCCACCAGTCCAATCTGAGGGTAATAGAGAAGAAGGAAGAGAAGGAAGCGTTATGCTGGTCTCACTCTACTAACTTCACTTTTTTAATTTCAAACGGCTCTGCAGTCTCCTTTCACTGCTCCACCCAAACGTGTGAGGCAGCAGCCTCGGAATCCATTTCACTCTTTAAATAATCTAATTTCTGTCTTTCCCTCCCCCCCTCACATCCCCCATCCTCTTTTCTGTTTGTTCTCCTGTCTATAACACTTGCTCCAATCCTCCTCCTCCTCCTCTCTCTGGCTTTGTTTCATCTCAGGTGGAGCTGGAGAGAGGGAAGACCCTCCACATCAAGGCGCTGGCACTGGGCGACCTGAACAAGTCGGGCCAAAGAGAGGTCTTCTTTGAGCTGAACGGACAGCTGAGATCCGTGCTCGTTAAAGACACCGTCGCCATGAAGGTGCACAGACGGGATGAAGGGAGGATTTGTGTCTGCAGCAAAAGATAAAAAGATGCAGGGAGGGCGGGAAGGTTCTTGAAATCCCTCTGCTGAGTTTAGCAAAAACATATTTTGGGAGTTTGCGAAACACAAACGAATAATCAGGAGGGAGAATCATTTAGTGGCTGAAGGGTGAGATGGCTGGAGTGTGGGGTAAGTGGAGGGAGGCGTGTGAATGACTCCTTGTTTGCACCTCCATCCAGGAAATGAAGTTCCACCCAAAGGCTCAGAAGTCCATCAAGGGTCAGGTGGGAGCACCCATGCCTGGAAAAGTCCTAGAGGTCAAAGTTGAAGTTGGATCCAAGGTCAGTGGTTTATTTTCCCTCCCATCTTGTCTGTTCCTGAAAAGGTCATATTTGTATAAAGATCTGTTCAATTCCTAAGTAAACTAAGTAAATTCATGCAATCTTGTTCATTTAATCTTTGGTTAAAGCTCAGAACTCAGCTTTTTGCCTCCAGACCGGCGTAAACTAACTGTCTGACAGTCCTAGACTTCTATCTGGACCACAAAGCCCTTTGGGATGATAGAAACAAATATAGAAATATTAACTTTTGTTGTCAAAGTGAATGTTAGAGTGAGGTGAGAGCAGAAGGAATGAAAGATTAGTTCAAAGTGGAGGTGGGACTGCACCGAGGATCGGCTCTATGGTGATGGACAGGCTGACGGATGAGGTCAGGCAGGAGTCTCTGTGGACTATGATGTTTGTGGAGGACATTGTGATCTGTAGTGAGAGCAAAGGAGCAGGTGGAGGAGAACCTGGATAGGTGGAGGTATGCGCTGGAGAGCAGAGGAATGAAGGTCAGTGGCAGTGAGACTGAAGGACAAAGGTGAGGATGAAGGAGTAGAGGTGGAGAAGGTGCAGGAGTTAAGGACTTGGGGTCGACTATTCAAAACAACGGGGAGTGTGGAGAAGAGATGAAGAAGAGAGTGCAGGCAGGCTGGAGTGGGCGGAGAGTGTTATAAGTTATCTGTGACAGAAGACCAGCAGCAGGTGTGAAGGGAAAGGTTTCCAAGATGGTGGTGAGAGAAGTTCTGCTGGATGGTTTAGAGACGGTGGTTCTGAGCAGAAGACAGGAGGCAGAGCTGAAGATGTTCAGATGTTCTCTGGGAGTGAGGAAGAGGAGGAAGGACAGGATCAGAAAGGAGACATCAGAGGGACAGTCCAGGTGAGACGTCCTGGAGACAAAGTCAGAGAGGACAGACTGAGATGGTTCTGACCCGTGAAGAAGAGGAGGGATAGTGGATCTACTGGTAGAAGGATGATGGAGATGGAGCTGCAGACCAAAGAGGAGGTTTCTGGATGTGGTGAGAGGACATGCAGCTGGTTGATTTGACAGATGAAGAACTTTTGTTGTCATTTTAATGGACAAGACTGAAATTTTGGGGCGAGTTGTTTCTGTCAATAAACTGTAATGAGGTAATCACACCGATCAGCCATAACATTAAAACGGTTTGCCCAATTTCGTGTAGGTTCTTCTGTTTGTGCTACAGTAGCTCCTCTGTAACGTCAGGAAACACGGGCCAGGCTTCGCTCCTCACGACCACCGAGCCTTGAATTTCCTGCTGGTTCGATAGTTTTCACGCCTTAGACAATTTTTGGAAAGTTCTAACCTACGCAGACCAGGAACACAGAACAAGATCTGGAGTTCTCGACATGTTCTGACCCACTTACCTTGGTCATTAAATTCTGGTTTTCTTCTCTATCATAAGACGACTATTAATCTCATAACTTCCATTTTTATCTGATATTCGTTAAAGTAAATGTGGCACAACTGTGAAGTCCTTACTCCTTTTATTAATATAAACATTGAAGTAATAATTGGACCTTCAGCTGCTCTTCTTTGTGTTTGAACGCTCTGTGAATTCTCCTCCTGATCATCAAAGGTGGAGAAGGGCCAGCCGCTGTGCGTCCTCTCAGCCATGAAGATGGAGATGGTGGTCAACTCCCCGCTGTCCGGCACCGTGAAGACCATCCATGTCACGCTCGACTCCTCCCTGGAGGGAGATGATCTGATACTGGAAATCGAGGAGTAAAGTGAGAGAGGGGGGAGAAGTAGGCGGGAGTTAGTCAATCTGATTGTAGAAGAATAGGGGGTTTAAGAAAAAAGAAAAGAATGTGGATTCACCTGTGGCAGTTCTGCCGGGTCCTTTAGCACCCAGTTGCATCATGGGTAAAAAGAGCAGATCATGAAAAATAATATATTTGTAATTATGCTTATTTAATTGTACCACTGCTCGGGACTGAGTCGCCCCCCGTGAATAAACGAACATTCTACCCTGTACATCTATCAGTATCCCGTCAGCGTGTGGAAACCTGCGTCGTTTAGATGAACTTCAGAGATGTGGATGGTGAAACATTCCATGAACGCTCGTCTTAACCGTGATGTAACACTAATAATGTCTAATCATTTATGCATATCTGCTCTTCCTGTTACCTAACATATTCAGAGTGAGTAGTTTAAAGTCACTATTAAATGTGTTTCTTTAGAATGGGACTGGACGGGTCGGACCCGCCGCGTTATCACCAGAACAGCTCCCATCTTTTTGGCCCGTCTCCGTCGTTCTCCCTAAAGAGTTTGAAATCATTTTCTCTAAAAGAAAGTATGAGTGAGGGAAGCACACAAATAAAAAAAGAAGCAGTTCTGGAGCGGACGTGAAAAATGAATCGTTACTGTATCAGTAACTGAAGACTTTTTATTTTTAAGCACCTCTCGGTGTTTGGATCATGTCCCATTTATCATCCTTACAATCCCAAACGGAATGGAAAGAAGCTGGAGGCACCCAGAAGAGTAAAGTACCTCCGTTAGAGCCCTAATCCAGAACCGGCTGTAATGCCACCTGTTAAACCCAAATCAGCCGGATCATTTTTAAAGTCTTAAGGAGGCTCCAGCAGCATCGTAGCATCTCTTGTTCGACCCACTGAGGTTTACAAACTCAGGAGCGGCCCCGCCTTTTCTTTTCTTCTGAATCATGATGGCGATGACCTTCTGTCTGCGCGGCGGGTTCAGCGTACGGCAGAACTGAGATGTTCCTGAAGGCGTGTTGTTATTTTTTGATGCTCGCTTTCACCACCGCAGGTCTTTCGTGTTAACGCAATAATTCAAGATCTATCTAATGTATCGTTCCAAATTTTACACCCACATAAAACTTTGGAAATGTCGTTGACACATTTCTGCCACTAGGGGGAGCTTGATCTCCAAAATCACAGTTTACAGGCCACAATTTCTCCACTGTTGGTCCAATTAAGTCCAGATTTGGTGCGTATGAACTGACATGATGATGATGATGATTTAAAATGATGTAGTATTAGCGGCACGGAAAATTTGCAATAATTGGGTCAGAGTTTCAGGGTGTGCACAAACAAAAAGCTAAGACATAGTCTGCACAATGCTGCACCTCCAGATCTGAAAGCACTTTATGAAAGAGCTGAAATACTCACCCTCACACTGCCAGGCCTTGGGTATTTCCTGCATCAGAGGAAACGTACGGCGGAGTCTCCATGGCGATGAACAGCCACCATTAGCAACAGTCCTTTAAAGCGTTTGAAGGATTTCAGAAATAATTTAGGCCAAATTGAATGTTTAATGAACCCGAGCGTTGAAAGCTGCCCATCAAGAATCCGGAGCAGATTCTGATCACGCATCGATTACTATATTCTCCTAACACACTCGACGATTTAACGTTTGGGACGGCGAGCCAGAAAACGCAACAGCGGCTTATTTCCCAGAAGGTCCGCACGCGCTCCTTCGACAGAACGCATTGATCGTGACATAAAACAAAAGCATCAGTTTTGTACTCGATTGGATAGTTTCCAGCATTTTTGCTCCGTTACCTCTGAGAACAAGTTCCCCCCCTGAACGCCGCCATGCCTCGCTGTAGCGCCCGACTCCATCAATCTGCTGACTAAAATGGAGATGAATGCACCAAAACCGCTCCTCCCCTCCACTGCCTAATCTGTGAATCCCACAACCACTCCCTCGTTATGACCCCCCCAAACCCCCCCTCTCCCAGCTCTGTAAATTTGCACATGCGGGACGACCGATCAGTAATGTGAGCTGCCGCCATGTTGACCTGTTCATGACATCATCATCCACAGGTGGGCCGCTTCAGTCTGAAAATAATGTCTGTGACAATTATTATTTTTATTTTTTGTCTTTCTATTGCTTTGTGTGTTTTTATGAAAACAACCAGACGGACTTGTTTATTTACTCGCAACTTAGCTTCGGATTCAAACTGTCCCCGTGGAATTCTCATCAGAAATGTTCTCTTTCGTCAAGTTTTCTTTCATTTTCCCTTTTTTCTTTCTTTGGATTCCTAATTTACTGAAGTAGTTTACATTTTTGCCTGTTTAAGTCCTAGGACTGAGCTGAGGGGGGGTGGGGGGCAGAAAAAGGGAAACTAATAGAATCAAATTAAAGCAAATATTGTTCCTGCTTATCTATGCTTACAAATAAAGTTTACTATAACTGAAGCTGCAAAGTGGCGATGTGTCTTCTGTGTCGGAGAAACTCAAGAGAAGACCAGCTGTAGTCGGTGATTGACAACTTGTCTGTCAAGGCGTCACAACGGCGCAACTTCACGCCGGTAAGAATAAACGCAAGTTTTTCAAAGTGGTCTTTTTATCATGGGAGAATAATTAGGTTGATTGACAGATGGAAGTCTGACTTGGGACAGTCGTTTCCAGCCATAATGTCTCAAGCGTGATTAACTTTGTCATTCAGACAATCCACCAGACCAAAATAAAGGGATGGGATCCTGAATGAACTACATGATAAATGTAAACAGGAAAATCTTAAATCTAGAATTTTGTACAAATGAGAAAAGACGGAGTCCTAAAAATGTTGAATACTGACACAGAACTTACAGCACAGGTAGTTTTTTCTGGAGTGGGGAGGAGCTAGAGGGAGGTCAGTAGTCTGATGGCAGTGGGGAAGATTTAGTGGCTATTAATCGACCCATCTATTATACCCGCTGTTTTACTCTAAAAGTTCATATTTCACTCACTAGGGGGAGCTTCTTTTTTTATTAAAAGATACAGTGGACACTTACATTTCATTAATTTCAATCGGGGGATTGGGGACGATGGCGTGTGGGACTAGTTTATTCAAAGGCTGAGTCATATGATTAGTAATTATCCCCTCAGCACCATGTGAACCTTCAGCCTCCTTATTTAGCAGCTGCTCTCCCTCTGCATCAGAATCCCGTTTGGACCTGATGGATTCTCTTTGTTGTGTGCTTTTCCGGACCGGTAAACTCCTGTTTGTGTTTGGACGGGGATCTAACCTGACAGCCTGCTGTCTTTGAGCGGCTTCTTCAGATCTGATTATCCACAGCAGATAAATCGGGTCTGTCACTCAGCCGCTCCATCGATCAGCTGCCACTTCTCTCTGACGGCTGAGTGGATCGATCACGCAGCAGCCGCCGCTATCCGACGCTCTCGTATGGATTCCGGGAGGCCGACTGTTTTCTAACAACAATGCACCACTTGGTGGACTGGGTTGTTCCGGTGCTGCCAGGAGGAAACAAATAGCTCGTTAATTGTGTGGATGCTTTGACCCACTGGACTTGAGTGACACCTGTGATTAATGGAAACATAATTAAATTTGCATATGCAGATGGGGGACTGGGAGGGGAATACCTGCTGCTGGTTTGCTGCCATTACTAAAGACAAATCTATGGTGAGGACATTTGTTCATAACTCAGGAATAAAGAGCGTTTTATTTAAGTGGAAACCTGCGTGTTCTCAAAAAGGTTCCACTCTGGCGGAGATTATCGAGGCTATTTTCCACAAATCCCTCAACTGCGCTTTTCTTCAGTTTGTGCTTTTAATAAGACGAGTGAATGTCAAACAGAAAATGTCACACAGCCCCCCGTCCTTACATAAAACAACTGACATTTCCAAGTGTCTAAACATAACTTTACAAAACCACTCCGAACATTATGACCAGATTTCTGAACTAATCCTCAATCCAGTGAGTTTAAGTTTGAATTACTTTCTCTGGTTTCTACGTGCTGGCAGGTTTCTAGACCCACATTTTTAAAGTCCCTCCTTGCTTTTGGGGACCGAGTAAGTATCAGGTCAAACATTGTCTTTACACAGGAAACACTTACTTAAAATTAGAAGACGCACTTGCAAATATCCACCGAGACACAACGGTACCCTAAGTTCAGGAAAGATTCATGCTGATCCTCCGTTAATGTCTGAGTTACTGCCAGCCTCTAAATCTACAGACAACTCCAACAAACTCTCTGAATATCCCGCAGATACTCTGTAGACGCTTTTTCTCCTGCACCTTCCACTTCAGTATCTCTGTTCAGCCCAATGGAACATCAAAGGCACTCTTGAAACTGAGTCTACAGCTCCGCCCCCAAAAAGAAACATCAAAGGATCAAAGGCAGCACCAGCCACTATTTCATTTTAAATGCTGCGAAACAACGTCAACAACATTCCTTGAAGGAGGAAATGAAACATTTTGGGATGCTGGTTTTTATCCTACTGTGGAACACAAAAAAATCATCAGTGAGAACTTTTTCTCTTTAACTGTTTATTCCAAAATGTGACTCATACATGTTCTAACTATGCAATTAAAAAAATAATTCAAATAGCGTTCAAACAGGTCTGGAAGCGGAGGGAGAGAACACACAAACACACACATCACACACCAACACTGCAGCTATTTCCCCTTTATGTTTTATTAGTGTCTTCCTTAAAGCAGGTTTGGTGGAAACTCTGACTTTCTCGCTTTCTAGAAAGGAAAACCTGATACGTTTGTTTCATGAACACAGACAGTGAAGAAAGTAATAAGATGGTGAAGGGTTCTAAGCATCAGATCCGGTACATTTCCTGCACCGCTGGGGTCCATTTAAGTCATTTCCAACAACAAATCCTCTAACGAGGCGTCGGTGACTTCCTGTGATTGAGATGTGATGTCACATGGAGAGGAAATGTGGCTGTTAAGAGCCTTTAATTCAATCATTTGATGGGGTGTGTGTGAAGGGATCAAAGTACGACAGCGATGAATGTGGAACGAGCCTTGGCACAAAGCCCGGCTATCACGGCGCTGTTTGGTCCAATGGGTTTGCTTCCCTAATTATCTCAGCTTAACGATCGTCCGGCGCCGCTCGTGTCGGAGGGAGGCGCCCTGTGGAGTTCTCATGTAAACAAAAGCGTTTCTGTTTAACTCAACACCCCATTGTCTCATTCAGGCCCGTCCAGTGGTTTAAAGCCAGTGACAATCAAACCATCAGCCATAAGATTACAACCACCCGTCTCATTTCGCCTAGGTCCTCTTTTTCAGCTCTGCGCCTCAGAGTGAGTTCTGACTCCTCTATCAGAACCAGCATGAACTCTATCAATAATTGGAGCTTGAGTAGGTCTCTAGCGTTCTCTCACCTCATGCATCAATGACCCGACAGAGTTTACAAAGAAAAGGTCCGTCTAACAAAAGAAGAAACCCAAACTAATTATAAATAATTCAATTATTGATGCATGCAGAGATGATTATTATCTCCATCGATGATTTATTCCAACCTTTGAGAATATATTGAGGTAGGCACATCAACATTTCCTAAAGGTTATTTTGGGTTGATTGTTTTACAAACTGATTAATCACTATCTCCACGCAACTTTAAATTCAGCTCGGCCTAAATAAGTGGAATATTTTATCCTAAAAGATGTAATAATAAGTCAAATATGATTATTGACTGTACAATCTAATATTTTCTAACTTGTTGAATCTGAAGCCTTTTAATTACTGATCATTTCCTTAAAGCCAAAGTTATCCTCCCAAGCCGTCACTCTGACAACAAACCCGGTTTTAGCAGGAATTACTGGCGTCATGGCGGCTCCGCCTGCAGGGTCGCATCAGAGTTCCAGGAAAAGTCAACAAGCAGTCGGCTCAGAGAGGCGCCGCTCAGATTTGTGTCAACATTTGGCCGCAGCCGGATAAACTGCTCCTCCTCTCTAGATTTGGCTTCCTTGAACTGCCACTTTGCCTTGGAACGCTTTAAGGAGCCGCTTTGAACGGGTCTCGCCATCACGAGGGGCGCAAACATTTTCATTTCCTGCGGTCGCAGACTAACTTTCTCATTTGGCTCCCGGACTGGAAGTATTTAATAACTCCTGCCTATAAACTATAAAAGAGCGCCAGAGTTCAAATCCCCACTGTGGCTTTCACTTCTGCTCATCCCAGTGTCGGCTTTTGAGGGGGAGAGCGGCGCCGTCTGCTCGTCACACCTCCTGAAGGAGCCGTGTGTGAAATCCTGGCCGAGTAGCCAACTTCCAAACCCGTGCTCCGGTCTCTTGGCGGGGGCCACGGGGGTCCGCCTCTCCATCGAGGTGCAACTTTCCTCCTCTGATCCCTCTGCTGCTCCTTGATAATCCTTTCAGCGCTTGCCTTGCTGTAATCCTCCTGCCCGAATAAAAAACAGGGCCGACGAGGCAGGACGGGCCACATGGTGTCCCAGACGGACGCCATGGACGAGTCTGTCGGTCCCAGCAAAAATCTCATCTGTCACAAACTGAAAATTGTGGTGCGAGTTGAACTCCGCGCGCCAAAAACAGGCGGTGAAACAGCATCAGTGTCAGAAGCAGGGATTGTGAGCAGACGAGCAGGTTTGCTCCTCTGCCATTTACAATCCTCCTCCTTTACTACTTTACTACTTCTCTTCAAAAATGGCTTTAGGGGACAATTTTCCACCTGTCTGAGAATCAGCAGCCAGAGTCGTGTGGGGCGTCGATTCCTGCGCGTCGCTGACGGCACGTCTGGGCTGATGCCCACGTCCGCCTCTGCTGATCTTGAATTGATGAGCTCATAATTCGCAAGGCCACAAGAGTGTTTTGGTGATGCAGAGTTATTTCCGTTTATGAGGAGAGCTAAATGACGAGGCGTGAGAAACAATAGAATATCCCCCCCCCTCCTCCTCCTCCAGACTCATCATCATTAAATGCCATCAGCAGCACAATGTGAGAACTGGACACCCATTGTAGAGCATCATATTATGAAAGTATGCTATTCTAGGCTACTATATCCCCATAAAGCCCACAATCCCCTGCGTTGCACCATCAATCCCCCTGCTGACAAAAACCATCCATACATCCGACCAACAGTTCAGCTAGTTTTGTCTGAAAAAAACAGGTTTTCATAAAAAAAACTTCCCCCAGTGGGAGAAATATGAACTATTATGAGACGATAATCGATCCATTGGCACCAAAGTTGGACTTAATAGGACCAACGGTTGGAGATAAAGTTCCCCTTAGTGATGGAAATATGAAACTGACCTTTCCCTAAATCAATCCAGTTCTTCCCCGCACGGTAGTCTATGAAGGTTCACAATGTTGAAATGATCCACTAAATACTTAAGTTAGCATTTTAACACAAAGAATATCATTCAAGAACTATTTTTAAGCGACCGGTTAGAACCGGCGTGTTGTTGATTGTAGGCCCCTTCATTAAAGCTTTATTTGGGACCCTCTATCGACCAACGGAGTGAATTAGCATATATTATAATTTAATGACCATATAGATTCATATACACGTTTAGATTTCAAGTGTATTCGTATTTGACATTTAGGTTTGAAGTTTAACTTTTAGTTTTAATATTTCTATTTAAACTTTAAGTTTAAGGTTAATGTGTGACCCTCCGATTTTACATTTAAAATATATTCATATTTTATATTTAGATTTAACATTTAGATTCATATTCAACTTTGTTTTTACATTTAGACTCACACGTAATATTTAAAATTTAGCATTTAGTTTTAATCCGTATAAAATGCTAATTTAACATTTAGATTCGTATTTAACAAAGTTTTAATAGTTCCTTTTAAAATACTTATTTAACATTGAGTTTTAGTAGTATGGTATAAAATACTTATTCTACATTTAGATTTAACATTGAGTTTTAGTAGTATGGTATAAAATACTTATTCTACATTTAGATTTAACATTGAGTTTTAGTAGTATGGTATAAAATACTTATTCTACATTTAGATTTAACATTGAGTTTTAGTAGTATGGTATAAAATACTTATTCTACATTTAGATTTAACATTGAGTTTTAGTAGTATGGTATAAAATACTTATTCTACATTTAGATTTAACATTGAGTTTTAGTAGTATGGTATAAAATACTTATTCTACATTTCATTTGATAATCAGTTTTGTCAAAATTATAGCTTCTAAATCTATATCTTTTTTTTTTTTAGAGAAGAATGTTTGTTTAAAATAAGAACATGACAGATGACATGAAAACGGTTCTAAAGTTGTTTATAAAAAGTGACATGTAAAATTCTCACACCTCTAAACGTGGCTGTTAACCATCTACACCTCGTTAGGATCTCAGGTCGATGAATACTCATCGATGATGAGTATTCATCATCGAGCACAACGACAAAGTCGATCTCTGTGTCACATGATGGCCGGTAGATTAGAAGCATCAGACACGGATCATTTTCTGTCACCCCTCCAGCCTCCGTCTCCTTTGATGAACCCGTCTGATGCTGCAGCCGCTGACTTCCTGTGTCCGTGTCGCCGCGAGAGGAAGAGTGTGATTACAGTGTGTGTGTGATAAGACAGCTTATTAAGTTCCCACACCACTAGTCTAACCCCAGGGGTCAAGAGGACAGAGTGTGTGTGTGTGTGTGTGTGTGTGTGTGTGTGTGTGTGTGTGTGTGTGTGTGTGTGTGAGCTCAAAGCAGGAATCAAAGCACTGCAGCAAATATAAGAGCGAAGCTGAAGAGCAGAAACAGAGAAGAGGATTAAATGCGACAGAGGAAGAGGAGAGCAGCCTTAGCGACACACACACACTCTCTCTCACACACACACACACACACACACACCAGACAGGAATTAGAGAGCTAAAGGAGTGGGAAGTTTGAAGAAAGAGAATTCGTTGTGGCTCGTTGTTTTATTCACCTACATCAGAGTGACGCTGTCGACCATCGGGTATCTACATTCTTCACCTGGATGTTGCCGTGGAAACAGGCGTGTTTAAGGTGAACGAGTCCATTGTCCTGACTCACTTTTTATCTTCGGCGAGGCGACGCAGAGCAGGACTGAAAATCTAGGCGTGTTTAGTGAAGTTAGACGGTCTTCACGTGTTTTAGAGAGAGGTGGCGTTAAAGCCGGACCCGAGGGCTGAAGATGAGCTCCCGTGTGAGAGGTCGCGCCGCCGCCAGGCTGACTGCTCCATCTGTGTGGCAGTGATCAGCTTCTACAATCCCAGCTCTACAGGATCACAGTTCATGTTGAAATATCTACGTACCAGCTCATGAATCTGACGCTCAATCATTCTACATCTTCACTCCCTGCCTTAAATTATTTATCTCTCTCTGCCTTTCCAGACGCCGTCCTCTGACGTTCTAGCGGTCGTCTGATTCAAGTGTCACCCGTTAAACAATGAGTGAAAAGAAAAGGAATAAATGATTTTTCTGTCTGTACCCATAATCCTCAAATGATCCACTAAATTCTAACCCTCGACCCAACAAAGTGTTAAAGACAACAAATTCAAAACAAATATATTACTCAAGAGAATCTCCTCTGCAGCACATCCCACAGATGTTCTGGTGGGTTTGGGTCATGTGACTGGGATGACCATGACAGAACCTTTATTCTGTGACCTCTGAACATTCTTGGGTTGATGTTGAGGAGATCTTCAGAACATTGTTCTGCTGGAAGGTCCAACCACGACCCACTTTAAGGTTCCTGACAGGCTTTTAGGTCTTCATCCAGTATCTGCTGGTGTTTGATGGAGTCCATGGAACCATGTCTTTAACAAGACGTCCAGAACCTTTGGAAGAAAAACAGCCCCACAGCATCAGAGGTCCACCACCAGACTTCACAGTGGGTATGAGGCACTTTTCCTCTTTGGCTTTCCTTCTTGCTAGGCCACACCCATCGTAAGTGTTAGTTTTCAATAAGTTCTACTTTGGTCTCATCTGACCTCTGACCACCTTCCTCTGGTCCAATTGTAGCAGCGTTAGCTTGCGTGTGGAAGACCGCAGAGGCTTTTTCTTGCTATCCTCCCAAACAGCTGGTGTTGGTGTCGGCGCCAGGAGACTTTGACCCTAAGATTCAACTGACCTCTGACCTCTAGCTATGATCCTTGGAAAGTCTTTATCCAGTCCAAACATCCTCCTCACAGTGTGTGGGGTCAGTTTACAGACACGTCTTCTTCCAGGCTGATGTCTAACATCTCCAGTCTCTTTAAACTTCTTCATTATTGATCTAACTGTTCAAACTGACCTTTTGAACTGCTGAGAGATGTTCTTGTCTCCATTGTCAGATTTGTGCAGCTCTACAACTTTTCTTTGCTCCTCATTGCTGTGTTCACTGGTCTTCATCATGGTGAAGAACCTCAGAGAGAATCAGGCCTGTGTCACCTCTTATTTATACCCCAGTCAAACAGGAAGTACCTGTTCACCACTTCAGAGTTTTTCTCACACAGGTGAATCTAAACTGATTTTTTTTTTTCTGTAATTCAGTGGATTACTTTCTCTAGATTGGGGGCGGGTCGATGGAGGGCTCTTACTCGTTTATAGACGACAGTAATAGTTTAGCAGACACCTCTCCATCTTCATCACCCTCAACACTGTACTTCCTGCTAACTTGTCATCTTCAAATAGGCAGACCACAACAACAACAACAACACAAGCAGGAGAAAACATATCAGCTCCTAAAGACGTTTGGCCCGACCACAAAAACATTAACCATCTTTTACATGAGCACCACACAGACTCCCCCACCTGTCAGCAGATACTTTGAGTCCATCACCCCTCTGTGAGAAACGCCTACGACTACTGATGCCTCAGAGAAGCAGTAACTATATCAAATGATTACAACCACCCAGACTTCAGATTGTTCTCCCTGCTGCCTGTGGCAGACATTATCCACACAGATTCACATCCTCCCTCGGGCCAGCGGGTTTCTCCTCCTGCAATATTAAGCCAGTGGAGCGTTGAATGTATATATTCAACAATCTATCCTCAGTGAGGTGAGGTTCTGACCCGTTCAGAGTCAGATTTACAAATTCATGAACCCAATACAGCAGCTTCAACTCTCCTGGTTCTGTTTCATATCTGCTATCAAAAAAAATTCCCTCTTTAATTTGTACATGTTAAATGTTTTTTTAAATTGTATTTAATTTTGTTTTTTACTTTATTATAATGAAGAAGAAATCTACACACGTCCTAGAAGAACTTTTTATTTTGAGGAAAGAGCGTGTGTTCTTAATCTGAAAATAACAGATTTTAACAGAATAATTTTCTTTATTATCATATTATTATTATCATAAATCTTCTCAGTTTTTGTTTCAAAATATTTCCAATTAAATATGAAAAAAATGACAAAATATAGACAAAATTAAAGGTTCCATTTTAAAATGTAATTATTAAAGGATTTTTTCTGAATTTGGCTTAAATCTAAAATCTTCCATTTTCTGCTGTCAGAGCAAAACATAGAAAAACAAACTACTGCAGCGAACTGGACTCTGATTTGATATGATCTTCGTCTCTGCGTAGAAGAAGAGCAGCAACAGAACCAGCATAAACCCGTGGGCTCAGCACTGCCCCCTTCAGGCAGGCAGAGGTACTGCTGCCTCATCTCCTCTTCTTCATCACGGTTTTATGTCGGATCATCGAGACTTAATATGTTCTACAAACAACAACGTTACAAACGTTACATCGGTGACACAGCAAAAGGCTCGACCCGGTTTGTGAGGGACTGTGACTCTGAGATGAGGTTCGGCTCATAGCCGCCTCTCCTCACTGATTTTTTTTACATGAAATGTGCAAATTCAGCGATTTTGTTTTTTTTTAAATTTCTTTTACTTTTCATAATGACGAGCCCCTCCTTCCTCCCCTCCTTCCTCCCCTCCTTCGTTCCAATCCTAGATATTCCCAGCAATCTACTCTTTATTATTATTATTATTATTATTGTTTACCTTTATTTAACCAGGAAGTCCCATTGAGATCAGAAATCTATTTCCCTTTAAGGTCAACAGCTCACAGTAAAACTCCCGCTGTGGTCCAATCTATGGTTCCCGCTGCTCAGACCGCTGCAGTGCTCACTGCTTGAAAATGCATAACATCTTTATTTTTTATACGTGGTCTGGACATGACGGCTTTACGCCGACGTACTTGGTTCTGCCTTTTAAGAATGTTGCTGATTTTATTGTTTTTTTAAATAAAAGCATTAAACTCTCTGACTCTGAGGCGGAGGTGGCAGAAAGGAATTTCCTCCTCCATTCTTCCTCCTCCATGTTCATTTTTTCTTCATGACCATCCATGAAAATATTGATGTAGAACAATGTTGCATTTCTCTTGGATTTAAACCGTCGGACTTTTGGCTTTGCTGGTTCAAAGTCTTTATGAGAAACTTCTGGAGGACAAGGTTAACTACTTTCCTTTTTATCATCTTTATGTGCAGCAATAAATTAAATTAAAACAAGACATGCTGTAAAAACATGAATTTACTTTCTTCTCATGTTCTCCTCTGTCACACTAACCAACTGCATGTCCTCTCTCACCACGTCCAGAAACCTCCTCTTTAGTCTTCTTCTCCTGCCTGCAGCGCCAGCATCCTTCTACCAGTAGATCCACTATCCCTCCTCTTCTTCACGGGTCAGAACCATCTCAATCTGTCCTCTCTGACTTTGTCTCCAGGACGTCTCACCTGGACTGTCCCTCTGATGTCTCCTTTCTAATCCTGTCCTTCCTCCTCACTCCCAGAGAACATCTGAACATCTTCATCTCTGCCTCCTGTCTTCTGCTCAGAACCACCATCTCTAAACCATCCAACAGAACTTCTCTCACCTCCATCTTGGTAACCTTTCCCTTCACTCCTGCTGCTGCTCTTCTGTCACAGATAACTCCTCACACTCTTCTCCACACACTCCACCCTGCCTGACTCGCTTCTTCACCTCCTCCACCTCCTCCTGCCTCCCTTTCATTCACACACATGTATTCTGTCTCGTTGCCTCTGACCTTCATTCCTCTTCTCTCCAGCGCGTACCTCCACCTCTCCAGGTTCTCCTCCACCTCCTCCCTGCTCTCACCACAGATCACAATGTCCTCCACCAACATCATAGTCAATGGAGACTCCTGCCTTACCTCCTCTGTCAGTCTGTCCATCACCATAACAAACAAGAGGGGGCTCAGAGCCCATCCTTGGTGCAGTCCCACCTCCACGTGAACTATCCATCACTCCTGCTGCTCACCTCACCTGTCATGCTGCTCTCAAACATATCCTGGACCACTCTAACATACTTCCTGTCACTCCAGACTTCCTCATGTAATCCCACAATTCCCTCCTCGCCACACTGTCCTTTACTTCCTCTAAATCCACAGAGACACAATACAACTTCTCCTGAACTTCTGTTCTTCTGCATCAGGACCCTCAGAGCAAACATCTCAGCTGTAAAGATCTTCATCGTGTGGATGACCATCAGCTGCTGCAGCTCTGAACATCAGCCTTGATCTTCAAAATTACCACCAGCACACTTTTCCTCAATTCCTCAGGCATCCTCTCTCTCTCTCCAAGACGGGGCTGAACAATCTAGCTACTACCCTCTCTCCTCCACACCTCCACCCCTCCACCCTCAGACATGTATTTCCTGTATATCTGAATAAGACCCTTTCCCTGGACAGGCTGCTGCTGTTAACAGTAAAAGCTACAAACACTAACATGTTATATTTGGACACTATTTAGGACAAAACGACATCTTCAGGGACAGAATCAGGCGACATTTAGTTTACGGGCAGCCGACTTGTGCAACCCAGCATTAAATTGTTTGCACTGATGACGCCTCGGCGCGGCCCTCACGGGTCGCATCAGGGGCGGTTTGGTCCTCTGGCCTGAGTTTGAGACACTTTATAGTCTTGTTAACGTCCACGGCTGTTTTTGTGTCTCGACCAGCTCGTGTGATTAAACCCATTTGTCCATGAGAGCAGAGTTTTAACGTCTGCAGCCAAACAAGAAGGGAGGAAAAGTGATCAGCATGGATCCATTTTCTCAACAGTTATGGCTTCCGATATGGAAAACCTACTAAAAGGAGGACATTCAGACCTCATTTAATTAGTGCAGATATTAGATTCAACTACGGCGCCGCCGTCAGATTACAACACCTTCTTTATCTGGACGTGATCGTGCCTGAAAAACAGAACTGTGAGGATGAGGAGGAGGAGGTTTGACACTAACGGCTTTGAAAGACAAATGATGAAAGTGAAGGACAGTTAACAAATCTGAGGCCGACCGCATACTTCCTGTTTATAAGTGCTGTGTTTTTTTTCCCTGTACACTGATCCACCACAACATTATAACGTTTGTTTTCTCGTCATAATGGTACCTGTCAGGAGGAAGTGGGAGATATTTATATCCAAAAAGGACAATGATGTCTTTTGATTATAAGATCTCCCTCCTCACTCACCAGTGCTTCCATGGCAACGCACCCCCCTACCTGAAAGATATACTCACCCCCTCTGACCTGCAGATCGTTTTTCTTCTATGTCTCTTATTTCGGGCTGTTTTTGCAAACTCAAGACACTCAAACATTCTTTAAAATTTGCCGACTCCTCTGTAAAGACAGAATGAAAGATTCTTTTTAAACCAGCTGTTTTTCAATCACACCTTGTAGGTGTGATTGTAGGTGTGATTGAAATCTTTTATTTAGAATCTGTGTGTCTCCCTGCTGTTGTGGAACCTGCTGCACACATGAACTTGTCTTGTCTTTGTTTAGCGGTACCAGTTCCAGAGCTGGAGTGGATTTCTGGACTGACTGGCAAAGCAAGGTTTAATCTTATATTTTACCTGAAAAGCCGGTGGGGGGGTATCAAAGGTTGTTATGTCTCTCATTCAAAAGCTACTTTACATGAATAAAGAGAGTAATTGAATATATAAAACCTCCATTTAGTGGATATCATGCAGTGAAGCACGTGAAAAACTGTTGGAACCATTTCCCCCCTTCCCGGGTTTGGAATGAGCCTTCAGTCCGGAGGCGTGGAAATGACCCGCGGTCATTACTGAACCACAACGGAGCCTCAAATTGAATATTACAGTAACGCCTTCATCTTTGGGCCATTTGCATAGAAATCTACTCGGTGGGTTTAAAGGGTGATCCGATCAGAAGTGTCTTCTGACGCTGATCCTTCAACAATCCTAACGCTTCCAATCTGGAGGTTGAGATAGTTCCAGTGTAGAATCTCTCTTTTTTTGATGCTTTAGTATCATTTTATTAAATATGCCATGAGGAATGTAACCCAGCTATTTCTCATTACACGGTCATTTGACATTGGATGTGTAAATAAAATATTAAAAGGCAGGATTGATTACGAGGCTATTTTTGCACAGAAATGAAAACTGGTGTGATTTAAAAACCTGCTGGTTTGATGTTCTCATCCACAGTCTGTGTTTTATCGATAGCAGGAGTCTCAAACTGATACTGATAGATAGACTTTATATAAAGGCCCAGAGGGGAAATTCAGTCGTTACAGGAGCGCCGACAAACAGACATTAGAAAGGTTAGAGAAAGTATGACGTATTGTATAATAACAAGTATTACAAATATATATATATATATATATATATATATATATATATATATATATATAGGGTGATATAACCGAGTCTGGGAGGTACTGAAAGGACCCATCTTTGTTTTGAATAGAACACAGACGATTATAACAGCTTCAGTTTCCTTTCGGAGGGAAACTTGTTCCGATGTTTCTGGTTCAGCTACATCAGCATCTTAGACTCCACTCTTGTAAACCGGTCGCATTAATAGTCCTCGTTCTACCAGCCGTGGTCACGGACCTCATTCAACCCCTTTAACCCGTAACGGAGGTTTCGGCGCCATCATTTCTCAACCGTTGGTCCAAATTTGGTGCGTTTGAATGAACTGCAGGAGTTCTGTCTTGTATTCGTTGTATTTCACTGACACTGTTTTTGTTTGTTTTTTAGATATAGAAAAACGAAACCCTGTTTCTCATCGAGGGACCGGGGTGAGCAAATACCTCGGAGATTTGATTAAGTTTGAAAAATATGTTTTTATTCACCCAAACTTTGCACACTTATTATAATGGGCCAAACAAAAACCAATGTGAGAAAGAAGAACTGTATTCATTTAACAGAACTTCTTCAGAGCCATACCATAACTTAACTCCCCTCCAGGGAGGCTTGGGTCTACCTCAGGTTCTCCTCCCAGTTGGACATCCAAAGTGAGGCATCAGGGAAGCGTCCTGATTAGATGTTGAACCACCTCAACTGACTCCTTTCCACGAGAAGGAACGGCGGCTCTACTCCTGTCTCAGCGCCGCACCGTATCTCTGAGGCTTAGCCCAGCCACCCTACAAAGGACGCTCATTTCAGCTGCTTGTATCCTTGACCTCATTCTTTCGGTCACTGCCCAGAGCTCATGATCATAGGTGAGGGTTGGAACGTAGATGGACCCATAAAATGAGAGCTTTGCCTTCAGACTACAGCGCCTGCATTACTGCTGACGCCGCATCGAACCACCTGTCCATCTCCCGGTCAATTTTACCATCACTCGAGAAGAAGACGGCAAGATACTTGAACTCATTTGGATGATGCAGCAAATCACCCCCAACCTGAAGGGGACAGTCCACCGGCAGAGAACCATGGCCTTAGATTTGTGGAGGACTCTCATTCCAGCCGCTTCGCACTCAGCTTCAAAACGGCTTCAGTCCTGAAGGTCACAGACTGATGAATCCAGCAAAACTGCCTCATCTTCAAACAGCAAATTTGCAATTCTGAGCTCGACAAACTGGACACCCTCCCCACCTGCACCTTGAGATCCATGAATAACTAGAACAGGGACAACCTTGGCGGACACACTACAAACGTGTCTGACTTTCAGCCAAGCTTACGGAACACAAACCCTCACTTTGCCTCTACAGGGACCAGATGGTTTCTAGTAATGGGCCCGCGGTACCGCCCACACGACTCCCCAGGGGACACGGTCATAAGCCTTCTGCAAATCCACGAAGCACATCTAGACTGGATGGACAAATTACCATGACCCAGCAAGCAAGCCTGCCAGAGAAAAAAAAGTTGGTCCACTATTCCAAAACCGGGACGGAATCCACATTGTTCCTCCTGAAACTGAGGTTGGACAATCTGTCCGGGTCTCCTCCATGTCAGATATTATAATTATTATAATCAAACTATGATTTTATCATTGAGCTGTCCAGGGATTTGATTCAATCATTTATTTGGCAAATCCTTAGATCTAAATCAAGTCTTTGATTCGGTTTGAGGTTCTTGATGTTTTCTCAGGCATAAACAGATACGGGAATGTTGGAATCTCAATACACAGAACCTGCATTCAATTCTTGGAAGTGGTCAGCACCAACATTTACCAGGGTGCTGAACTGTTAAATAATATTCTGGAAGATTTTTCAATAAATCTGATGACATCAGCAAACAGGCAGCTCAGTAGGTTAAACGCATTTTGAGAAAACTGACAGCCCTGATCTCCTGCAGGAATCAATTTAAGGTCATACGGAAACAAAACTCTGCAGGAAATCAGCAAACTCTAGAATTTCTTTGAGGATGTCGGCAATGGTTCAGTGCCTGAGGGGGAAAGACGCCGGTGCTGAACCTGAGAGAATTCCACTAGAGTAGTTCCTGTTAGCAGCTGCAACGATCAAACACCATCAACGCACACGTTCAATTAAAACGAATAACACTGCAATAACGCCGAGACACAACACAAGCCCCTGTAGCAACTGTCAAACCAACCGCCTCCCTCCTGTGGTTGGGCTTTGGGTGTGATTAAAAAATAATAATCATTAGGCCACATCTGCTCAGCATCAACCAGCTGCACAGAAACATAAAGTGGAAAAAATAGGCTTTACATGAGGCTGGGTCAGAGGTCAACCTTTAACCTTTTATATCACAAAAACAAAAATTAAATACATTCAACAATCCAAATAGTTGGTTTCAACAGTTAGATCGATAATGAAGAAGTTTAAAGAGACTGGAGATGTTAGACATCAGTGTGGAAGAGGACATGTCTGCAAACTGACCTCAGACAGTGTGAGGACGATGGTTAGTCTGGCAGAAGACTCTCCTAGGATTACAGCTAGAGAGGTCAGAGGTCGGCTGAATCTTGGGGTCAGAAAGTCTCCCTAACCACCATCAGATGGCGCCGACACCAACACCAGCTGTTTGTGAGGGTAGCAAGAAAAAAGCCTCTGCTGTCGTCAACACACAAGCTAACGCTGCTACAAGCTAACGCTGCTACAAGCTAACGCTGCTACAAGCTAACGCTGCTACAGTTTTACAAACAACTCTGGGACTTTCTCTGGAACAAGGTCAGAGGTCAGATGAGACCAAAGTAGAGCTTTATGGAAACAAACATCTAAGATGGGTGGGAACTAGCAAGAAAGACATACTTTGAGAAAAGTCAAGAATGGTTCAGAGGTCACAGAATAAAGGTTCCGCCAAGACCATCCCAGTCACCTGACATAAACCCAACAGAACATCTGTGGGAGGTGATTCAGAGGAGAGTCCATAAGCCTGGACCTCAGAACCTGATCAGCTATAGATAAAGACATTTTTTGTTTTTATTTTACTCATTCCTATGAAGGGTGTGAATAATAATAATTATTAGGGTACTGTATGCTGATAGAGATAGATCTTATCCCATGTTGGTTTTTGATCACTATAGGTAGAAGGACCATTGATGAAGTCCTATTCAATTACAGGGAATTTTTTTTTTTTTTGGGGGGGGGGATTATAACGTGAGGACTTACTGAACAGAATCATACAATTTCATTCAACCCAAAACAGTCTGATGGATCACATCCCATGCTGCTTTTTGGTCCTGCTCATGAGCTGACTAAGATGCTGAACTCCTGGGGATCATGGAGGAACCAGATAATATTTCTTCAGATCCAACACTTGTTGTGTCTAAGCTGTGTGTGTGTGTGTCTACTTATAAAATGGGTCTCCCCTAAACTTCCAGTCCGTGGATCAGACAGAGATGTTCTTCTCAAACACCTCAGGGTGCAGCGCAGCTTTGAAGGACTTAGAGGGTTAGGAAGGAATCCAAAGAACCAAAACATGTGGTGCCTTCAGAGAAATTTGTGAAATCAGCTCTAACACCAACAACCAGGGCGCGTGGGTTGGTGGGGGGGTTTAAATCTTACTGTGGACACCCCTTTTGCTGCTCCACACTGAACAAACACACAGCTTTTGATCTCTAAATCTTTAGAGCACAAGAATAAAACCTTAACAAAAGTCTAAATGTGGTCTAGTCTGCAGTTAAACTGCTGAGTCAATGTCAAATAAGGTAAACGGAGTCATTTATGAAGTAGTTGCATTAGATAATTGTTAATTCTGTCAGCTATATTTAAATAACCTCAAGTTAAGCCTCAACTGAATTAATAATCCAGAATTAACTTCAAAAATATCCACAATTATCAGGTGTATTTACAACACCTTGGTGTCTGTGGACAGGTAAGACCCAAAATCAATCATTTTCAGTAAAGTGTGTGAGTGATCTGTTACTATGTATGAGTAATATAACTATCTGTCGGTAATCGGTTACTATGTGTGAGTGATCTGTTACTATGTATGAGTAATCTAACTATCTGTGGGTAATCCGTTACTATGTGTGAGTAATCTCTTTCTATGTGTGAGTAATCTCTTTCTATGTGTGAGTAATCTCTTTCTATGTGTGAGTAATCTCTTTATATGTGTGTGTGATCTGTTACTATGTATGAGTAATCTAACTATCTGTGGGTAATCCGTTACTATATGTGAGTGATCTCTTTCTATGTGTGAGTAATCTCTTACTATGTGTGAGTGATCTGTTACTATCTGAGTAGTCTGTTACTATGTTTGAGGATCTGTTACTATGTGTGAGTGAATTGTTACTATGTGTGAGTGATCTGTTACTATGATTGAGTAATCCGTTACTATATGTGAGAGTAGTCTGTCACTATCTGAGTATATATATATTTTTTTATACATTTTTGGCTAGGGGCAAATGTATAGCCTGTGAGGAATTACTAAACAGGATCATGTTATTTCATTCAAACAAAAACGAGGGTCAAAGTTTTTCTAAAAAAATGCATTACCAAAACCTTGAAGAGATTTTACTTTAGTCTGATTTTTTTCAACTGATTAAAAACAAGTCCGACAAAACAATTTATAATTTTATGACAAATTTAGAGTGTCTTAGATATTAAGATAAGAAAAAAAATAGACTCTTGTGACGGTCTGAATATTCCCGTCTGTATCAGTGGTGGGTTTACATGGTGAGCCTGATTCCGAAAAGACGTCTGATGGGGAAGAAAACGCTGCATGTAAAACGCTTTCCGAATTAAATTTCATTCCTTTGCAAGGACGTAGTGACGAAAAGTCACTCCCGCCACGTTGGCTGTCGACACCGAGTCACTGAAGCATTATCGCCACCTTATGAACAGGAATGTGGATCGTCTTGTGTGAAATCGTTTCCGATCATCCGATTCATCGGTGAGTCGATGCGTGTAAACACCGGGTCGGAAATTGCATTTCCGAAAGGAGGAACGTCCCACGTAAACCCGCCTTCTGAGTCCCCACACCGACCTCTTCACCCCGTTCACCAACCGTTTCTATCAACCTCATCTTTTGTTACAGACTGTAAGCTCCTCCCCCTCCCTGTGCGATGACATCATCCACCATGTTCTGTAAACACTTTTTTCAAACTTGTCTCCATGGTTAATTTTCTCTGCCATTTCTGTCAGTTATTCAAACGTAATTATCATATTTTCATTCTGACCCTTTTACTCTTTTCCTTTTATCTCCCCCAATTCATTAGAAGCCCAGAAGAAGCCACTCGAAAAGAAGTGACTGTTCATCAAACTCCAAAACGTAGATTTGTCTCTGCGGCGCTCGGGGACGTGATCCAGGTAGATCCGTCCGTCGTAAGAAAGCTCCGAGGAAGACTCCGGGTGATTATTTCTTTTTGGAGCATAAGTAGAGAAAACCGTC
Source organism: Lophius americanus (assembly GCA_037951165.1). Taxonomy (NCBI): domain Eukaryota; kingdom Metazoa; phylum Chordata; class Actinopteri; order Lophiiformes; family Lophiidae; genus Lophius; species Lophius americanus. Next base: position 450,554 of record JBBDHG010000119.1, read on the forward strand.
GTATCGGGTTCATCTTTGAAGAAGTCAGATTTATTATCTGGGCTCTCCTGGAGGCGTGAATGTCAGCAAATGCCAATCGCTCTTCTTCACACCGCACTAATTGAACACAGACACACTCTGGTGGTCTCAGGTGTTCAAACAGAACTGAAGGCCCAGGCTGCTGTTGGTTCCATTAAACACGGTCATTTGAGATAAAGGTTCAGGAGAATTCCAGTGTATTTGACAGAAAAGAACAAATGACTGGGCCCAGTTTCAGTGGGTCATTTGTGCTGAGCCCACTGAGAGTTCTACTTAACTGGTGCCACATGAAGCATTGTTTTGGATTTCTGGCTGAGCTCTCACCGACCCTGTGGAGGAGCTCATTAGCAGCTATTTACCAGAACCAACACTACAACAGGAATGCTATAGAGCGCCGGTTCCCAAAGACCGGGTCGCGGCCCAAAGGCGGGTCGTAGGAGATTTTACTTGGGTCGCCAAATACACACGATATGACGGGAGGGGGTGACACATTCTGAAATTTTAACTCTGAATTGTAAAAGATAAATATTAAATCTGAATGTTAAAAATTAACCTAGTGATAAATGTTAAATCTAGATGTTAAATATACATTTTTAAACCTACATTTTGAATCTAAATGTTAAACATTAATTGTTGGACACATTTTAAATCTAAAAGTTAACTTTGAATTGTAAAACTTAAATGTTTGATCTAAATGTTAAATATGTAAAACCTACATTTAAAAGTCAATGTTAATTGTTTGAGATAACATTTTAAATCTTAAAGTTAAATATAATTGGTCAGACTAAATGTTAAATGAGAATTATTAAACCCACATTTTAAATGTTAAAATGTAAGAAGTTTAATTTGTTAACCTATATTTTAAATGTAAATGTTTAATATTGTTAGATATGAATGTTAAAATTTAAAGGAGCATTGTTAAACCTACATTATAAATCTAAATGCTTATGAATTGTTACGCATAAATGTTAAATCTGAATTTTAACTTTATATAGTGTACCTGTGTTTACGATCCATCGGGCCGAATCTGGAAAACTGAAATATTGTGAAGTCTAAACCAGGAATAAACCCCTGACTTACAAACCTTTTGTTCCTCTTCCAGCCTGTTATTTATTTTAGTCTACTTTTAAATTAAATTCTGGTTTCATCTCACACTTTTCAGCTCCTTTTGTATTACAATCAGAAAAAACACGATGGGCCCGGTTCATCAGACATATTCATTCTCACATTCAAAGTACGAAAATAAAATTACCCGCTGTCTCGCCGCAAAATGAGTGAAGAACCGTTGTATTTATTCAACGTTCCTCTCTGGGGTCACGGACCACCGCTGAACGAGAAGCTCTTGAAGTTCAGACACGGAGGATGAAGAGTATACGCGATAGGCACCAATTATCTAACAACACAATTTAAGTTCAAGAGGCCATCAAATTTCAAACTGAATCAGAAAAGCCCAACTTGTTTTCTTGCCAGTTAGAGATTCAGAGGAAGAAAAAAATGGGATCATCTTTGGAGGTCGATCAATTCTGTGGTGACTTTTAGTGGAAGTTTTCTGTTTCAGTTTGAAGATTCTTTTGTCTCTCTGTTTGGCGTCTTCTGATTCTGCCTCGTCACACACCTGTCTTCCTCCCCTGACTGATTGTCTCTCTGCGTTAGCGCCACACAAACGGACACTTTGACAAACTCATCCAGGATAAAGACTTTCTAGAGTCTCCGCTGGAGGTGCTGAATTCTGGACGGGATAACCGCCTAATCATACCTGTCACAGTATCACACCCAAGGTGTGATGTCATCGAATGCGCCGTATGGCAGCCAACAGAGTAGAATATGGACTTTGTTCGTGTTGACACCTTAAAATCACTGAACTCTTCCCACGCCTCCAAACAGAAACCTCCCACGTCAGTCAGCGCAGAGTCGTGGTCAGAATAATTAAAAAACAAATTACTGTAAAAATACAAACTGAAGACCCAAATATTAACAGCAGGCTACTGTTAAATTTTACAGCATGATACAGTAGTTACTTTCTTTTTCAGTTACTTTGAGTCTCATCGGGGCAGATTGATGGAAAAATCGTCGTATAATATTGTAATTGAAAATATTTTTATTCATGCTGGAAAATAATAACGGAGAGTTTTAAATTGATTTTACCGTTAAACCTATTATATTAAGTACTGTAATTTTTTACGATAATAATATTATAGATATATAGAGATTTCAGCTGGTAAACCGTTAAAAAAAATGTATTTTACTATAATAGAATTTTACAGTATTTTACACTAATAATTATAGTAATAAGCTGTAGTTTAAGTTTACAGAAGGTATACTGTAAAATAATGCGCTTCTCGCAACTGTAGCTGCTGTACTGTAAATTTATTCTGTGTACTGTACTTTTTCCACACCAGCGCATGAAGTCATGCAAACTCGTTTATTTCTATTCCCTCTCTTTTACAACCTGGCAGAGTTTTGGGTAAGCTGCATCTGAAGATGATGATGATGATGATGATGATGTCTGTGTTTTCTGTTGTCTAAATCTGTGCTTCATACATGAGACTTAATCACAGAAAAATGAGAAATATTTCCTTTGTTCTTGTCTGGACATCACATCTAAGTAAGGATGTTGGACATGAAGCACATTGTTTGCAGGAACCCAGAAACGTCTCGTGGAGGTTTAACTCGTTGTCCGTCTCAGTGATGCTGCAGAAAAAACACTTTTCCGCTGCTCAGCTGGATCCCGCCACACAACAAAGGCTTTCCCGGCGGTCCCTCCTCCCAAGCTAGGGAAATCTCCGCGCACTCGCAGATAAGTGCTGTTGGCTTAAACCCAGCCGGAAAACAAACATAACGGCGATCCCTCACCGACGGCGAGGAGCGAGGAGCGGACTGACAGACGGGACGTGAGTAAACTCAGAAGTCTGGGCTAGAACCTCGCAGCAGCCATGTTTGATGCATCTGAGATGAGGCAGAGCAGCGAGGCAGAATGGATCCAACTAAAAACACAAGCTGGCAGGAAGCCGTGGTCGGCCGCTGGGGTGGAAGTGAATAACAAAGCTCCCGTTAAAGTTTTCTTTACGCGAGTATTTAACGGTTTTAAACCGGTGACCCGGAGCGTCTCCTATGGTTTCACCGCATTCTCTCGGCCCGGTATGTTTTCTAGTCTGTGTTTACAAAAGCGTGAAACGCCTTGTTGTTATTTGTGTACCTTCTGGATCAGGATCAGTGAAGAACCAAACGGATTCAGATATCACGCCGGTAGTCATTATTATTCATCAGCGCCAACTGGGACAGTTTGAACCGTGTGAGCGGGTCAGTTTAAAAACAGGTGGGATGAAATGAGATGAAGAAATATGACAGCAGCAAATAAATACGTTGATGAACCGGATAGGAAAAAACCTGAGGCTCGACGCCGGTGACGTCAGACGCCGTCAGGTGACGTCAGGCGACGTCAGGTGCCGTCAGACACCATCAGGTGACGTCAGATACCGTCATCTTGGCGTCCAGCACGTCTGCTGTGTCCGCCGATTTCATGAATCATTTTGAAATGTCCTACCCACATAGACCTCAGAGCGAGAAAGAACTGGATTGATTTTGGGAAAAGTCAGTTTTATATTTCATACATTAGGCTGAACTTTCCTTGAAAAAACTCAAAAAACGTTTCATGGATCATTTTCAAATGTTATGCTCACATAGACTTCAATAAGAGGAAGAACTGGGTTGATTTTAGGAATGGCTGGCTCCCCCTAGTGCATATTTCCGACACTAGGGGGAGCTATATCTCCAAAAGTTTCCTGGCCATAATTTCTAACCTGGGGATTGCTTTTACGATGCAGGGGATTAGGGGCTTTGAGGGGATATAGTCTCGTTGTCGGGGACGACGGCGTAGGTGAACATATTTAAATTAACATTCTGGGAATACGGCCCCGTCTCAAATCACTGGTGTCCTCGTCTCTCTGCTCGTTGCTGGCGTGGTTCTCACGTTGGTGTTTTACTCCCCCTGTCTGACGGGGAGTCACTCTGACCCTCTCAGAAATGAGATGCAGCAGGTTTTTTTAATGCGGCCGCCGCGCCGCAGAGAGTCTGCTTGTTACAGCTGTCAGTCAGCTGAAGCAGTTCCACACCTGTAATCTTAGTTTCTGCAGTTTTCAGCCAATTTCTGTCGACGGAGCCGAGAGCAAACAGCCGGACTGGAAGGGAAAAATGACACCCGACTCCACCACCGAGTATCTGTGGGGTCGTAATGAAATCTTAATGCCGAGGAGAGGGGTTTCATTTCCCGGAGAGGAAAACCCTTGCAGGGGATTATTGGCATTTATTAACAGAGAATTCTCAGCCTCGTGTTTATCGGTTTTAGGTTTATTACTTTGTGCAAAATGTTCGTTTGTTTCTTGGTTTATTTGGTTTTGGTTGATCTTTCTTACTTTGAAGCTCTATTCTGGTTTTACTGTTTCCTGTTTTATTTTGAAATTGTCTGACTTCATGTTTTTCTGATAGCTTTACACTTCGATTGTTTTATTCCCAGTTTCTGTACTTCCCCTGTCCTAGAACCATTAAGACTCCCATTGAGTCTACAATTCAAGTTATTTAATCGTCTTTACAAATCAACAACACATTTTTACAGTGTGTGATTTGTATTAGTGGTAAAACGCTGCAGGAATGTCAGATTTGTGTATCTGAAGCTTCTGCTCTGCGTCTGTCTGAGTCCAAACTCTCGTTCTTCAAAGTACAAGGAAAAACTTAACACCTATTTTAACCCTTTGATGTCCTGCTCAGTGGTTTGGTTGAGCTCATTTTGAGTCTTTATTTCTTATTGAAAAATGTAATTGAACCTGTTTATTATACGACCCTTTGGCAGCATAGACATGCGAAAGAACAAGGGGTCCGAGGATGGAGCCCTGTGGGACACCGCATGGTAAAGGGGGCACCGAGGAGTCTTATTCGGTATGTAGAATTATTTTTACCAATTTAAAGCATGTGAGGATTTACATAAACAGAAGTATGTAACTTTATGCAACCAAAAATGTCTCAACCAGTTAGAGTTGTCTGAAAAATATCCTTTACCAAAATGTTCAACGAATCCAAAATCGATAATTGTCCATGAAATACAAAACTATATCATGAAAAAGTCGGACATTTTTTAAAATTTTTGAAAGCATTCTAGACCAAACAATTTTTAATTTCATTAAATTTACAGTGTTTAAGTTATTAATTTAATAATTTGTCCATGTTTTTTTTCTTGGTGAAACTAAAAGGTTAAGAAACTACATCTGTCACCCCTCAACAACAAGGGTATTTCCCTGAAAAGCACCCAACCCACGGCGTTGTACCGTCAATCCCCCTGATTGGACCCCTCAAACTAAAGGTGACTCATTCATAATCTCAAACAATCCATACTGGAGCAAAGGCATTTAGATCTGGGTGGGTGTGAAATAACAAAAATGATCCATGGAACAGTTTTTAACAGGTTATGGGTAAAGACTAATAAAATTAAGTTAGAATTCATTTCTACGTATTTCTCACAAACAAACGGGATTTTCTCGTCTCATCGCTGAGTGATATTTCGACGTATTCACAGAAAGAACACCGGCGGAGCGGAACCCGTCCACCGCCTCTCCGTCTGTCTGTTGGCTGTTCCGGGCGGCGAGCTTGTTGTGAGGCGGCGGTCTGTGCTCTGAGTTTTGATGCTTCCGCTGCTTATCGTCGCCGAGGCTCCAGGCAGGAAGTGAAGTGTTCTTAATCCTGTTAAGTGTGAGCCAGCGGTGCGTGTCGTACATTATGTTCAATATCAAACATGCTGCAGACGGAACTCCAAGGGAATTCTACAGTACAAATATAGTCAGCGTTTTATTGTGTGTGTTTGTGTAACTTTTTCGTAGTTCGATTTTTAGTTTGAAAAATCGATATCAAAAAGCGAAAAGAATGTTTGTTTGTTTTTTTTTATATGTAATTTTTTTTTAGCTCCAAAAATTAAAATGACCAAATTTCGATGAGAAAAAAAATATTACCTGTATGACGCCCTCCTTCTCATAAACCCCGCCCTCCATCTCATAAACCCCGCCCTCCATCTCATAAACCCTGCCCTCATTGGTCCCTAAACAACCACATCGAGTCTCAGAAAGAAGAAAGCACCGACCATCTTCCCCTTGATTTCTAGAGATTTTATTGTTTCATAATTATATGGAAATACAGGGAAATTGAATAATTTAAAAAATAAAAAAAAAGTCTTTAATTTTTGTACTAAAAAAAAAGAAAAAAAAACTTCTTCCAAGAGTCGTATCTGAAACAAAAATGTAAATACCAGTGAAACGGCTCTTTTGCTCCGTGGTTATAAAGCTGTGGAACATTTTTATTCATGGGGACAGAGATGGAATATAACTGTATGAGTTGGGGGGGGGGGGAAGGCGAGTGGAGTTTTTTTGGATTGATGCTGACAGTTCGCAGATGGATGAGCAAATAAACAGGAAGGGGGGGGAAAAAAGCTGCATGGATGAGACCGGAGGAGAGATGCGTCTCAGAACACCTTTATATGTCACAACAGAGGTCCATGTGTGAGACAAAGAGAGGCTGATGGATGGTCTTGTCTCTGCAGCCAGGGGTGTACAGGGACTGCAGAGCCCCAATCTATATGTTGCATGAGGGTCATGGGCGGGGGCGGGGGGATGTGATCGATCGACGAGGTTCACGTCCCCCAAAGAGCGAGAGAGTCAGATTAATGGCTAGAAACAGATGCAGCAGGAGACGGGTGGGTTTGACCGACGGATCAGCAGAGGGCGGCAGGAGGAGCTGAGACCGTGAGGAGCAGAGGGAAGGAGAAGATGAATGCAGAGGTAGATGAAGAAATGATTTGACTGAGGGGGAGGAGAAATAAAACCAAAACATCCGGGGTTCAGAGTTATGCTTTCTGTGTTGGTCGTAGTAAAAGAAACACGTAAGGATTTTAACTAAAACTATTTACCACAATAAGTTCCAAATTTTAAATCTAACCGTTATATGTAAATGTTAAAAAAAAAAAGACTTAACTGTTATATCTTAATGTTGAATATGAATATAAATGTTGAATCTGAATAAATCATAATTTAACTGTTATATCTAAATTTTTATTTTGAATATAACAGTTGTATTTAAATTTTAAATCTAAATGTTGGTAATAAATGTTAAATCTTAATCTAAGTGTTATATCTGCTGAATAGTATTGTTGAATCTAAATGTTTTAGAAAATATACAAATTTCTATTGATGTTAGTGGAAGTACCAAAAAAGGTGATTTTAAGAAAACATGTAACTTTACCGAATGTCTCAACAACAAGCTAAGAATGTCGAGATTTTATTTGTGTACGTCCGCTGACGTCAGCATATTCTCTAAACATTTAAGTTCCACAAGATTTAGATTTTAAATTTGGAGCTAAGTGTAAAAATGTTGCTGATAAAATCAGAATGTTCTGCTTTTAAAAACGGTGCCCCACATTTCTAAGTACAAGCATCTCAGATGATGTAGTGAGGACTCCTTACTACAGCTAATGATCGGGTCACATCTTATAGTTCCGATGTGTCTCCATTCCAGAGAAGGATCATCATTTGTTGTCAACACTGGAAATAAAAGCGCAGAAATGGGTAAATTCGGTAAATCCTGTATTCCAGATCTGTCCCTCAGACATGCAGAATAATGTAACACATCTTTGTCAAAGCCTCTCCTCTCCTCTTCTATCCTCTCCTCTTCTATCCTCTCCTCTCTTCTCCTCTTCTCTCCTCTTCTATCCTCTCCTCTCCTCTTCTCTCCTCTCCACATTATTCTCTTATTCTTTCCTCCTGCTCCGCCGCTAGAGTTCAAGTCTTTAATCTCCGGCTCGTCTTTTTCGCTTTATTCAAAGCTGTTATTTTTCTCAATGTAAGATTATCTCATGTATATAATTTCACCTATACACAGCATGTCTTCATCATCATCATCATCATCAACGAATGTGTAATCAAGTCCTCCAACACCTCATTATCATCAAAGGGCTGATGAAGCATTCACACCTTCTCCCTTCACAGAGCGCAGGTTTCTGCTTCAACATCCGACATGAAGTTCACACAGGAGATAAAGACGTCGCTCAGATTCTTCACTCATGTCTCCTTTTTGTTTTCAGGAGTGTGTTAGAGTGGTCCGGGATATGAATGACAGCGGTGAGGTGAGCAGTAGGAGGGATGGATGGGTTCAAGGTGGAGGTGGGACTGCACCAAAGATGGGCTCTGAGACCCTTCTTGTCTGATTTGGTGATGGACAGACTGACAGAAGAGGTCAGCCAGCAGGAGTCTCATGGACTATGATGTTGGTGGAGGCATGATGGAGTGGTGGGAGAAGAGTGTGAGGAGTTATCTGTGACAGAAGAGGAGCAGCAGGAGTGAAGGGAAAGGTTTCCAAGATGGTGGTGAGATCAGTTCTGCTGGGTGGCTCAGAGACGGTGGTTCTGACCAGAAGACAGGAGGCAGAGATGAAGATGTTCAGATGTTCTCTGGGAGTGAAGAGGAAGGACAGGATCAGAAAGGAGGCATCAGAGGGACAGTCCAGGTGAGACGTCCTGGAGACAAAGTCAGAGAGGACAGATTGAGATGGTTCTGACCCGTGAAGAAGAGGAGGGATAGTGTATCTGCTGGTAGAAGGATGATGGAGATGGAGCTGCAGGCAGGAGAAGAAGGGCGACAGAGAGAGGACATGCAGTTGGTTGGTGTGACAGAGGAAGATGATGAGGACAGTGGGAGGTGGATCATTCTGACCCCTTTGGACCGCCTTATTAACTGCCACTAGAAGAAAAGAGCTGAAGCCAGAAATAACTTTGCGTTTAACGAGAACATGGCGTTACCATTTAAGGCAGCAGCTCAGCTGCACGAGTCCGAAAGCCACGAAACCAGGATTTATAGAACCTCTGCTTTAACACCTGATTGGACACAAACTCGCTTTGGAGGAAAGGAATTGGGTTTACGGGGAATGAGGTTTCCCGTGTCCCGTGATTAACTGCAGCGCCGCGCTCAGGCGGCATCTCCAGAGTAGATTCCGGCGGTGGAGAGGCTGAAACACGACGAACAGTTTCTCTGTGAAGCCTTCCAGATTGATCCGAGGAGAACCCAACTCGGAGTTGATCAGAACCAATCCCAGGCAGCTGTCCGAACCAGAATTAAAAAACGAACAGAATCGTTTCTCAGTAGGTTTTTCTTTTTTTCCCTCTTCTGGCACATCAAACACGTAATAAAGCCGATTCGGCGCCGTCAGCTGACGGTGTGTGGTTCTGAGCGTGTGTGGTTCTGAGCGTGTGTGGTTCTGAGCGTGTGTGGTTCTGAGCGTGTGTGGTTCTGAGCGTGTGTGGTTCTGAGCGTGCTGCTGCAGGGGAAGTGTGTGAGCGCGCTCCTGAGTGTGTGTTTCAGAGCTGCTTGAGTATGTTGTGTATTCTTCTGGCGTTGTGTTGCAGAGATTGTGCGTTTGTTCCGACCCATTCAGGGTGTGTGTGTGTGTGTGTGTGTGTGTGTGTGTGTGTGTGTGTGTGTGTGTGTGTCTCTTAAATGAAAGCATGTTCGTATTAGTGGACATATTGCATGTATGATCTCCAGCCCACAGGACAGTGTGTGTTTGTGAGGCGGCTTCACCGACATGACATATAAATTATTCATAAATTGTTATTTATTTAAAACATCAGAAGCCTTCACGCAGACATGTGACCACACACACACTCTCTCACACACACACACACACACAAAAACCTCTATGTATACATATAGCTTGAGATCATTATATGCCTGAAAAAGAAGATATTATCGAATCCTCATCCCGATAACTCAAAAACTGTTTCATGGATCATTTTCAGATTATAGACTTTAGTGCGACGATGGATTTTGGGAACGATCAGCTGCATATTTGCACCACTAGAGGGAGCTTTACTCACCAAAGCACTGTTTTTAGGCCTTAGTTTCTCAAACGTTGGTCTGATTCAGTCCAAATTTGGTTGATAAGCATCGACTCGAGATATATTTTGTACAATCATACAGTATTTTACTTTTATAGCTCATTTTAGTCCTTAGAAGGAGCCGTTTGATTATTATACATATATTTAACCCTAATCCTTCTTTTTAATTCTTTTTTTATTGAACTTTTTGAATAATCAGTGGGACATAATTGAACAAGATAAATGATCTTAGACATAAATACACATATAAATACATTCCAGCCTACAGCTGGAAGATTCAGGGTTCAGTTTCAGCTGAGAACCTCGTCCTAACAGCTGACCCACGACCCTGAAAAATACATTTTTGAGTTATTCTTATTGTTAATCATTGATTAAATCTTCATTTATTTTTTTTAAATCTCTTATTTTATATTTTTTTCTCAAAAACTTTTTGTCCTTATTCTCGTTTTTTCAGTCCACAGTAAAACGGTGCAATGATGTCACTCATCTTTTGGGACGATGCTATGCTAGCGATGCTTTTGTTTCATTGGGAGGAAAACAAAAGTTCCATTAAAACATGTTTGTTATTAGGTTACATGAAACCTTCAAACCAATTATTACGCTTGATAGCTTTTCTGACATGACTATAAAACACAGATTAACCGGCCCGTGTGGACCTTCTTTATGACGCTCGCTTTTATTACTAAGCTAATGAGGATAAAATACTCTCATTAAAAAATAATCATTCTGCCAGTTAATGACAGAGACTTTATGAAGACACTGATAGCAGAGAGAGAGAAAAAACACAAACATGTGAGGAAGCGAAAAGAGAAGAATGAACTGAAACAAGAACCGCCCAAATCAACCAAAAAGAGTTTTCTAACTTATTTATATCCACTCAACTCAATTTAACACTATGAATCAATTCAAGGAGATGTATATTTTGTATATTTATTTCATTTTTTCTGAAATCAGAAAAACTACTTAACTGTATTTATCTTCATCATTGAGTCACTATGGGATGTGATCCTAGAACAGACTGATGACATCATAGAAATAGTTAGATAATCTCAAAGCAGTCTTTAGTGACTCAACCTAAGAGTCACTTTTAACCCTTTTGTGGCGTCAGTAAGAAAATAATATGGTATTGGTTTGGGACATTTATCAATTCAATATTTTAGAAACTCTAAATTGAGCATTAAATGTTAAATCTTTTGGTCGAGCAGGTTTTTTAATCAGTGAAAAACAAACGAGAATTCTTTCACGATGAAAAATAGTCAGTCTTAATTAAGTTAGCTCAAACTTTTGGTGAAGCACGTTTGTTTTTTATTAGGAATATTATTAGAGCCTTATTAAACTTTACATAATTCTGCTTGTTAAGTCTTCACACTTTAATTTGCCAAAGAAAAAAAACCCTAATGATCAAATATGTTGGTCGGATTTAGTCCAAATTCTGGTTCACATGAATCGACTGGAGATCCATCTTGAACAATCATGCAGTATTTTACTCACAGTTCATACTTTACTCCCTAGAGGGAGCCGTTCTGCAGCAGACCTTTAAAGTGTGTTTGTTGTTTACCATTTTTGCAGAGAAAATGAACTAAAGCAGTAAATTAACCGGCGACACAGTTCAACACCGAAGCGCCGCTGAACGCCGATTCAGCGATGCTCCATCAGACGAGTTTACTTCGTGAGCATGACCTCAATTATGTCTCCTGTTTCATTTACCCTTTACGGAGCAGAAGTGTAATATCTTTCCCCGGAAAATATTGGCATTATTCATGTCTCCCCATTAATCTGCCTCGCCAGTCCGCGGCGCGTCCGCAAGGTGGAGAGTGATGGGACTGAACGCAGACAGAAGAGATAATGATTGGTGGCGGTGTTTATTTTTAATTAAGCTGATGCCCACTCTCAAAAGAATCCTCAAATAATTCACCAGGACCCTGATGTGCTGAATGAAACCAGAGAAGGAATCTATTAGTTCATTGAAAGAAGCTCCGGACTATTAACCTTCAGAATAAACGTTGAAGATGTCCTGAATGCATCATGTGTGACATGTCAACATCCACCCGGCTTCACTTTAACCGCCTGTCCTGTGCAGGAACCCATCCCGGGTCAGGGATCGGTTCTCCCTGACGGTACTGCGTTCTCCAGTTGCTTTGCACTTGTTGTTAAATTGATGACGTTGCTTGTGTTTTGTCTATTTGCAGTTTTTTTCTTAAGGCGAGGCACGTTTGCCCCCTGTGGACCAGCGTATTTCTGACCGCTGGGACCACCCTATTAACTTCAAGCATGACCACCATTGGACGAAATGACCTGTCAAAGCCACACATATCTATGCATTTAACAAGAAATGGTGTTCCCATTTCATTTAGCGCCTCAGCTCTGCTGCACGAATCTAGTAAAGCCTCAAAGCAACGATTTATTGAGCCTCCGCTTTCACGGCCGGGTTACTACATCCACAGAGAAGCTCATCAAGAGGAAAGAGTGCAGCGGAACAATGAACACGGACCTGTGAAGCAGCACAGAACCTGTAGATACACAGAATTCTTTAATAAATATATATATATATATTGACCTTAATTGACAGCGAATGTGAAGTTACATCACCGCAAGAAGATTAATCTCCAAGGTTTTCTCTCAAGGTCATGTAAGGTCGTGACACTTTCAGATGAATCAGTGATGCGTTGGGTTTGAACCGACTCCCTCTGAGTTGGACTGAACCCCGGGCCTGACCCGCCCCACTCCTGCTTCATGACGTGGAACGGTCATACTTATTTGTTCCCATGGTTTCACCTGAACATTTCTCAGAACTGACATTTCCTGCAAACATCATCTTGTTTTTCACTCGGTTTATGTGCTGCTTGTTGCCTCTGTGAATTATATTGGATCAGTACATGAGCACAGCCATCGTCTTCTTAACTGGCCTGACTAAAGGCAACAGAAGAACATTTTGTCTGGAAGGAGGAGAATTAGGCAACTTTGACAGGAGCCACATATAAAAGCGTATGAAGCTCAATCCTGGAACAGCTAGAGAGACATGAGTTTTTAAATAGATGCTTGAACACTGGCAGAGATCTTGTTGACCTCGGCACCCGAGTGCCGGTCTGCTGCAGCAATTAGGACCTGGATATAAGTGAGAGGCCCATCCATTCCCACATAAAACGAGTCGCAGTAATCCAGCCGAGAAGTGATGAAAGTGATAAAAGCATAAGTGAAGTAACTGTAACACTCTGGGGGAAACACAACCAGGTGGACTGCAGACCAGCGGAGATAAGGAGGGAAATCCTGCTCAAACATGTGAAACTAAAAACAGAAAACGGGTCTGCTTCAGTTACCTTTAATCACAGGATTTCCTATCCTTTTTATTTTACTAATTTGTTTATAAAAGGGTTCTCATAATTCTGGAGGTCGCTAGAAGGTTGTAGTGTGCTAGCAGCAGGTGACCTCCCTGCGTGAGTGTGGGTGGGCTCGACAGGTGAACTTCCACAGGAATGCTGTGAAAATAGCCCAAGATTGTTCTTCATTTCAGTTGTTGGTCTGTGGACCGCCCGTCGAGAGAGAGAGAGAGAGAGAGAGTTCCACCACCTTTCCTCACCCGTCATGGAACCAAGGAGAGGAAAGGAAACTGGCTAAGAGGCAAAAAGCATACAGTTGTGCTGCCATTAAAATCTTTGTCACAGCTTGACAAGTATGATGCCTTCCCGCCTCCCTCAGCCTCAGCCTCCATCGACACCCCTCTCATCCTCCTCATCTCTTTACAAACCCTTTCACATCCCTCTCCCTCACAGACGCCGCTCCAATCTTTTCTGATTTTCTCTTTCTCGTCCCCGTCTCTCTCCCTTGGGTGCAGATGTAGCTCGTTTAGTTAATTACTGTCATTTCCACCCGGTTAGTGCTCACAGAGCTGCACGCATACACAAACACACAAACACACAAACCCAACCTCTGACTCACTTTGCATGTGCCCACATGCTCTGTAATTACTCATGTTTTCCATATTTACACGGAGTTTTGTATTTATGCTCACACAGTGATGGAATGCGTTTTTAACGCCATAACCAGCTGCACTGATGACATAAATGATGCAATGTTCTCTTCTGAGGAGGCGCCGTTCATTTGGCTCTGAGGCCGTGAACCATCAGCACTGCCATAATCTATATTTTCTTTAGAGGCGATTAAATTGTTTCTTTATTTGCAGTTTTTCGTTGCGAGGGAGAAAGGAGAGGCAAAGGTAGGAGGAAAGATGTGAGAAAAGTGTTTTGCAGGAGAGGCTGAGGTTGAATAAAGGTTGCCTTTTGAGAGTATGATGAAATTAAAAGCAAGACAACAAACTGACAGATCAGCACAAAAAAAAGCTCAGGAGGAGGACGGCACATTTTCTGTCCCACATCTCACACCCTAAAGACCGGGTCATGAAGACCAACCTCTTCAGCTCATTGGCTGACTGGAGTTAAGCCTCACCTGAAACACGTCACCAAAATTAACTTCAAATATCTCCAGAGCTATCAGGTGTATCAGCATCACCTAGGTGTCAGTGGACAGGTGAGACCTAAATCATTTATCCTCAGTGAGAGTGATCTCCTACTATGTGTGAGTGATCTGGTATTATGTGTGAGTGTTCTGGTATTATGTGTGAGTGATCTGGTACTATGTGTGAGTGATCTGGTACTATGTGTGAGTGATCTGGTATTATGTGTGAGTGATCTGGTACTATGTGTGAGTGATCTGGTACTATGTGTGTGAGTGATCTGGTACTATGTGTGTGAAAGTGATCTGGTACTATGTGTGAGTGATCTGGTACTATGTGTGAGTGATCTGGTACTATGTGTGAGTGATCTGGTACTATGTGTGAGTGATCTGGTACTATGTGTGAGTGATCTGGTACTATGTGTGAGTGATCTGTGACTATGTGTGAGTGTTCTGGTACTATGTGTGAGTGTTCTGGTACTATGTGTGAGTGATCTGTGACTATGTGTGAGTGTTCTGGTACTATGTGTGAGTGATCTGGTACTATGCGTGAGTGATCTGGTACTATGCGTGAGTGATCTGGTACTATGTGCGAGTGATCTGGTACTATGTGCGAGTGATCTGGTACTATGTGTGAGTGTTCTGGTACTATGTGTGAGTGATCTGGTACTATGTGTGAGTGATCTGGTACTATGTGTGAGTGATCTGGTACTATGTGTGAGTGATCTGGTACTATGTGTGAGTGATCTGGTACTATGCGTGAGTGATCTGGTACTATGTGTGTGAGTTATCTGGTACTATGCAAGAGTGATCTGGTACTATGCGAGAGTGATCTGGTACTATGCGAGGGTGATCTGGTACTATGCGAGGGTGATCTGGTACTATGTGTGAGTGATCTGGTACTATGTGTGAGTGATCTGGTACTATGTGTGAGTGATCTGGTACTATGTGTGAGGGATCTGGTACTATGTGTGAGGGATCTGGTACTATGTGTGTGAGTGATCTGGTACTATGTGTGTGAGTGATCTGGTACTATGTGTGTGAGTGATCTGGTACTATGTGTGTGAGTGATCTGGTACTATGTGTGTGAGAGTGATCTGGTACTATGTGTGAGTGTTCTGATACTATGTGTGAGTGATCTGGTACTATGTGTGAGTTATCTGGTACTATGTGAGAGTAATCTATTACTGTGTTTGAGTAAACTGACTAAAAACAAAAATATTTCTATCCTTTACTGTTTTTTTATATCGTCTGAAATTGATCGCAGGCCCCTGAATAGAACCGAACCGTATCGTGGCAGACATTTTGATATCGGCAAATATCGCATAGTAGTCCGAAGAATGGTTATAATGTCGTATCGCTATGGAACCGGTGATTCACGCCCCTCCAGTCAAGCAGGAGGTTGGAGCTATAAGATCAAAAGGCTTCATGTTCCCGCATCGATTCGATTCGTCTTACCAGAATCAATGAAAGTCTCCTGAATCGGAGAAGGTCCTTCAGAAAATCCTCCCAAGACGACATTTAATCGGACTGGCGGCCCTCAAACATTTACATTAATTTCTGATAAAGTCGCGTATAGTCACGGTAAAAATGCAGCCGAAGCCACATTAGCGAATATAAATAAAATACGACACATTTGCACCTTCGTGAAAATGGAAACGCACCTAAAAATCAGCTTTCCATCACTCCAGCACCAAAACACTGTCAATATTACTTCCTGCTGACGCCTGCCGGCCCAGACTGATGCGATTGTGTCGAGCAGGAAAGACAGAACTCGTAAACATTTATCCGTCTGAGAACTAAGATCACATGAGAGGAAAACTCCAAGGATGTATCGATGCCGGTCGGAACGGCGCTCTGCTGCTGGATCAAGCAAAGATTGATATTCCTCCCCGCCACAGAACATTTTTATCACTTCTAAAAGCATCAGAGGGTTTGGACTCCAACCGGATGAGAAATACTCTCCCAGGCTGTGATTTTAGAAATGGTCACATGACAGGGTCACATGATCCCCTCAGTGAATGCAGCGGCTGGCCTCCAACTCTCAGAGTGTGAGATGGAGGCGGTACCTCAGAGAGGAACCAACCGCCTGTTCTCTGTGATTGTCAGCTTTTATCGTGACCAACAGCGTCTACATTTCATACTCAAGTAACCAACAAGTAACCATGGCGACGCAAGCCTAACAAAACAACATTATTATTATTGTTAAGTCCCCTGGTGGTTATTTTTCCATCTCGTTTTATGATCACTAAATCCCTCACAGTTTTAATACCTTAATAACGTGTCTTGGGTTTACAATCAAACATGTTTGGCGATAAATTTTAACAAATTGATATAAACTGGCTATATTTGTGTCGTAAATGTGAAGCAGTAAAGTCAGCAAACGGTTCAAATAAGAAGAAAATACATTCAAAACATGTCTAGCAGACTGATTTCTAAATGACCCTATTTAACAAACTGTACAGTATGTATATTATTTATTTCACACACACACACACACACACACACACACACACACACACACACACTAAATAAGGTTAAATACGACACATTTATCCAGCCGACCTTCTAAAAAGTCCTCAGACTTCTACAGGCTGGTGTCTGTGGACAGACAGACGAACCAACAGAGACTCAAACAAAGAGTCTCAGAACACAGAACGCACCACAGCACTGGAAAATGGACCTCCAGCCACTTTACTCGTCATCGGAGTAGAACATGTGACTGTCCCAGCCAGGGGGAGGTAACCGACCCAAACTACCCGCTCAGAACAGACGTACTGGATCTCCACGCTCAGCACCACGACACCTGCTGGACTGAATGTTGACTTCACCTTCAGATGTTTCCTCTGAATGGACTTCAAGCTACAGAAACAGGCTTAGTTGTGACCATACCGACACACCAGGGGGTCCTCGTGACCTCAGGACCCTCCTACTGGAACCAATCACACAGCGCTTCCTGTTCATCCGTCACTTTCATCCTATCGTACTTACTCTTTGATCATCTTATCTTCACCTTGTGACATCAGAGGACAACTTTGAAGAGCCGGATGTCAGATGGTATCTTCCTCATCCTCAGAAAGAAGCTCCGGAAGCTGAAACGTGAGCAGAAGTTGGAATGAGGACGTTAGAAATTGGAGATATTGAGATGAATCCGCTCACACGGGTTCGTCTTTTGTTAGCCGAACCGTTTTTCCCACTTTTTTACGACGCACCTGTTTTCTTTGGCTTTTTATTGAGGTTGTTTTTTAACTTTTGTTTTAGTGAAAAATGGTTTTATTGCTTTTTGCTTTTATTTCTCATGCTGTTGAGTTTTGACTTCTGTTTTTAATGACAAGTCGTTTTACTGTTTGTTGCCTCGGTTTGTCGTGCCGTCTTTTTTTTTTTTAATCCGCTGTTGTTGTTGTTTGTTTGTGCCTGTTCTGTTTGTTGTAGCTGTGATACACAAATAAAATTGACTGACATTTAAAGTTCATCTGTATTCCGGTGCCTCACTCTCTGCTAGAAGATCCCTTCATATTAGCTGATTATTTCCACAAATGCATTCGTCGTGAATCAGAGAGACGTCACACAAACATTAACAAACAACAGAAAGAGTGTAAACACGCTAATTAAAAATGTAATCAAACATAATTAGGCCGCTCCGATACCGACTGGCTGTGTTCCTCTCAGAATTCTTCATTATCACCTCTTCTGCCGACTCAGCAGCCAGGAGCGACAGGTAGATGTTTTTATATTGGGGCTCAGGTGGAACCTCAAAGACATTTAGAACTTCCTGCTTCTTGCAGATCAACCAGGAGGAAATACACGAAAAACTTTCATAGTAAGATGAGTCATCAGTCTCGTTACATCACGAGTCTCACGAAATACTGATCTTTCTTTAAGAGAGATCTTCAGGAGAAGTTTCATCTACACATTCAGTTTGCTCTGAAATCATCTTTGTATTTGCATTTCTATTATTTTTGTGCCGTCTGCTTGCAGGCGCCTCAGACTTCACTATTATTTCTCATCTCCAGCCCTTTAAGACAGAAGGTTAGGAGGGACTATTAGAGCCACAGTGGAAAACAAACAATATGTAATATTACGAGAATAAAGTCGTCATTTTACCAGAAAGAAACCGTTCTCAGTCGTGTCTTCTGTGGAGCAATGGCAGATTTAGTCGTGTGTGAGAAAGACAGTAGATGATGAAAGCCCAGGTTGCAGAACTTCCTTTTTCTCCAGTCTGAAAATTACGAGTTTTTCCTCATAGAATTTCCACTTAAAGAAATAAATATAATTGCAAATATTCTCTCTCTCTCTCTCTCTCAAAGATTAACTCGTCTGGAGGAAACAGTCGCCTGTATTCTCGTGATAACGGCCTAATTAACAGCAAACATGGCGGCTCTCAGCTTCCATAGCTTCGGTTCAGACATCCACGAGTGACGCACATGTGATTTTTCAACAACATTTTTGCTGATTTTGATAAAGTAACAGGAAGAAAAACTTTCAAATTGTGACTCAAATAATTGATGGATTGATGCAACGTCTAATGAAGTAAAATTTACTAACTTATTATACTGTAAAACCTTATAATGAACATTTATCTGTAAATGCTTTAAGCATTCCATTGAAAAGAAAACACCATTAATTGTTTAAATGAAGCTGCTATAAGTACGAATGTCAAAAATATGAGTATCTATTAAGACATTTATATCCTGTATCGTGTTTTTTATGTGCAGCCTGTTGATTGACGATCAGTGGGTAATTTGAAGCTTGTCAGATATTCATCATTCATTCGTAGAGGAAAGTCTGAAGGATGTTCAGATCTGATCTGGAAAAGATAAATCTGATTTTGTGAAAATATTTGATTCATTTCATCCTCATGTCGGGAAAACAGGCTTGTTTGTGCACCAGAATAAAATGTATTCCAATCTTGTGTGTGCAGAACTATTTAATACAGTATTCAACAGAAAAATAACTATTTCATCAAATAAATTGGACAGAATATTCGTGAAAGAGTTGGAGAAAAATATTAGTAGAAATATATTTATGCTACACATGGAGGGGTTTTAAATAGCACTGCAGAAAATAGATTTTTCTTTCTTTTAATCCCACTGCTCTGCCCGATCACAGAATTCTCTACGCTGAATTATCAAAGCATGGCGCCACTTCGGCACCTCAGCTCTCCCAGGTACAGAAGCCATCATGAAGGTAAAACCTGGTTTGAGATTAAAATAAAAGTTTTAGAGGCAGAGGGAAAAAGAAGATGAGAGTTAATCTATTCAGTAATGTTACAGGACTAAAACCCAATTCACGGGAAGTAGAAAGAGGACTCCAAGAGCAGAAACCCCCGCCAAGACACAACAGAACCCGAGGTTTAGGAAAGGTTCCTGTAGATTCCTCCATTAATGTCTGAATTATTGCCAGCCTCTAAATCTACTGAGAACACCAGCAAACTCTGAGTATCTCTCAAATATGCTGTAGCTGCTCGTCTCCTGCGCCTTCCACTTCAGCGTCTCTGCTTAGCCCACTCATTGTCCAGCTCCACTCCCAAAGAAACATGAAAGGCTGCAATAACCGCATTGAGTTTGTTATTTTATCTTACAAATGTTGTGAAACATGTAATATCATAATCTAATCACCTCTAGGATATGCCAAAACCTACTTCTGGGTAAAAGTTTATGCAAATTCGTCCGGCAGCTTTTCCGTAATCCTGCTCACAAATAAACAGACAAACAAACAGGCGTGAAATTCTACCTGACAAAAATGCAAAGTAAAAGAAAGCAATATTCTTCCCCATTTATAATTATATGTCCAAACAGTATCTTCAAATTCTATACCCACATAGATCTTAGTGCGAGGAAGAATTGGATTGATTTTGGTAAAGTGCAGCTGCATATTTCTGCCGTTAGGGGGAGCTTTTGGGCTAAACTCAACTCGAGGAGGTTCCATCCTCTTTACATCATATTTTATTCACTAGAGGCAGCTTTTTTTATTAAAAACACTGTTTTCCAAACAAATAACTTCACATTTAATTTGAGGGATTCAATCAGGTTGTACGATGCAGGGGATTGGGGGCTTTGGGGACACATAGGACTGGATAAAACCATGAATTATTTTGCAGTTGATGCTAAACTGTCTCAAAGATGTTGTCTTTGTCAGACTGCTTGTTTATTTAGAACAAAGTGAACAAAAGTCTGAAAGTCTTAAATCTTCATGGCAAAAATGCTTTAGAATGAAAGAAGAGAAAATGATTCATAAATGAAGAACTTTTGGTCTTTATAAAGTCACGATCACCATCATGGGATCAACAAAAATCCTGAGGAGCGATCCAAACTTATTGTTTGGAGATATAAACAGGGCCAGAACCGGAGGAGGCTCAGCGGGCCAGGGCCGCTACTCAGACCAGCATGAACCTGATCCAAATGCCCACCAAAGGAAGAAGTACTGCTGAGCGTGAGTAGGAACATCCAGCAGAGATCGTATGAGAATGTGAATGGATACGTGTCGGGTCAGAATGACCCAATAAACGAGTTTCATCATTCTCACCCTGAATGGTTGTCATGATCCTGGGCGCCCATAAATTAAACATACTATTATTATTATTATTACTAATATCATTAAGAAAGACGCTTCTGGTGGAGGATGCATTAACCCTCAGACTTTTTATAGCACATGAGTTAAAGTTCGACATGTCGATGTTTCTGCAGCTCAACATCTCCTCCAGGACCTGACAGTTTCTTCTCCTGCTTCACACACTCTTCATTTAACCAATCCAAAAACATGCAGGGTTGTGGAACACGCCGGCTTGATCCAAGGATCCAAAGGACCGACGGCTGAGGGAGCCGGAACGAGAGAATAAACTTTACTCTCGCTAAGAATCTGAATTTTAATGAGCCAAATGTAGATGAGAGCAAGACTCGTGTTTTCTGTCTGACTCCTACAATCCTCCCAGGTCTATCTGAGAAACTGGCGACTCCTCATCCGATCATTTCTCAACATGTGATTTGTAATTAACTCCGATTTGAATTTGCATCTCCAAAATGTCAAAAGGGTCAGAGTTGCGTCAGTTTTCACAACAGTCACCTCAACATTATGAAAATATATTCAAAGAAGAAAACCTTCTTTACAAAATAAATCTTCCTGATTGGATCAGAAACGTCATTCCTGTTTGTGTCTAAGCGTGTGAACCGGGGGCGTCCTGCCTCACTTCCTGTCCTTCTGAGTCCGCCCTATTCTTTCATGTTCTGCCTGAGTGCAGTAATGAGATTCACAGCAAGAATTGAACCAGAAAATGACCCAGTAGCCGGTACCGCACCGCCTAGAATTCTTGGCACATCCAAAAAAAAAAAAAAGGAGTCAGATGAGATGCAAAAAATGTTTTTACTGAGTATACCAAATATCTTTGATAAAAAAATATTCACAAACATCCTTTAATTCAACTAACAAAAAGTTACCTGAAGAATATTTCCAGTCCAACTTTAGTTCCAGTTTTCTAGCTGCACCTTTTTGAGCAGGAACTCCGAAGTGGTGAACAGGTACTTCCTGTTTGACTGGGGTATAAATATGAGGTGACACAGGCCTGATTCTCTCTGAGGTTCTTCACCATGATGAAGAGCAGACAACACAGCAATGAGGAGCAAAGAAAAGTTGTAGAGCTGCACAAATCTGACAATGGAGACAAGAACATCTCTCAGCAGTTCAAAGGTCAGTTTGAACAGTTAGATCAATAATGAAGAAGTTTAAAGAGACTGGAGATGTTAGACATCAACCTGGAAGAGGACATGTATGTAAACTGACCCCCTACTGTGAGGAGGATGGATGGACTGGTAACAGACTGTACAAGGATCACAGCTAGAGAGGTCAGAGGTCAGTTGAATCTTGGGATCAGAATGGCTCCTTAACCACCATCAGATGGTGCTGAGGAGAGTCCACCAGCGGGAACCTCACATGGACTCAAATCTTGGTACTTCAGTGAGACGATAGACTTTAGTGAAGAATTTGATCTGCAGATCATGTGTGTGAATAAGAGACATTTGTGCATCTGATTTTATTCATTTTTTAAAAAAGCACTCCCATAATTCTTGGGGTCAGTGTAACAGAAGATTGACTTGTGTTTGGGTTTATTCCTCAGGGTGGTGTGGAGGAAGTATCGGGACGATGTAAAGCTGACATCCTAGAGAAGCAGACAGGATAGACATCCAGGTAAATGTGCAGCTGCTCGCTCACCTGCGTCTAAAATAGAACGCAGACATCAGCAGACAGACGCACGGACACAAACGCAGCACATGCAGAAATATAACGAGACAGGCTTGAACATTTCGGAGCGTGTCAGATAGACAGGCTCTCCTCCTGCAGACAGGCTGGGAGGGGGGAGGGGGGTGGGGGGTGGGGGGGGAGTTAGAGGTTCGCCGGGTAGTTGAGGACCACGTACTCGCATGTCAAAGAGAGCCGGACCACGCAAAGAGGAGGTCAAAAAGAGACGAGCAGTCAAGGAGGCAAAAGATGCGAAGTAGAGGGAGGGAGGGAGGGAGGGAGGGGGGGGGGGGGGGGGGGGGGGGGGGGGGAGGAGACCACATGCTCACATCTCACCGGGTCCATGTCGGGTAGAAACGGAGAGGACAGGAAGTAATAAGGTGGAAGCTGGTGTGATAACACCGACATGTATACGACAATAATCATATTGGACGAGAGAGGTGGAGACATGTGGGAGAGAGGAGGAGAGAGATAGGAGCAGCAGCTGCAGGAGTGAGAGGAGGAGCAGGGGTGATGGAGCTGCTGTAAGTGAGACAGTCTGCATACTCATAACACATTATGGCTATTATTAGACCCAGAGAGGAGAGGTGGACCCGGGGGGCTGCAGGAGGAACAATGGGAGGTGGAGGAGGATGGAGGAGGGGGGGGGGGATGTGAAGGTGGGTGAGTTAGAGTACTATCATCCTGATGGAGGATGAGAGAAAACGTAAAAACTGACGTTCAGGAGTCGGACAGCACAGAGATGAGACAGGAGAGGACAGGAAAGGAAGAAAGGAGAAGAAAGAAAGAAAGGAAAGGAAGAAAGGAAAGGAAAGAAAGGATAAGTCCCAACAGAAAAGGAAATGAAGGAAGCACAACAAAGGAGAGAAGGGATTGAAAGAGAGAGCAGCAGGTTATTCAGGGCGAACAGTTGTGTCACGTCATTCTTGTTATGTATCCCTCCTCTTTTTTACCTCCTCACGCTCCAGTCCCTCCCTCCTTCCTCCTCCTCCTCATCCCTCGCTCCACTGACTCCGCCCCTCAGCTGCTGCTGGCAGTGTTTGAGTGAAGCTGAGGGTACGATTCTCCACCCCGACCCTGTTTTTCTCCCCATTACTCCTCTCCTCCAGATTGACCACCTGTGACTCCAGAAAAGTTCTGACTGTGAATCTCCGGCGAGGAACCGGGTCTGTGCTCAGAAAAGTGAATATTAGAGCGTCCCCACATCCAAACGCGTCTGAAAATCCTCTATTTGATGGCAACATTCATTTGTTCCAATAATCTTTTTCCTTTTTTCAGCTGCTGCTCTTGAAATGGAATGAAACTCCGTTGAATCTCTGAACGCTCTGATCAACATTCACACCGCAGACGCTCCTTTAATTCCTATTTTCAGGAATAACCCTTTACCCTCTTGCGCTGTGAATTTCACACATATCTGATTTTCCCTCTGCTAAATTCTTTAAATTACATTATTCACAGTCGAACACACACACAGTTTCACATCCCCCCTCCTTCCCCCCCACCTCCTCCCCACATGATGACTACTGCTGCAGAAAACAGGGCTTCATTTTTTCTTTTTACCAATTATGGCTGAGCTTTATTCAAATAAACTTCTTCTAGTGTCGGTTAATCGGCTCTGTCTTTTGGGTATTTTGGGTAAATCATCAGGAGAAGCTTTGGTGTGGAGCTCAGGTGGATTTCTTGGTTTTTTTTGTTTTTGTTTTTGGGTACAGTAAATGAGAACAAGGTTGTATTTATTATTATTTGTGGAACTACAGCACCACCATGTGGTTTAAGAGTGTCATTGAACTTCAAATGAATGGTTCAAGGTTTTTAAAAAGGCTGCAGGTGCAGGAAATTAAAGGGAAATTACAATAAATCAGTGGAATGATGTCTGAAAAGAAAACCTCTCCCTCACTGGAGCGCCGGGTTTCCGTTTCTACCTCCCGCTGCTCCTCCCAGCAGAGGAGCAGACTCCTCCCAGCAGAGGAGCAGACTCCTCCCAGCAGAGGAGCAGACTCCTCCCAGCAGAGGAGCAGACTCCTCCCAGCAGAGGAGCAGACTCCTCCCAGCAGAGGAGCAGACTCCTCCCAGCAGAGGAGCAGACTCCTCCCAGCAGAGGAGCAGACTCCTCCCAGCAGAGGAGCAGACTCCTCCCAGCAGAGGAGCAGACTCCTCCCAGCAGAGGAGCAGACTCCTCCCAGCAGAGGTGCAGACTCCTCCCAGCAGAGGAGCAGACTCCTGGGGGAAGAAGCTGCAGTCGCGGCCAGGAGCTCAGCGGGGCGAGACAGCAAAGCCAGAATCATCAAGCAGGAGGAAGTTAAAAGAGGAGAGGAAACGGAGGTGGGTAAACAGAGACGGGTGCAAGCGCCAGCAGAGAAAAAGAGACTCACAGCTGGTTCTGGTGCCGCCCGGTTGGATGGACAGTTCTGGCTGCAGCCACTCAGGTGGACTGTTGTGCAAATTTGGTGCCAATGAATCGACTCGAGGAGATCTTCATAATATGTCATATTTTACTAAAATATTTCATACGTTACCAACTAGAAGGATGTTACACAAAAAAAAACTATTTGTTTCCTCAACATTAGTCCAATTTAAATCAAATTTTCCTCACATGAACCGCTTTAAAGAGATGTTCCTTATATTTTTCAGATAATACTCAACAGTAAAAAAGTTTTTTTAACCACTTCTTCCAAGCCGTATGTGGGATTATGTCCAAATTGAGTCATATGAATGAACAAAAGGAAAATACTTTGTATTTATATAATTTCACTATAATGGTTCATATTTTACTCACTAGGTGGAGCTTGTCTATCAGTAATATGAGCCATTTTTCAAAGATAATGATAAAGAGGGAAAAACAAACACAGAGATGATGGTCTGGATCAGGTCTGTTCTCCCTGAACATCCGTACAAAACAAAGGCCGGTCCACTCAGCAGCACAAGCACAGCTGTTCCACCACACAAACATGAATAATGGACTTTATGTTTCTCATTCTCAGCCTCTGAATGCCACAGAAATCCAATTAACCTTCATGAATTTTGTATGTGCAAGTAGACCAACCTGAAATGGATGCTTGACAATAAAGGAGGGATCCGGCATTGAAGACGAGGAGGAACTTTTCTCTCCAAACAGCAGCTTTTAAGATGATCTACGATGCAGCAGATGGACTTTCTAGGCCACAAATGTCAGACTCAAGGCCAGCGGGGCCACATCCGGCCAGCAGAACAACCATATCCGGCCCGCGAGGCCATATCTAATTGCGATAATTACTGAACAGCTGGTTAACAGCGCAATCACCACAGATACTACAAGTCCCAGAATGCACTGCGGTAGACGGTACATCCCCCGAGAGCGCCAGCGCGTGCGAGCTCATTAGCCTCTGTTGTCAGATATCAGCGTTTAATTGCATTCTCATAAACTGTGGGATCATCAGCAGCCTCGGAGGGGATAGGATGAGAAAAAAGAATTAAAGCGCTAATTAATAAACGAATTAGTAAGTTTGACACGAAGTTTATTAAATAGAACGCACGTTCTAAATAAATGGCGAGGTGCGTTCACGTTCAGTCGTTCAACAGGTGTCAGTGCTGCTGCGTTAAAAACAAGAAAACACATTATGTTCCTTACATTTAATGGGAACTACACCTAAACACAATCAAGGGTTATTTAAAGTTACCTTTTGGTTGATATTGTCATTTAAAATGGTTTGATTTTAAGAAGTAACTTGTTGATGCCTGTGAATAAAAACTTTTCATTGGAAATGATTCCAGCAGAAAGAGCTGAAAGAGAGGGAGAGAGAGAAATGATGATGAAATCTCTTGAACTTTATCTGTAGGCTAACAAGTGCAAGAGAGAGTGCAAGAAAGTGTGAGAACAAGGGCAAA
Organism: Lophius americanus; assembly: GCA_037951165.1. Lineage (NCBI taxonomy): Eukaryota > Metazoa > Chordata > Actinopteri > Lophiiformes > Lophiidae > Lophius > Lophius americanus. Next base: position 477,042 of record JBBDHG010000119.1, read on the forward strand.
GGCGAGAGTGAGACAGAGAGAGAGGGTAAGAGAGTGTAGGAGAGAGGGAGAGAGAGTGTAGGAGAGAGAGAGAGAGAGAGGGGATGAGAGTGTAGGAGAGAGGGTAAGAGAGTGTAGGAGAGAGAGAGAGGATGAGAGAGGGAGAGATAGAGAGATGAAGAGAGCATAGGAGAGAGGTAGAGATGAAGAGAGAGGGTAAGAGAGTGTAGGAGAGAGGATGAGAGAGTGGGGAGGAGGGCCAGAGTGTGAGATAGAGGGGGGAGTCAAGAGTGAGATAGAGAGAGAGAGATGAAGAGAGAGTGGGGAGGAGGGCCAGAGTGTGAGATAGAGGGGGAGTCAAGAGTGAGATAGAGATAGAGAGATGAAGAGAGAGTGCTGGAGACAAGGGAGTGCAGGGAGGAGGTTGAAAGAGTGTAATAGGAAAAGGAGAAAGCGAAGGAGTGTTAGAGGTCCTGGAATCTCTTCCACTCTTCTGACACTACTTCTGGAGACAAACCTTCTAGATGCGGCCCATATGGATGTTCTGGTCCACCTGCAGGTGGTGCAGGTACCACATCTCGGTACCAGTAGAGATAGGGCACGAGCAAAATGAAGAACTGGAGAAAAGTGAGTCAGGAAGGATGACGAGAGAGAAATGATCTGCAGAATCAGAACCTTTTGGGGGTCGTCCTGCTGTTGCCTCTCCAGTCCACAAGGTGGCGCGTTCATCAGAACAAAAGCAGCTGAAATTGACTCATAATCGTTTAAAGCTCCCTAACTGGAAGGATCCAGATCCGCCTCTGTTTTCTACTATGATGATTAATTGCTGCCTTATTTTCTTTGACTAATATTTGTTAAATATTATTTTACACTGAGATTAATCTCAGATTTTTCCTGGTAAGATTTGTAGTATTTACTAAATAATGATGAATCTTATTCTATCATTCTCTATATATAGACACGATGAGGCACCTCTAAGGGTCAAATGTACATTTTGAATGAAGGGTCTTGACACTTTCTCTCTGGGTCAGAACCAATTCCTGGATCGCCCACCAACTTTGTGGGAATAACACCGAGTAAACTGATATTAAAATATTATAGTCTTGTTGAGGTAAAGTCGTCATCAATTCATTTGTTGGCCACCAATCTAAAGAAAAACTAGTATATCCCCCAAAAGCCCCCAATCCCCTGTGTTGTACATGTGACTGAACCCCCTTTTCTCTTGGAGTCGATCTATTTGGATCTAAGTTTGATGAGAAATTATGCCCTGAAAAAGTTTGGGAGATAAAGCTCCTCCCATGTGTCATGAATATAAAATCAACATTTTCCAACATCAATGCAGTTCTTCCTCACACTAAGGTTTATGTAGGTTTAAAATCTGAGCTGTCGTGTTAACAGGAATTATCTGAATAATTTATGAATGAACTTTTGATTATTTACCCTTTAAAGTCCTGCTCAGATGTTAGGTTTAGCTGATTTGGAGTCTCTTATTCCTTATTGAATAATGAGACTAAACTTGTTTATATTCTGACCCAGTAGCAGCAGGTATGTGTTAAAGAGTAAGGGGCCAAGGACGGAGCCCTGGGGGACACCACACACCAAAGGAGCCATCTAGGAGGCATTAACCATGAATACTGAGAAAGTCCTAGACCATAAGTAGGATTTTGTCTTATTAAAGCATGAGGACTCATTAAACAGAATTATCTAACTTGATACAACTAAAAAAGTTTATTAAGGGTCAAATAGTTTAAAAAAAAAAAAAGCTTGAGTTAATCTGATTAAAGTTGACTAAACCGTCATCGTGAAATAATATTGTTACGTCAGACTTTTTTCAATGTTTATAAAGATGCTTTTTTTTAAATTTTATGGTAAATTTGTTTATGATATGAGTGTTTATGATATTAAATTAATAAATGTCCCAGGAAAAATAAAATGTCACATAGAATGGAAATAAAATGTCAATAGCAAGTAAATTCAGTGGAACTCCCCTTTGGAATAAATGATCCCAGCAGTCAAAAGATTATGACCACTAGAATCATAATTGTGTGTACTGAAATAACAGCAAACGGATAAAACTTTGATGCGTTTCCCCCTAAATATACCGGAAAACTACAATGTTTGAGCAACAAACATCTATTTTAAGAATGAAATCACAAGAACGAATCTCCAGAAAGACTTTGAAAATGGAAAAAGACATGCATGAGAGAGAAATCCACGGAGACCAAACCCCGGAATCCCGAGCAGAGTGACTTTATTTGTTTCTTCCATGATAATTAATTGTCGTAACCATCGCATGGGTTCACAGAGATGCCGCCACAGGCTCCATTACCTCCACCGCCATCATCCGCTGCAGTCTAATAACGACATCATCTGACAACGGCTCTAATCTGCCGCGATAAGGACAACCTCATTATCACTTACACATTAATTAGCTTAAATACTGAGCATATTCTGCTCCGTGGTGCTTGAACAGAAAAACCTCTCCCGGGTCCACATGTCACACGATGATGCGTCTGTATGTGGCATCATCGGTGGAGGCGGCGTGTACGGTACACAAACTACATCATGGTAACTATTCATTTGTTTCCACGGTTCACAAGTAATCCGGCGGCATTCAATGTTTTTTGCAGGGAGATGATTGTTTCAAAGTGAGGCGGGTGGATTTCGCTGAATATTCTGCTGTACATTTTTTTTTTTTTTTTTTCACATCTGTTGTCCAATGAGGATCGTCAATAACAACCGTGATCGTGAGCGGCGCCGTGACCCCAGGAGTTATGTCGTTACATCGATGATACGCAACACCGCCCACGAGATTCCAGTGCAAAAACAAAAAAAGGTGGTGATTGTTCATGACTGACAGCAGCTGTAATCGTCTGAAGATGAGGTCAGCAGAAAAATTGGCCAGTGGTTTTAGATTAGAGAGAATTAATGAACAGAAGCTCAAAATTGAAGAGATCAGAGGTTTAAAAAAAAAGAGAAAATAATCCCTAGCAATAATGAAAACTATCCTCCATAATTGTTGGCATCGAAAATGAGATGCAAAATTGTCTTTATTGTTTATACCTATATTTATCCAGACATGTTAAAAATCACCCTGGAAGAGGACGTGTCTACAAACTGACCCCACACACTGTGAGGTGGATGGTTCTACTGGCTAAAGACTCTCCAAGGATTACAGCTAGAGAGGTCAGAGGTCAGGTGAGTCTTGGGGTCAGAAAGTCTCCCTACCCACCATCAGATGGCGCCGACACCAACACCAGCTGTTTGGGAGGGTAGCAGGAATAAAAGCCTCTGCTGTCGTCCACACCCAAGCTAACGCTGCTACAGTTTGACAAACAGCACTGGGACTTTCACTGGAACAAGGTCAGAGGTCACAGAGCGAAAAGCCCCTCATACCCACTGTGAAGTCTGGTGGTGGATCTCTGATGCTCTGGGGTAAGATTTTAGCTGATCATTTGAATTTAAGATCATGGGTTTAGATAATAAAGACGTTCTTGCATCAAATTTTTCAAAGGGTGGCAATAATTCTGGAGAACGCTGCAGTTTGCAGGAAGTAGAACTTTTAGATAGTGAAACATTTACAGTGTACATGTGACCTGGTTAGCAGCCTGACCTGGTTCTGAAAATAAAAACTGAAAATGCAGCTGGACTCCACATGATTCCACATCAAAACAAATTCCAAACATGTTTAGCTCACAGTTATTTGACAGATGTCTTAAGACCACTCCCGTCAGGCCGAGTGGTGACGCTGATAAAGAGGTGGGGAAATAGGAGCACGGCTTTACCCTCAGGAGAACAAACGTATGTTTTGTGACGTTTTTGTCACGACAAACCCGATTTTAGAGTGGTTGTCACGATTAATTATGTTTGAAACCACCTTTGTCTTGTCATTTTTATTTGTGTAATATGCAGCAACACAGCCAGACAGTGAGTGATGAAGAAGAGATGAAGGCTCAGATATCAAACAGTGAAGCTATTTCGGTGCTAGAAGCTCCTGCTGTGCAACATTTACATTTACACGTCATTAGGATGAGTATTATTCCTGCAGAACACATTAAAACCTCCTAAGGTTCTGCTCACTTGCTTGGTCCAGTTCATTTAGAGTCACTACATGTGAAACATGTGACTGAACCTGTTGGAGTCGTCTGGTTTGACTCTGTAGAGGCTTGTTGAGATAAATTTGACTCAAGACATTTGGTGAAAATTTCGATTTTTTTTTTAAACTTACTTTTACTTACAGAGGAGGATTATGGCATCAAAGGGGCTTCATTATTTATTTATGTTTGGAATTCTGAAAATGAATACATTTTCAGAATTTATTACTTAATTTAATTAAACTCAGAATTCTGACTCAAAGCTCTGAATTCGGATTTTCTCCTCAGAATTTTCTCTCAGATTTCTGAATTTAAACTCAGAATTCTGACTTTTCTCTGAATTTCTTTTTCCAAACTCTGAATTCCTACTTTAAACTCAGAAATCAGATTCTTGGATTGAAGACAGAATTCTGAGAAGTCAGAAAAATATATAAATAATTCCTCCCTATGTGGGCCCCAATCGTTTAAATATGTTTTTTTCTAAAAACTTGCTTTAGCAAACAGTTGAGTTGCCCGTTTATGGTACTGGTGGTAATTTGAGCTAATCTAATCCAAGTTGAGTAATTACCCAGAAATACAATATTCCTGATAAAACATTGCTGTCATTATGATTTTTATGTTATTTCAGTATTAAATCATAAGCATTTTTTTTTTTACAGCATAAAAACATTTGTAATTTTATGGTAAATTTGGAAAATGAACTCTTGTTCATTTTAGTCACTGTCTAATAAGATAAGTTCATTATTTGTGATGTCATCAAGGGAATAATAATTTTTTTTAATCAGCTGCAGAAGACTAATGAAATAGTTTGACGTCTCTTTTTACAGTGTGAGCAGAGATGTTGGAGCAGCTGGCTGCTAATCTCATACAATATATGAGGTTTTGCTGCCACCTGGTGGACAAAAGCGCAACTTCCTCAGTTTAACCTAAAAATACCACAACCAGGTTCTGGCTGGATTCTCAGCCGAGCCACGAATCCGCCAATCAAAGTGTTTCATCACTAAAGATCATCTGATCAGTTTAAGTGTTTCATCTCATGTGAGATTCAGGTCCAGCAGCCCAGATCTTTACTTATCATCACACTGTGAATGAAGCCAACGGTACCGGCTGCCGACGTCCGAGTGCGTGCATCGCCTAAGCCGAGGCCTTTCCTCTCTAGCTTCGGCATGTTGGTGAGGAAGGCAGCATAATCGGACACCTGAGCACAAAGTTGGCAACAGCGGACGTAAAAGGCATCATAGCAGGGCGCTTCCACGCTCTCAGCACGTGTGTGGGCGGTCCTACAGGTTCTGGATGAGTCTAAGGGGGGCTACCATCATGTTTGATACGAAACACGAGTGTGTGTGTGTGTGTGTGAGACATGATGGATACACCTGAAGCAACAAAACAGACGTAATAAACAATAGATATCCACATATGTGTGAAATACACTTAAAAGACATAAACTCAACGTGCCAGCAAACATTATTGGGTCTGGGTAGCCTAGATAATTGAAAACTGGAGACCGGACCCGACCCAGGCCCACAGGTAAAGAAAAGATACATTGTCCTCCAGATATATTAGCACCTTTAAAAAAATAATTGAGTAAAATATTAGGCAAAAAATGTCTTTGATTTGACAATCATGGGTTTGTAGACATTAAATGCATTTTCATTTTTTTTAAGGGTGCCAATAATTTGGACGCTGTAAATATCCATTGTAGAAAAAAAAACATGCTAAAAAAACAAGATGTGAGAAATTTCACAAAGGCATATACATTTTAAAAAACAACGTCTATTCAAGTACACAGATGATCTAGTGTTGTGTGCAGATGATCTACAGTCTTACGCAGATGATCTCCAGCTGTACGCTGATGATCTCCCGTCGTTCCCAGATGATCAACAGTCGTACGCAGATGATCTCCAGTCGTACGCTGATGATCTACAGTCGTTCGCAGATGATCAACAGTCGTACGCAGATGATCAACAGTCGTACGCTGATGATCTACAGTCGTTCGCAGATGATCAACAGTCGTTCGCAGATGATCAACAGTCGTACGCAGATGATCAACAGTCGTACGCTGATGATCTACAGTCGTTCGCAGATGATCAACAGTCGTTCGCAGATGATCAACAGTCGTACGCAGATGATCAACAGTCGTACAAAGGTGATCTACAGTCATACGAAGGTGATCTACAGTCATACGCAGATGATCTACGATCGTACATGACGGACTGAGTTGGAATTCTGTGTTTTTTGTGTCACCTTTGGCGCTAATGAGGAATTGTACCACTTTAAAATAAGACTGCCCTGATTTAAGGTTTAGAAATGGTTTATAAAAATGGTTATTAGCACTTTAATGTCCTCGCCGAGATAAAAAAAAAACTGTTGGAAAGTTATTCAGCACTGCGGTGTCCCCCAGGGCTCCCTCCATGGCCCCTTACTCTTTAGTATATACCTGCTGCCACTGGGTCACATTTTAAACAGGTTGTCAGATTATTCAATAAGAAATAAACTCCAACACCTCAGCATTACATTTAAGGGTTAATTCGATTGTAAGCACTTAGAGCATTAATGAATAAGCCGTTAATAAATAAACAGTTTTGAACCGGATTCAAAGTTTGTCTAAAACACTTTACTGGAGCAGTTATTTTCCTTTCATCTACCCTGTTAAATCTCAGACATTTAAAAATACACATAAAATGAAAGACATTATGGCTTTCAGAATTATTTGTACGTTATTTTTTATCATAGGAATTTGGATGTTTTCTTTATTTGTGCTGCCTGTCGTGTTTCTTCTCCATGTGTTATTAGGAAAGCGTACAGGTTTACATCAAGCCTTCGTTTCTGCAGCAGTGCTTACAAATAAACTGCTGTAGTCATCAGCTTTTAAAATACTTAAAATTATATTACCTCATTGTTGTCAGTACTTCATCAATAGATGAATAAGATCCTTCGTGTTAAAGCGTAAACTCAAAAGCTATTTCAAGGATCATTTTCAAATTGTATATCCACATAGCCCTCGGTGAGAGGAGGAACTGGATTCAATTTGGGAAAGGCCAGTTGCATATTTCAGCCACTAGGGGGAACTTTATCTCCAAACCTTTGAGGACACAATTTCTCAACCACTGGTCCGATTCAGGTCAAATTTGGTGCCTATGAACCGACTCCAGAAGATCTGTCTTGGATGCTCTATATTTCACTTTAATAGTTCGTATTTTTCTCACTAGGGGGAGCTAGTTAGCGTAAACACTATTTTTAGGACGTAACCTGATATTGAGTAGTTCAATCAGGCTTATTGTGAGCAACGCAGGAGATTGGGGACATAACCTCGCTGTGAGTGGTGACAACATAAGACTAAATTAATTATTCATGAAGTGATCACAGGCTTAATAAACAAATTATAAACCATGTCTTATTGAAAAGTGGTGCCAAAGAATCCAGAAAGAATTTGGATCTCAGAACTCGTGACCTTCAATTTGTGTGGCTACAACCGAAACACATATACTCATCACACAGAATCGCAAAATAAGAAATGGAGTGATTGAGAGTTAATAGAGTTTGTGTTTAACTTAAAGGAGCAGTGGTCGGTGCTTTTCAGTACATCTTCTCCTTTAGGGACTTTGATGAAGACGAGTTTATCCACAAGTCCGTTGATGATGATAAATGCTGTAAAAAACAATTCTCTTTGAATCTCACTCTTTCAGTCTATATTCTGTCCCGTCGTCCCGTCCTACTGAAGGATGTGGACTTGTTGCCTTTGTCCTGCCATGAAGTCCATTGGTTTCCTTGTGCCCAGTTCATCTTGATGACCCGTTGGATCTACTGGAGATCCACGAGCCGGAATAAGAGTGAATGTGTGTCAGGAGACACCGGAGCAGGTCGTGCTCTGCTCCATGTTTCCAGAAGGTTCCCTGGTGTCTCCAGGTTGGTATAGTATCTGTGACTGCATGTCTGGGTATACGTCCATCATGGCTTCCATGAAGGTTCAGGAAGTTCCTCCAGTGAGATGAGATGTCTCTCATTTTTCAATCTGTGTGCTTTTCAGTTTCCTGTCCGAGAAAGTGGGTGGAGAATGTGGGAGGAGCTTCCAACATCACAGAGGCTGAAGAACGCCAAAGAACCCCCGTAACACCGCATTATGAAAAATGTAACATTTTCACCTCATTATGGAATAAAGGCTCATTTCGGAATATAGATCCTGAAGGCAATATGTAATAAATTGCTGCTTTTCCTTATTTATTTAGTTATTACATACAAAATATGGGAGATTTTCTTTTCCTTTTTATGACAAAAATGTAATAGTTTTTGTGAATTATGTAACAACCCAATTTGTATTTAAAATAAATCAATATAACATGAGAAAACTTTATTTTAAAAATGATATTACAATGTAATATTATATGCATGGTTTGATTGAAACTTTAATGTCCTAATCAAAAGAATAGTTCTTTACATATTTGATTGCTTTGGGGCATTTATTAACTTAATACCTTGGACAACCTAGAAATTTAAAAAAAAATCAGACTCATAAAATAATTTTATGATGAAATTTTATATTTTTGACTACCGTTTGAATAGTTTTGAATTGAATTTGAATTGAATAATCCAATTAAAGTTGACTATTTTCCAAGGAATACAAAATTTCATTGTGAAATAGTAAAAATAATTTTTTTATACAACGGCTAAACCGAACAATTGGTCATTCCATGGTTAATTTAGAGTGTCAGGGATATTAAATGAATAAATGCCCCACAGAAATAAAATGCAATGTCTGGGAAATAAATCCTTTCATCACGCTTCAATGAGAATGAGAAGAATTCTGTGGATGTCAGACGAGATTTCGCAGAAACTCGCGTGACCAAACGTGACTTCAGAAGAAAAACAAACATGGAGGATGGATTGAGGTCCTCCTCGATCCTATTGCTACATATCTAGCGTGACACGTTATAAAGGCATTCACGTGTTCGCCATAGTGCAACAAGCTGGTGTTCTGCTGCAGTAATTCACCTGTCGCGGCGTTCAGGTACGTTTGGGTTTCTCTTCGCGGTTAGAGTACGGAACATCCGGTTATGACGCATCCCGTTCCGCTCGCTCTCATTGGCTATTACGGATATTTCATCGGAGGTCGCTCGATCAGGAACCGGATGTTGGGTATATATTTAAAATTGGAGATCGGGGAGTTTCCGACTCGGGAGAAGTAAGATGATCGTATCCAAACCACACACTTCAGAATTATTTGGATAAATAGTTGTTTGAGATAAACCTCGAATCAGGCCATGCCCCCCAACTGTTGGGAGGGGGTCCAAATTGGGCATTAAATCGGATTGGATTAATAAATAGATTGGATATGAGGCAAGTCAACTATAAAGCCAGTGTAGTGGATTTTAAAACATCTTGATTCAAAAAAAAAAATTGGTAAAGATGGAGACATCAGTTTTGGTTGATTATTACCATATTGCACCACATTGTTACATTTTTATCATAAAAGAGCGCAGCTCCCACTAAAGTATGTAATAAATAATTAGAAAATGCAGCAAATTATTACCAAATGCGACCGATTGTAACACAATGAAGGGAAACCGTGTTACATGTTTACATATTACGGTGTTAATACACACTGTGGTGTTACAGGTGTTTCTAAGTGGGGAAGGTTAAATGTTCATCTGGTGACCTTCCAACTACTGGAGCATGTTCGATGTGCTTCCTAGAATATATGAACCAAAGCACTGATGGTTTGTCGCCTTCGCCATGAAAACAATCTCAGATAGTTAATCCCTACAGATTATTGTCTCCCTCTGCTGATTGACCATGGATCAGTTTTGTTTTTTATTAGTATTTGCTAGTGGCTATTTGTAGCTCCTGCAGGACAGCTGTTATTGAGTTTCATGCATCTCTGAGCAAGCGACAACTTTCCACATATCCTACACTGAGATGATGTTTCAGGTAATTCTTCTGAAGGAGGAAGAGGAGGAGGAGGAGGCAGCAGCACAGCCACACTGGTTCCATCAGCTGTCACTTTGTCAATTTTACTTTAATGCTCCAAGTTTGCACTTGTGTCGTCTGTCTGCTGTAAATATAAAAAGCAATCAAACCGGTGATTTCCTCTTCCTGTTTTTACCTCTAAAGTGGAGTTTCTATTTGCCATGCAGTCCAGAAATGATGGACATAAATGGGATCGAGGTCATTTGTCATGCCTTAACACATACAGTAATGTGATAAATATTAGAGCGCTACCGGAGGAAGGTTTACTGGCTAGTGTTATTTTTTTTCCTTTATACTCCTCAAGCCTATCCGTGTTTAAAAATAGTTAATAACTGCAGGAAATGAGCCAAATGTTTTAAAAACAATGACCCCGGTATTAGCAACTTTTCAGCGCTTCTCTGATGGATTCTCTTCTAGTTGGTAAACTTTGTTCAAATTTCATTCGGCCTTTTAGAAAATAAACCCTCAAAAATAGCGAGACGTCATTACTAGAATGAATTTAAGAGGGAAATATCTGATTTTTTTGTAATTTGATCCTGCAGGAGATGTGATATGTGGACTTGAAACCTGATCCAACTGCCACTTCAAAGAAGAGGAATGGGAGGATCAGATGGGAGGAAGGTGGATGCAGTGAATGTATTTATAATACCCTCTCAGATCACTTCAGGTTACACAGCAGGGGATAATTGCACAAAAAAGAGGAAAGATATACTTCTTGGTATCACACCTGCTGGAGGACGGGGTTCATAAATGGAAGGAGGTGAGCCGAGCCTGAGGAAGAGAGGAGAGGGTGCAGCTGAGGAGTCCAAGAAGCACTAAGCCTCTGTCTCTGCTTCTGGAGTGTTTTTTCCACCAGGCTCAATGTCAGTAATGGATGGAGAGTGGCGGGGATACTAATGGTGGGGTGAGGAGTGAGATGGCAGGAGGAGACAGGGAGGAAATCAATGGCTCCACCTTCTGATTGCACCGTTCCAGACATGGGCTGGTGATGCTGGGTGAAGATGATGAGGAAAGATCAGAGAAAGGCCTAATTTATCACAGGAACAGGCTTGAAAAGATGGCTTTAGGAAGGGTTACTTGAGATTCCTGATTAAATTCTAGGTAATGGTCGCCCGCCCAGAGGATGTGATGTTTCATCTCTTTTTCCTCCCTCTCAAGTACTTTAGTTTCTTATCAGGTACAGCATGGATACTTAGTCATAACTGTGACCGCTGGTGTTCTACTCCTCCCTGTTCATCTTCTCCGTGCTGCCTTTATTACACATTTCACCTCAAACATGTCTGGAATCCATCCATTTCCACCCTCATGTGAAATATTTAAGAATCTCTGCATCTCATTGTTTAATCATCTGTTACGGCCTTAGTGGCTGTCGATGTATATTCTGAAGGTTCTCTGCCCCCCTCTTCACCTGCTGCAGAGCGGCCGCTGCTGAGCATGATGGGTAATTGGCGGTGAGTGGATCAGAGGGTTGGACGACAGCGCTGCTGTGTGGCAAGACCCGTGCTTTGAACAGACATGACTTTCTCGAGGAAACCTTAATATTTAAGTGATCTTGTCTCTTTTTGGTTTGACTGTGTTTTGAAGACCTTTGGAGTCGATGGTTAATTATATCCCCAAAAAACTGCAGATCCTTCGTGTTAACGCGATAACACAAAAACTGTTTCACGGATCATTGTCAAACTTTATACCCATATAGACCATAGTGAGAGGAACAACTGGATTGATTTTGGGAAAGGTCAGTTGTATATCTCTGACACTAAGGGGAGCTTTATCGATAGAATCACAGTTTTGTGGCAATAATTTCTCAAATCTATTTTGGGTCTGATTCATCCACGTTTGGTGAATACAAGACATAAGAAGCTTTATTGTCATTGTACAGAATACAACCACACTAGGAATATTAAAGTATACGAATATATATGTATGAAAAGCCATCAACTAATGGTGATCTGTATAAAATATAACGTATTTTATTGTAATGGTTCCAGTTTTAGTCACTGGGCAGGACTGTTTTTACAAAAAACACTGATTTTCATACAAACATCATGTTTAATAGAGGATCAACGCACAACGCAGGGACTTGGGGGCTTCTTAGGGATATACACTTGCTGTCGAGGACGACAGTGTGACCCTGTGGTCTCGGGTATGGGGGGAGTAATATGTTTGTTTGATCAGGACTTTCAAGAGAGAGAGATAAAAAGACAGATTGTCAGTATAATAACTATATAACAGAAATTTCTTAATTAAACCTGGAATTTACCTTCAACTGAGAAGGTCTTGAAAGAAAAGTGACTGTAAGAAAGGCAGAAAAACAAGGTTAAACCCCCCTGAACACTTTCCTAAAGAAAGTCATGTCTCTGGTCTCACCACATAGCGACGCTCTCGTCTGACCCACTGACCCGCTCACCAGGTCCACCAGGATGGGTAATTGGCCAGACCCAATTACCCATCATCCTCCGCTGCAGCCACTGTGCAGCAGGTGAGGAGGAGGGGAGCTATTACCGGCCGGAGCTCAGAGAAAAAACTAAATATGAATCAACAACCCCATTTTTAGCCTGCTTCAGTGTTCTGGTTTTAGAAAACCCCAAATATCTGCGACCCACTCTCGCCGGGCTGGTTTGGAGTCTCTGCATCCTGCTATTCTGAGACTCAGCTCGGCTCCCCACTCCCACTCTTGCATAGATTTACCTGAAAGAAGACATTCTGAAATGTTCAGCCTCTCAGTTCTTCCAGATCATTCCCTGACTGTAGTCAGCAGAGATCTCCTTCTCTCCATGTTATCCTGCTGCTGCTCTCCCTATCAGCTGCCGTTCCATCTGGACCAAAGTCTTTCCTTTATTTTCACTTTCCTCTCTCTCTGTTTCAAGTTCTTCCTGAATACTCTCCATGCCTCCTGTGGTTGGAACGTCGTCAACAAACTCTTTTCTTTCAACCTGTTCCTCTTTCAATTCTCCTCTTCCATCATCCACGTCTCATCTGATTCTCTCCGTTCGGGGGGGCGGTCCTTCCTCTCCCTCTCCCTCGGCCCGCTCTTTCTTGCTCTTAATGGGTTTATTTTTCGGAACATCACATGTCGTCTCCGGCGTGGCAGCTCTCCTCTCCGTGAATAATGAGGACGGGAAAGAAGAATGCGTCCTGATAAGACGGAGGACGATCCCTCCCTCCTCCCTCGCTCTCCCTCCCCTCGCTTCCACCTCCACTGTCCTGTTGGGTTTCTTCATCCCTCTCTCTGCCCCCGTCTGCCCTTCTACTCACTTCCTCCTCTTGCCCCTCTTCTTCCTCATCCTCCCCTTCTCCTTCTAGCACTCCTCTTGTCTCCTCGTTGTCCTGTCTTGAACCTAACCCAAGGAATCCCCCACCTCCTCCCCCCCCTCCTCCCGTACTTGCCCCTCCATCTTCCCTACTTCCTCCCAGCCCTCCTCCCATACTTCTTGAGTGAAGCAGGTTGTTCTGGCGCCCTCCCCCAAGTCTCCCTAGAGAGAATCCACTCCGACTGAGCACCAGTCTCCCTCCTGTAGTCCCCCCTCCCTGCCCTGCTGCCCTGATTCCTGCCACTGTAGCATTCAGGAGGGCTGTAGTTCCCATCGGTGCCCTCAGCCTGGAGGGAAGACTGGAGCTGGACGTGGTCCTCCGACATCGAGGGCAGCTCTGGAGGAGGTACGCAGAGTTGAAGACCACAGGCAGAGCGAGAGGAAGTGGGTTGGTCCCCTGGCTGGGGGTAGAGCATTGGGCCCCAGATATGGGCGTAGAGGCAGTCTGGTGCGACCCCCCACTTGAGTCCATGTCCATAAGGAGGGCTTCGGAGTAGCTTGGAACCATCTGTTGGTTACAGCGGATGTGCCACTCCAACTCTGTCATGTCCACGGTGTTGACCCGAGAGATGGCTCTGTAACTCGTCCCATTTAGTCCGATTCCAATTCCTCCCGGATGGATTCCATTCTCAGTTCCTCCTTCAACACCATCCCCTCTTCCACCAGGCCCTCCTCCACCGTCCTCCTCCTCTCCGAACAGCTTCTCCACATGGTAATGGACATATGCGGTGCGATACTCTGACACAACCCGTAGAGGCCACGACAGGAGGAAAGCGGAAGCCAGCCAGAATATCCGGTGCCGAGAGAACCAAGGTTGGTGGGCGGGATCTTGGAAGGCCAGGATGTGCTCACGGAAATCCACATTCTTAAGGTGCATGCCCTCCCTGGCCTCCATGTAGTCGTCAAGGCCCTCGTTCTCCCCGAAGAAGCGTGCTCGCTTGGAATAACAGAAAAAAGATCGAGGAGGGAAGGATTAGCATCGAAGCAGCTGAGAGGGAAATGAAGACAGGAGTTCATGCAGTAGGATGGCATGTACAACGCAGGGGATTGGGGGCTTTCCATGGATACCTTGTTGTTGGTTGGAAATAAAATGCCTGCTTGATTCTCTCTGTCTGGAATCAAGTGCAGATTGTTTCTAAAATCTTCCACTGGGATTATGATAAAAAATTGGCTGGAAAACCTTTAAGGTGTAAAATCGTAACTAAAGGCGGATTGGGTCTTAGGAAGGATGACTATAAGACAACTGGTTTTCCACCATGTCTTACCTGAGTGAGGTAGGCAGCCTCAGCACGAGCACTGGAGAAGCTACAGAGCAGAAAATGAGTTTTACAACATTTATTCCCCAGAATCATGATGATAAGATCTCAGGATCTCCGTAGACCACTGGAGATCAGAGTCTGACCTGAAACACTTGGTGAACCGGAGACGGACAGCGGGGTGCAGCTGCAGGTCCAGCAGCTCCTTAGACACGTCTTTGACGCCGTAGCGGGCGTAGTCGAACTCCGAGCTGGAGGCATGAGTGTTCACCCGCTCGTGGTAGACCTGAGGAGGGAGGGAGAAGGGCATAAATGGACGGAAAGAGTTTAATGGAGGGAGTGTGGGAACATGTGGAAGGAGAGGAGACGAGAACTTTACGAGTGAAGTTACACAGAAGACATTTTTTAGCCTTCAACCATGTTTCAGCACCATGAAGTACTTTAGGTTACGGAGTAGAATGATTTTTTCTTACTGCACACAACTGAAGGAGAAGATTGAGATTTGTGAAGCAGTTTTAAAGTCAAGTTTTACTTATTAGCTTTAAAAAAGAAAAGGAAAAGCGAGTGTGAGAGACTAGAGTTAGTGTTTCCAGCACCTGTGTGGTCGTGTACGCGTCTCCGTTGCGGTATCTCGTCACCTGCCTGGTCCTCCTCACGTAGTGATAGCTGATGGCCTTCCACCAAATGCAGGGCGTGGCCTGCTGAAGTCTCTGCACACGCTCGTACACTTCCTGCGTCAAGTAAACGAGGGATGGTCAACAGACTTAACAGACATTAACATTTAAGGGTCAGGTGTGCAAAATTCTGCGAGTATTTTCAGTTGAAAGATAAAATATATTTTGTACCGTTTGTTGAGGAAAAGTATTTTTTATCTGGAGCGGGTCCATATAGAGGCCGCCATGTTGGTACAGACGTCTGGAGAGGGATTTCACGTTTTAACTTGTTTAATGTGTTTTGACAAATGGAGGATCATACTTCACCGACAAAGCTAACATGAAGACACATGAAATGATCAGATGTAGAATCCTCCAGCCACCCGGAGGATTAACAACAGAGGTTTTAATTGACCTGACACCTAAATGAAAACAATGTACAAAATTCTCTCTTTTGATTGATTTTAGATGATAACGGTGGTAGACGTTAGCTCCCAGGCTAACATCACTCACCCGAGGGACACCAAGCAGCAAACGACACAGTAGAGAGAGGACAACTGTCCACAGCTGGGGAACCAGCAGGCTGGTAGGGTTAGGTAGTTAATATTTGAGGGCAGGAGTCTTGGTTTGACTATCAAAACTAATAATAATAAACTAATATATGTTTAAAAATAGTAATAATAATACATTTAATTTATAACGCACTTTACATTTGGATCAAATCTCAAAGTGCTACAAAGTAAAGGCAGATAAAAGCATCAATAAAAAATATAATAACTATATAAAAACCTGACCAAAAAGCAACAATGTTAATTAAAGTTATTGGTTCTGCTAAAAAGGAGAGTTGTAAGTCCTTTTTCAAATTTGTCAGTCGTCTGTGGAGCCCTCAGATGGTCAGGGAGGGCATTCCACAGACGAGGGGCAGCAGAACAGAAGGCCCGATCACCCATGGTGCTGAACTTAGTCCGGGGGAGGAGTGGGCGGTATGAGTGGGTAGAACATGTAATATGTGTGTGTTGCGTGTAGAGGCTCAATAAAATGTGTGTTGTTGACACAGGAAACATGTATAGATCTACTTATTTCAACACAAAACAATCCACAGGAATCATTAAGTAGGATCGGTAATGGCATAGTTATCAATAAAATCAAATTGATTCCCATCCCTAACCATGAATGACGAGGATGAATAATAATGTCGAGGATGGCGAACTGTTCTCAGTTCGCATGAGAACAGCAGAAACAAACAATGAAGACCTTGTTGGTGCAAATCAAACCGTGTCAGTTTTTTTTTTTTTTTCTAATGCAATAGTCTGCACTGATTGATATATTGTGTTTTCATCAGTGGCTAATGAACATGGAGCACTGTTGTGGATAATGGACGGAGCAGAATGGATGGGTGCCACAGTTCAGCTCATTTCTGTATGTGGGCAAATATTGTTTTTTTTTAGCCACACATTCAAGCGTGAAATCGTAAAATAACTGCAATACATTTTTTCTGTTGGTAAAATGTCTATTTTGGCTTTTTTACATACAGTTAATCCTGATAATTATTGGGACCCTTTAAAAAATGCAAAAAATTACAATATTGTCTATACCCATGATCTTTCATAAACATTATTGACAAAAGTCCAAATTCTAACTAAAGTAACATAATTCCATTCTTAAAGTAAAACAACAGTTAGATCAATAATGAAGAAGTTTAAAGACTGGAGATAAAAAATCAACCTGGAAGGGGATGCAAGTGTAAACTGACCCCACACACTGTGAGGAGGATGGTTGGACTGGCTAAAGACTCTCTAAGGATTACAGCTACAGAGGTCGGAGGTCAGTTGAATCTTGGGGTCAGAAAGTCTCCCTAACCACCATCAAATGGCGGCGACACCAACACCAGCTGTGTGGGAGGGTAGCAAGAAAAAAGCCTCTGCTGTCGTCCACACACAAGCTAACCACAAGCTAACGCTGTGACAGTTTGACAAACACCACTGGGACTTTCACTGGAATGAGGTCAGAGGTCAGATTGAGACCAAAGTAGAGCTTTTTGGTAACAAACATCTAAGATGGGTGTGGCATAGCAAGGAAGAAAGCCTGAGAGAAAAGTCCCTCATGCCCACTGTGAAGTCTGCTGGTGGATCTCTGATGGTGTGGGTCGGTTTTTCTTCCAAAGGTTCTGGACATCTTGTTAAAGACATGGTTCCATGGACTCCATCAAACACCAGCAGATACTGGATGAAGCCCTAAAAGCCTGTCAGGAACCTTAAAGTGGGTCGTGGTTGGACCTTCCAGCAGGACAATGATCTGAAGATCACCTCAACATCAACCCAAGAAGGGTTCAGAGGTCACAGAATAAAGGTTCTGCCTTGGCTGTGATGACCGTGTACCTAGTGGCTGCTAGGCTGGCTTTTGTCTATATGTACCAGTGGATGTGATGAGGTCATCAGGTGTTGAAAGCCCCTGGGCCCGGTTCTCCCAGTATGAGATCATCGTGATCCATGTGAGAGAGAGTCATTGGAGACTACTACACAGAATGCTTCATGCTCCCCAAGCCTTCTTCTGCTCCACAACACTGCATTCACCATCCTTCACACGCCGTCATGATCACACAACTGATTCACTGACTGCTTCATTTCAGTGAACTTTTTTATCCATGTTTGTAGTTAAATTATGGTGTTAAATAAATAATTTGTCATTCTGGCTTTGAACTCTGGTGTCTGCCCCCGTCATCTGTCACAGCTTTGAGCCGGTCATGATGTGGCCATCCCAGTCACATGACCTATACCCAACAGAACATCTGTGGGATGAGCCGCAGAGGAGAGTCCACTCATTTTTATTAATTAATTCTGGACAGAACTTTATAAGCGTGTACAGGTCCTGTCCATCCATCACCCTCCACACATACCTGGAATTCAGCGTGAGCCAACATTGCCATCTTGGAGAAGCAGTGCCAGCACTCCACCAGGTAAACCACATACAGCATAGCCAGGAAAGCCAGCGGTATGTAGACGTAGCCGCTGGAGCACGGACTCTCTGACTGCAGGATGTCATTATAGTAGGCCGCTGAGGTGGCGTCATCATCGGAACCGCTGGGTATGGAGGAGGAGCCGAGAACTTCAACACGACACAGAGCACACCAGGCGAGCGTGGCGAAGCAGCCGTACATGAGGAGGGTCAGGAGGAGGCACTTCCAGTGGGACTCCCGACACAGGGCGGAGGCCAGAGACTGTTGGACCGGCTGCTGCTGTGGACGACAAAGACAACAGAGGGATTAGATGTCAAGATTCCTCTTTTCTTTACGGCACACTTCTACCAGTAACATGAAATATCAGATGAAGCACATCACCAAAATTTATCTAAAAGTCTTGTAGAAGAGACCGCTGTCTTTAAAAAAACAATGTTCACTCATTTCAAACCAGCTGACCTTGAAAATGACTGTAAATCATAGAAACCAGTCCCACGCCGTCGTCTCCGATAGCAAGGATGAATCCTCCCCAAAGCCCCCAATCCCCTGCGTTGTACTAACAGTCCCCCTGATTGAACTCCTCAAATTAAATGTGATTCATTAATTATCTCAAACAGTCCATATTGACTCAACCTAAGTCAGCAGTCTGCTCTGGGATCAGATCCCATACTGACTCAATAATGAAGATAAATACAGTTATCTAGTTTTTCTGAGCTCAGGAATTAAACACCACCGATTTCTTTCAGTCGATTCGTAGGAGCTAAATTTGGACATAATTGGGACCAACATTTGAGAAATTATGGCCAAAAAACTTTTGGATATAAAGTTGCCCCTAGTGGCGGATACATGCAACAGACGTTTGCCGAATTCAATCCAGTTCTTCCTCACACTTAGGTCTATGGAGGTAGATAAATTGAAAATGAGCCATGAATGATACATGGAACAGTCCCCGACTTTTTGGGGATATCAACGATAATAACTGTTTGGTAAACAGGGTCATGTTTCAGAGCGAGAATGTAAGATAGCTGAGGTCTTGACCAAAGGAACGCATTACACCTCTACTTATCCATCATACGATAAGTGCTGCATATCAGACACACACACACACACACACACACTGTTTATGCCTCTTTAAGTGCACACTCACTGAGCCTGAGTCGCACGGTGAAGACATCATATTACAGAGCTCTCAAACACAAGTGCGTGCGCACACACACACACACACGCACACACACACACACACACACAGTCTAATGCGTCCCTCTTCTCTTTCGTCATCTCCCTCCATTTACACACGCCACCGTTCGCATTCTCAGAATTGTAATGCAGCCAGCGAAGGATATGTGAATAATTTAGATGAGAACAATGTTTCTAGACGGTTCTCCAGCGAACGGACGGCGCTCCAACATCCGACAGCACCTCCTCATCGCTGCGTCCGTCTGTGTGTGATTGAGAGGGCGCTTGTGCCAAAATGAGAAAAGGCTTCTGTATGTTGTATGTCAGAGAAGCGAGGAGAGAGACGTTGGAACCCTGCAAACACAGCTGCTTCATGTTCGTCTACTAGCGTCTGAATACGATGATGTAAAAATACGAGATGACACCAGTGTCCTTTGCTTCTCCCTGCCAAGTCTGCCCCTCAGTGTCAGCAATCCACTCCTCCCTCGTTATCACTCACTCCTTTAATGCAGCTACAATTTGCTCTCCACCAGCACATTTGGTCAGATGCAACACACACACACACCTCCAAACACACACACACACACACCCCCAAACACACACCGCTTTAAACTGTTCCGTCACAGCAGAACGTCAAGGTCAAATCCTGGGAGGGCGAGTGAAGGGCACCTGCACTCCATTAGTCAAACATCTCTCTGCAGGAACCCTCAGAAACATCCTGCACCTGCAAAAAAACGTTTAGATCAAAGGGCGGGGAATCCAACAGTTTAAGAGGGGGATGAATCAATAAGGGGTCCGCAGTGTGCTGAAATGGCATAATCTCGAATAAGTACGATTAAACATCGTCTGACTTCTGTTTGCGGTTTTCGCTGGCTATTCTTTTATATTTGAGCCGCTCTACTGAAGCATAACTTTACAGTTTTTCTTCTAAACTTGTAACGAGGATCGATCAACTCCCTGATGACCGTCGGATGGATGTCTGACATTTTAGAAATATTGGTTGGCCTACGTCAGGCTCTCTCACAATTGTGAGCATCTGAGTTGCCATGGCAACACGGCGCATCATGTGGAAAAATAAAAACAAGTAGTCATAAGGTAGAGAGTGCAGTTTATGATCTGAAATGTAAGTCAAGAAAGAAAAAGAAAAGTCTTAGCTTTCAGAGCGATGCTAGCATAGTATACAGTCAAATGTAGCTAGCTCACCTCCAATCTCTCTGCTTAATGGACCAGCCAAATTGTTCACATTGTCCCAGACACCTACGAGTCCAGATACGCCAGTGTCTCTCTTTCTTTTGTAGGGTTTTCGGTTTAAAGAATTGCTAAAACCATGAAGGTAGTTTTTGCCCTGTTAGCATGATGCAAGCACACAAACTTTCTCCTGCCTCGGCGCTTTCAAACAAATGAACAGGCAGCAGGAGCTAACAGGTTGTACGGTGTAAGTTTTAAAAAGATTTATTCATCTCATCCTGGTCTCTGACAGCTGCAGATTACTTCACAGACCCCAATGACGTCCGGGATAAACACCGAAGAGTTGTTATTACATCTGTAATAACTAAGAAACTCTGTTCCGCCTGTTCAGCAACCAACCGATATTCTCAACACATGTCAAATGTGCACAAAAGAGTTCAAAACAACTCTTGTGGAATGGAAGGTGTGTTTATCCTGCTGTTTATGAATGGGTCAACATGGCATAAGGTCGCCTTCTTCTTCACCCTTTGTTTTATAAGGTGGCGGTTACAGATTGATAACTGTAAAAATGGAAAACGTGTCGTTTCCAATGGCTGTTAAGGTGAATGAGAAGTAACCACAAGGAAATGTTGGCTTTAAATCGGGCTTATCCCACTCTAAAGCCTCATTTTCTACAACCATTGTCAAATTAATCTTTATAGTTAGGATAGCAGGAACAGAAATATCAGGATCAACACTACAGACACCAGAGTAAACAGGCAGCGTTCTTACCGACGGTATTTTTTTTCTGGCTAGATCACTCAGTCCTGCTTACATACTTTAAATACACAGCAAATTCGTCATTTTTGCTTAATCATTATCACGTGGTTTATTTCCCACTGCCTTTTCTCTCCCGGTCGTTCTTCTTCTACTTATGCAATCACTTCTCTCCTTTCCTGCATCTTCCCTCCCACCTATTTACCCCCTGATCTCCCCTCCCTACCTCCTCACCCACACTTCTCCTCCTCCAAAGTCTGTCTCTAAGTGGATTGATTGGGGCAAAATTGTAACATGGAGAGAGAGGGAGGGCGGATGAGGAGAGTGAGGTAGAGAGACGGAGAAACAGTCATGAACTTTTCATGAATGCAAGTATAAAAGGAAGCAGAAACAGGAGGGGAGGGGATCTAAAGAGATGGCAGGAGCGACAGACTGCACCTCTCTGAGGAACTCCTCTGCCAAAAACCAGCCTTCCTGTTCTCCTCATGCCTTCACTCCCTCATTACGTCTTCAATTTACTCCTGTCTTCTCCCGTTCATTTTATTAGGACAAACATTGCCAATAAAGAGAAGAAAGTCTTCTAGCAGTATACTTGAAACAGTCTGTACGGGTTACTGCTGACATTGTCTACACGTCTCTGGAGGAGGTGAATGCCCGGCGCCATGACATCACTCCTGTACGGGTTATAACCATCAGGAAATTCCAGCCCTCTTCAGACATTCAATATCTTCTTTCGATCTAGGTCTCACCATATTTTTAGGGACACAATTTGAAACATACATCTTACGATGCACTCAGACACGTCATCACAGATGTATCCTAGGATCATTGGGTTTTTCGGATCCAGAAACATCAGACACCCTCACCCGGGCGACACCCAGGCGAGGCTGATCGGACTTGAACGTGTATCTGAATAGCTTTTCTCTTGGCTTACTCCCCCTCAATTACAAACATCTCTGCGGCCTCTGTGCTGTGCTGTGCTTGATGGCCTGCCTCTTCTGGACCGCTGTGATGCCCAGGAGATGGTATGCTCTGCAGAGCATACCATCTGCGACAAGGTCAGTGTATCTGGCGTTCTTCCACTCAATGGCCTCCTCAATCTGGTCCTCCCAGGGAACTCTGAGCTCCAGCATCACCACCTGTGTTGATGTGTCTGACAACAGAACTATGTCTGGACTGAGCGTAGTAGCTGTGATGGAAAATGGAGCCGTTTCCCCATGTCGACCATCAGGTGCCAGTCTTGGGTCCAAACCTGAACAGGATAAGTGTCTCTCAAAGGAATTATTAAACAAGGGGTGATATATATATTGGGCCAATCCCAAACCTTGTTCCTGTACAGAAAACCATTGAACGGTACCCATATTAAGGGATTGGACTCTGATATCCTCCAGAGTCCCAGCCCAAGAGCACAAATATCAAGCCGAGGTCTCAGCTTCTCCCCAGCAGAAGAGGTTTGATGGAGTGAGAAGCCCTTCATACACTGACTGTACAAGGATAATGACATGCGGAGAATCCACCCGCCACAAGTCGGACCAAAACATTCTTCGCTCCAGTGCCTGGTCCCGACGTCACCAGCTCCCTGCAGGTGCATCACCACTGCTTCTCCTCCACAGCTGCCCTCACCTCCTGCTGGACCGAGTGATGTCTGGCTCTATCGCTGTTGCTGCTGTGATTAAAGCTGGTTGTTGGGTTGCTGCTTAACCCAGCCCGTTCATACGCCACCCGGCCCACAAGCATCCTGAGTCAAAGCGGGTACTTGGCCTGCTCCACAGCAACCTGGACATTCCACCTGTTCCCCGTCCTTACTTCAATCCCACAACAGATACCTCGGGGCCCCTGGACTCTCTGTATTGCAGTTCCTGTATCGTGACCATAAACTCCTCCGTCACACTGCTGTTCGGGAGTGTCTGTTTGCTCTTCTGCTTGTATAACGGATACCTAGGAAACCCCAGGCACCTGCTGAGGTACTGGCTGGTATTCACTCAAAGCTCTCTACCGTTGACACCGGGACATTCTACCTAACAGGGGCCACAGGATCCGTGTGAGGAAAACACAAATACACCTAATGTAGAAGAGATATTTCTAAGCAGTGTCACAATTATAAATAGACCTTCCACTGAATGTTTCAGCTGGAGCCAATCAGCTGGAAGGACCTGCAGCAGTCTGCCCCAGATTAGTTCCAGTTCCATTTCTTTTGATCCTTGATATTAAATATAATTAATTTCATGTAGTCATCTTTTTTTCAATCAACTTTACATTACATCATTTCTGGTGTGATTTCACTTCTTCACCCCTGAGCAGTTCCTTTCTCAGGTGAAGCAAACTTTGAGCTCCAGTTTCTCACGATAACTTTGCACACTGGCATTTTAAGTCCCCTTCTCATTTGTTTGCAAGTCCAATTGTTTTATTGATGACGCTTAATGAGGAAAAAGAAGTTTTCACTTTTCTGCCAACCCGCTTTATGAGGTTCTACCTTGAACGGTTTTATATCAACGTGTCGTCATGGCAAAAATCATCTTAACTCAAAACCTATTCCATTGATCATTTTCAAATTCTATGCAAGCATAGACCTCTGTGCAAGGAAGAACTGGATTGATGATGGTAAAAGTCCGTAGTATATTTCAAACATTAGGTGGGCATTATCTCCAAAAGTTTCCGAGCCATAATTTCTCAACTGTTGGTCCAATTTAGTCCAAGCGCGGTGAATACGAATCGACTAGGGGAGAGCTATCTAGCTGTCTATATCATATTTTACTCTAATACTTGATATTAGTGTCACTAGGGGGAGCTTTTTTTTATGATAGACACTGTTTTTCAGATATAAACCCTCACGAACCACTTCTAGATCTATATGGTGTATGTCATATTTTACTCTAATAGTTCATGTCTTACCCACCAGGGGAGGAGCTTTTGTTGTTTTATTAGACACAATTTCACATTTAGTTTGAGTACAATCAGGGGTAAATCAGGGGAAATTGCTTGTGTAACCCAGGGGATAGGGGGCTTTTTGGGGATATACTCTTTAGGTCAGGGACGACAGCTTAGGGCTACTTTTTTCAAATTCCTAAAATGCTTCCAAACTACTGTATA
The DNA here is from genome assembly GCA_037951165.1 of Lophius americanus. Classification (NCBI taxonomy): domain Eukaryota; kingdom Metazoa; phylum Chordata; class Actinopteri; order Lophiiformes; family Lophiidae; genus Lophius; species Lophius americanus. The sequence goes on from JBBDHG010000119.1 coordinate 501,465, forward strand.
CATATCTTTGCCAGGGATCTCTTCTATTTATTTCCCATCCATCCCAACTAACCAGCCATAAAAGAACTCTGTGATGAAACGGCATATTTCATGAGTATATCTGAACAGAACCACATAAATGATTTCTAGTAAGGAAAACAAATCTACATTTGCGCACAGAGTTGTGAAACATCCTTCTTATTATAATACGCCTAGTGGAATGTGAGTATCGCTCTCTGTGCCTCCCTTCCACTCCTACGGATTCAGCTGGTTAGGTGGGACTGCACAGCTATAATTAGCAATCCTAACATGTTGGTGGCAACAGAAGTGAGGAGAGGATGAAGTGGTGTTGAAGCACACTGTTAAAAATGATGTGTCATTTCAACACAATAGGTATCATGATGGATATCAGATATCCACTTACAACAAATACATCATGAGCACTTTATGCGATCTGAACTGTGTCATCATCCGCTGTAATTCCCTCGTTACAAATTCTCTCTTTCAAATGCGTTCACCGGAGCAGATCCAATAAAAACATTACCGCCAGGTAAGGTATAGATAGCCTGTTTTGAAATAAAACATAACTGAAAGCAGCAGACAATTCAAATTCATGCCAGTTATATCATCGCAAATGTCAAAAGTGAAAAGCTTTACATTGAAATGAAGCCGGGATATATCCACAAAAATGTTCTGTTGAATCACCAACCAGACAGTTAGTATTTCACAAACGTTCTTTGTAATGCCAACGTATAGAGAAAAGGTTAATATCATGTAGAATTCATGTACCATCAAAGAATTTGTAGTGTAGAAACCAAAATTTGGCACAATCTGTGACACTAGAGCAGAAAGACAATCTACAGCCTGTAGAAGTCAAGGATACATGGAGCAGAATTTAGTTTCCTTCAAAGAGGGGCTGGACTCAGCCTTACAGATACGGTGAGGACTCCAGACACCCAGAGGGAGCCAGGAATGGAACTGCTGCTCTTTCAAGTCGAAAGGAGCCAGTTGAGGGGGTTCAGGCATGTGATTAGGAGGCCTCTAGGACCTGGAAACCAGGTCCCCTTGGAGGTTTTCCAGGTACGGCCAAATCTGGCCTTGAAAAATCTCATTATCCCCGGGTATGAGCTGGAGAGTGTTGCTGGGGAGAGGGACGTCTGGAATACCCTTCTTAGCCTGCTGCCAAAACAACCTGACCCTGAAAATTCCCCCCAGGGGAATCAATGAAGTCTATCTATCTATCTATCTCTAAATGGAAGAAAATGGAACATTAAACTTGTTTACTAGGTTATGTGAATATAATTAATTTTCCTTCGCAAGAAATCATTTAAATAAAAACTCATTTTCTCCCTGACTCAAACCTGCACATACTCATCAGGAAACCAGTGTCTGACTGAAGACATCTAGCATTATGTCTTGTGTCACCTTCTCCTGTTCAGCAGGTTGCATTCTTGTCTCTTTGTGGGACTAATGGCTGCTCGCCACATTGCTGGTCATTTGCATGATGGCAGCCGCGCCGCTCTTATCATCTTTATTGCAGCCTGCATCCATGCAACATTAGATTCTCCATTAACAGTGTCAGCGTGTTCCCTCTTGAGAGCATGCAGGTCTTTGTTTGAGGTCGTCAACAAACTTCCGTAGCCATCACAAGGAAGCGGATGCAGCAGAGACGTTGGCGGCGACACGGCGGCGACGGATAGCACCCGTATTTGTTTTTGGCCGAACAAGATAATAAGATACGATGGAACTTTATTGATCCCGAAAGGAAATTCTTGTGCCAGAGAATGCTCAAACTTACAGTAACAAAGTACAGTAAGTGGGAAAAAGAGAAATAGAATAAAGATAAGTGGAAATGTAGAAATGATATGTATCAGAGGTTAAGGCTAACCAGTACTTACAAACAACAGCATGATAGTGAGATAAATATTGAATATGACAATAATGTTGTGAAGTTACGTAATCTACGTAATATTGCACGATTCAATATCGTGAAGTAATGTAATCTTAGTAAAATTGCACATTATAATGGAGTTATCTGTTATCTATTGAATTATCGTTGTATTGGTATCGGAGTCCGACCTTCATGTGGAAATGTTTAATTTGGCTACACTACACTAGCATTTATTTAAAAAAAAGTAGTCTCATTGTCATTTCTTTTTCATGCAGCTCGGGTCTACACCAGTACCACTGGGACTTTGGACATTTGGAGGAGGAGGTGTCCATGTTCTCTGGTGTGTCGGGCGGCTCAGCCGCCTCTACAAACATTGTGTCAGAAAGGATGTTGACAGCTGAAGCTAAGAGAGCGAACCAGCAAAGTTGGCTTTTATTTAGTGTGGCTAATCACAAGGCTAACCCTGGGCTAAATCTGTACGACTTTAGATTTGTTGTTGTTTGATTCCAACTCATCTTGTACGAATAAATCATCTGCAACAGCTAACCATTAGTGTGCTCAAACTCTCCAATCTTTATTGACAACTGTCAGTAGTCAAAACGGGCGGTTTGATAGCTCCAAGGCAGGAAAAAGTTTGTTCGTTAGCTACAAGCTAACAAAGTGGTCTGTCCTAAACTAACACTGTAATGTTTTTCTAAATGAATAACTTACAGGTAAAGGTTAGACTTTTGTGAGTAATTCGAATGAAGGTTAATGTTAATGTACAGACATTTTTAGAATCTCATTTTCTATAGGGCGCCAATAATTTAGTCATGAGATTTAAAACCATGAACAGAATTGAATGTAAATTACGTGGCGGCTCAACTCCGTCTGTGTTCACGCTTGGTGTGGGTGTACCTCCACCCCCATGTGGACCAGAACTTAATAACGTTAAATGTTTTAACATCTGAGAGATGTTCTCTACTCTCTCTCTGAAGCTGAATAATTGGCGACGGGCAAAACAGGAACAGACCAAGAGGGGAAGATAAGAGAGAGTAATTGAGGTCAGGAACATGTGAAGACTGAATTCACTGCAGATGCTTCTTCCAGCCATCCATTTTCTGTAATCGCTTATCCTCATCCTGTCACACGAGGGGCTGGAGCCAATCCCAGCTGACTAAGGGCACAAGGCAGGCACATCCTGGATAAGTCGGCATTTCATGACAGGGCCAAACAAGCATTCGTACCCACAGGAAGTTTAGAGTCACCAAACCCCCGGTATTGAATGTTTTTGGGCTGTGACAGGAAGCTGGAGTTCCCACGCAAACACTGGGCGAACGTACAAACTCCAATCGAATAGTTGATATGAGATTCTGAAGATTTGCTGCTTTTTGTGGGTCAGTCTTGTGATGAAAATATTTCAATCTTGTTGTTTTTTTTAACAGGAAGTTAACTAAATAAGAGTGAGATTAAACAGCTTTAAAAGTAACAGAAGGTTCCGGTACTAAAGCTTCTGTTTAAAATATGTGAATGTAGGACACAATTTGTCTACAGAACCAGAACAAGGGTTTTTCTGAAACTTATAAAAGCGTCTCTGCGCCTGCTTACACCATCCTCCTCACTCCCAGAGAACATCTGAACATCTTCAGCTCTTCCTCCTGTCTTCTGGTCAGAACCACCGTCTCTAAATAATCCAGCACCTCCTCCTGCTTACCTTCCTTTCAACACAAATGTATTCTGTCTCATTTTGTCTGTCTCTCGAGTTTCATTCCTCCACCTCTCCAGGTTCTCCTCCACCTGCTCCCACTGCAGATCACAATGTCCTCCACCAACATCATAGTCCATGGAGACTCCTGCTGACCTCATCTGTCTGCCTGTCCATCACCATAACAAACAAGATGGGGCTCAGAGCCCATCCTTGGTGCAGTCCCGCCTCCACCTTGAACCCACCCGTTACCACTCTAACGTACTTCCTGTCACTCAAGACTTCTTCACGATCTGATTAAATTATATAAAACTGAGTTGAAAGAACAACAATCTTTTTTACTTCTTGCGGTGGATATTTAACTCTTAAACTAAACCTGAGAATCCCCCGTCATTACTGTTCCTATAAAATAGCCTGAGCCTCAGTAGTATTGTGTGAAAGGGTGACTACACCAGCAAGGGAAGAGAAATACTCTAAAAACAGAGCAAGCTACGGTGGATGAGTTCTTCCGACTAATCCAGGAAACACAATCCAGATTGTATTCAGACAAGGACTAACGATGACTATCTCCCTGGTGTTTCCTCCCACACAGCTGACAACTCTGCCAACTGATGTCTAATCTTGTCTGATTCAGGCTTTTCACTACATACAAACACATCTTCCCTTCTCCACTAAGGCATAGACCATTATCATATTAAGTAATGCTACTGGGAATAGTGGTGAGACTACAGCGGGGCACACAGCTTGAGTTAACCATAGACTCTTCTTCCTGGAAACTATCTTACCTAATGTTTTGTCATACATTTCTGTTGGGTTTTCATCACAGAGATGAGAATCTTTGATAAATTGTGACGTTTCCTCGGTTCTGGTGAAGGTACATGGATTGTTAGGAGTAGAGGCTGCATGTTCAAGATGTGTGAGGATGGAGGTGGGCAAGCACGGTGGGGTACTTTCAGTCTACGCTTCATATTGTGAGCGTAAACAAGACGCCGTTTCCCTGAGTAAGGACTTTTATTGTAATGGTCCAGGAAACAGATAAGGACTTTAACAGGAGGTATGGTGGAGGCACTCCTGGGAGGACAGTGATATCTGATGAGTGGGTCGGTACTGTTGGAAGCAAAACCACACAGTATATTACGTTTACTGGCAAAATATTCTATTTGCAACGGCTAAATCATACAGGAATTATTTTAAGAGCTCAATACAACAGATATTATAAGTGTGTTTTCTTTTGCACGTATAACAGATGATCCTTCAAGCTGCGGCTGCAGTAATTGATTATTTTAGAAATCCAGGATTGTATTGATTATTCTGCAGATTAATCGAGTAATGGAATAAGAAATAATTAGTTTGCTGATTTCATATTAATTGCTTGAATTGCAATAATATCTGTCTCTGCAGTATGCACTAAAACAGTTATAATAACAAATGAGATTTGTTCTTATAGTATTTATCCTTAGAATCTCCAAGGTTTCACTACCGGCTCCTAACCGTTTTTTCTCATTCAGAAAGTGGTGCTTATTTGGAGCATTTTTCTTCTTTCAAATTAGGCATTTCTTCCGAATAAGGGGGCCATGTAAACGCACCTAATGTCTCAGTTTATGGCAGTGCAGAATGCAAGGAATAACCGTTCAAACATTCACTGACCCCCAGAGTCAACATCACAGTCTGCCAGTCTTCGTCTGACTTTTTAACCTCCCCAAATTTGTGACAGAGTGAGCATCTGTTCGTACTCAAAGATGGGTTATTCTCCTCGTTAACCTCCCCTCATCCGGTGACATGCGTCCGGCGGGTGACAAGTGAGAGGAGATGAGGGAACTTGTAAGGATAATAATAATAAATATATCACAAATGTATAAAGGGTAGGATTCCTGGGTTTAAATGCTGAAACTGCCTTCCTCACGTCCCACGAGAGTTTATGTGTGAGAATCAAGTCAGCTGAGGGTGAAAGCAACAACAAGAATTTTCAAGGATGTCTAGTGAAACCGAGTCTTGCTGGATTTTGAGGAATCGTTTCGGATCATTGACCTCGACCAAGATGCTGCAGCTTCCTCGCAGATGGCAAAATGTTTTCCTCCAGGATTTCCTAATGCTTGATTGAATCCATTTCACCCTCTAGACGCTGCAGGTTTCCAGTACCTGAGGGAGCAAAACAGCCCCACAGCACCACTGAGCCAATGCCACGTCTCTTTTCAGAATATGCCTCATCCTTCCTTCTCCAGACATTACACTGATCCATAGATCTGAGAAGTGTAACTTTTGTCTCATCGTCCTCAGAACAGCATCTTGAAAGCTTCTGTGTCTCCTCCTGATGGTTTGACCAAACTGGAGAAGACTCATGTGTTTTTGTGGAAGCAGTGTTCTACATCCTTACAGTCAGACACGTGAATTTTGATTTCAACAACAGAAAATGCTGATAAAGTCCATGAAGGTTGGTTTTCTAGGGAAAAACATTTTGTTTCGTGGTATTTCAATTTTTCTTATTTGATGTGATTATTGTGAGCTGCTGAAAGTAAATTAAACAGCATAAAAATAGAATCTTGGACAGAAACACCACTAGATAAAAAAAAACATCATCCTGTTGACAACACATACAGCATTTAGAAAATACACTGCAAATGCCACAACATATTAAGAAAAAAGCCCTGAGCTCATTTGCATATTTCGAACACTAAGGGGAGATTTATCTCAATAAGTTTTCGGGCCATAATCTTTAAACACATGTTCTGATTTAGTCCAAATTTGGTGCGAATGAATTTATTTGAGGGGATCTCTGTTCAACATTTTGTATTTTACTCACTAGGGGGAGTTTTTTTATTTATTTTTTACCAAAAACTGTTTTTCAAACAACTTTTTAACCATTGGTCACAAATTTGTAAACCGGCTTGAGATCTATCTGGTATAACATATTTAATATATTCTAAAAATTCATTATCTAACAAGTATGAGCTTTTTTTAAAATGGAAAAACAGGTTTTTGGACATTAATTCATCCTTTAATTTGTGGAGTTTTATGATGGGAATTGCTTGTAAACAGCAGAGCTTCACTGTGATGTCATCCTATGTGAGTGATGTCCTCTGCCAGGTGGACATAATCCTCTACTGCACTAAACCAAACCTGTTCCCACGTAAATCACTAATTATGCAGAGTCATATCAGCGTTATTTCTAAAGATGCATTGAGATGTCTCTCCTCCCTGTTTACTAGAACCCCAGCCTCGTTCTCGTTCATACTGAACGGTCCACCTGTCCTGTGTCCTTGGACCCCCGAGGTAAACGTGACATCTTCGCGCCAACAGTAACACGGTCACTATTCCAAGTCCCACAGGACGAGGAGTCCACATTCACGATGAACACATGATGAATGACCTGCAACAACAGACCGCAGGCTGGAACGTGGATCCTGCAGGCGCAAAATATGCGCAACTTTTACGTTAACTAGACCACACACAAACAGTCGCGCGCTGCTGGCGGGAGAAGGAGCTAATAAAGATAATGTCCTTCCTCACCTGCTCTCGTCCTGACCCGTCCTCCAAAATGGGCTCTTCTGCGGCGGCCGTCTCCTCCTCCGTCTGCATTTTCCTTCTTGCCGCTCCTTCCTTCCTTAGAACCGGGCACTTGCGGCTGCCACCCCGGTAACGTCCGCACGCAGGAACCTTCCCGGCGGAGCAGCGAGCTCCGTCACCCCATCCGCCGCAAGTGGGTATAATGTTTCACCATGACGAGGCCTGCGGCAAATGAGCATCATCTACTGAGGATGTCGGTCCGCGACTCCGCGCCGCCTCCTCCGTTACTCTCCCGCTGCTGACCCGCTCGGTGCGTCTCCTCTAGGCTAAATGTTAAAACGTATCCAAAGTCTCCCCCCGTTCCCAGTCGGACCGTTAACGTTCCTACTGCCCCTCAGCTGTGTATTTCGTTTGTGCACGTGCACGCGCGTGACAGACCGCACAGTTGAAACAACCGGAGCCGAGGATTCCTTAAGCCGCGGAAGCACGAGCGCAGGAATGGATGAACCGGAGAAATAGGACGAATCTAAAATTGACAGCGAGTATTTTTACCGTCATTAAACTTTGTTTTGACCATGTTACCACCTCGCGCTGGTTCTCCGATGACGTCATTCACCAACATTCCCACCCCCATCTATTCACCTGAGCACAGGCATGCAGGGGAACCCTGAGAGGATCAGAATGCACTTCCAATCGACATTGCAGTCTCACCAAAGATTTTATTTGGGGGAAAAAAGGCACATTTAAAACACATTAAAGTATTAATATATGTGGTGTAAAATAGAGGAGCGTAGCAGGACAGAGACGGCATGAATGGATGATTACACACAGTCCTCAACGTCTAGGGCTGAAAAAAAAACAGATTATGACGACTTCTTCTTTGGGCTGTTTCCTTCAGCGGTGGCCACGGTGAATGATCTGTTTACAGCAAAACAGAGATTATGACGTCTTTCTGTCAATATGTGAAAATTCCATTTTCTTTTGTCAGAAGGAGAAACTGACCCGGGGCTGCTGGAAGGTGAATAGTCGTCTGGATGTCTGCTCATATACCTGGTAGGCTTGAGGAGAGCTGACGGACCTTGGAGCCCTTCTTGTTGGGGGAGCTCGTCTGATCACTGAACCACATGTCATACAATCTCTGAGGGATGATGGGTAAAATGATTTAAGGACAAACACCCAGACATGACTTCTCTAGCCACTCTTTTAACCAGGGAAATACATAACATTTAGGTTGAAATTTGATTTCATGAAGATAAACACGGCAATATTCAGTAATGAAAATGCTAACAGGCAGCATGCGACCTACTTTACCTCTAGAACCTGAGGCTATGAAGCAGAACTAAGGATATTAGCAGTGACAGGCAGGTAGAGGATCTCCATCTCAGTGTGGATGATGATATCCTGGGTGATGAACGTCTTTAGCTCTGTTGGTCCTGCTTGAACTGCACACAAGGCAAACAGCTGGACCTGCAGGTCCACATGTAAACCTGCAGCCACCTACAAAGACATACAGCTGGTTAAAGGGGAGATGATGACTTTTATTAGCTCAGCTGTAATGTGCATCATCAAAAATGTCCATTAAAGTAGACATGAATGCATAATCCCAGCATTCACATGAACATTTAACCCAAACACCCAGCAGGAAACTCACCGGCCCAGGGAGGTAGAGGACTCGGAGGCCCGTAGCAGGAGGAGGCTGCTTCACATGGAACCTTACAGAGAGACACGTGACAACCAACCACAGACAGTTACAGGTCAGAGGTTTCCCCTGACCCAAAAAAAAAGACTCTACGTATCCACAGCAGCCGTTTCTTTATTTTATAACTATATCCTACAGAAGTCAGGGATACAATTATTAAAATATAAATATATAATGGTATAGTCATCGCTCTGCCGCAAATCCTTTGTCGTAACACAGCAACTCAAAAATTATTTCATGGATCCTTTTCAAATGTTTTCCCCACGTAGACCTCAGTGGGAGGAAGAACTGGATTCATTTTGGGAAAGATCCTTTGCATTTTGTCAATAGTGGGAGCTTTAGCCCCAGGATGTTTTCAGACCCTAATTTCTCAACCGTTGGTCTGATTTAGTCCAAATTTAGTTCATATGATTCGACTCAAGGAGATTTATCTTCATGATAAACACATTTTAACTTAATAGTTCATATTTTAATCACTAGGTGGAACTTCTTTTTTGATCAAAAAACAATGTATTTTGGCACAAACTTCCCAACTATTTAGTCCTCATTTACTTCATATGAACTTCATTAACATGAATTTGTTATAAATTATTGTAAAAGTTCATATTTTACTCAGCACAGGGTCAGAACAACAAAAAACAAAAACTGTTTGTTGATCATTACTTACCAACCTTCTTGTATCTACTGCTTATTATTTCACTATGATAATTCATATTTCACTCACTAGGGGGAGCTTTTTGTGGAAAACACAGTTTCTCGTCCATAACTTCTCAACCTTCAGTCCAGCTGTATATAAAAATTTAGCTCCTAAGAATCGACTCCAGGAAATCTGTCTTGTTGAACATCTGCAGACTGCTGACTTCATAGAAACAGTGTGGTTGAGTCCCTAAAGGATCTGATCCTAGAACAGACTGCTGACTTCATAGAAACAGTTTGGTTGAGTCACTGTTGGATCTGATCCTAGAACAGACTGATGACATCATACAAACAGTTTGGTTGAGTCCCTAAGGGATCTGATCCTAGAACAGACTGATGACATCATACAAACAGTTTGGTTGAGTCCCTAAGGGATCTGATCCTAGAACAGACTGCTGACTTCATAGAAACAACTAGGTTGAGTCAATATGGACTATTGTGATTATTAAGTCCAATTTAATTTGAGTTCAATCGGGGGGGATTGTTGGTACAACGCAGGATATTGGGGGCTTTTCGGGGGTACACCCTTGTTGTCGGGGGGACAACACTTTTCTCACATTTGTAAGGCTTTATTTCACACACACAGTTATCACAGACAACATTGTTTCAGATATCCATGTTTTCCAGTAATGATCAGGTGTTTTACCTGCAGGTGTCGACGCCCACGTTCCTCATCCTCACAGTAATGGTGGAGCAGTTTCCCTCCTCCAGGGTACCGAAGTCAACCGTGGCTGGGAGGAGCTGAAATCCTCTCAATACGACATTGGGCTTGTTCAGAGATATAGTTCGACACTTCCTCCTCACCGGCTCCTCCACAGACAGGAACTGGAAGGGTTTGCCCGGAGACAGCGATGCGTGAGTGCATGTGTGGACAAGACCAGAGAACTGATTGAATACAGGAGATCCAGGACCACACGCATCATGAAACACGGTGAGACCTCTGAGATCTTCGGCTGACTTTGAGGAGAATTCACCATTTTATTGGCAAAACACTCTTTTTCATGTTTACATCTGGAGAGGCTCAGGAGGAGGAGGAAGTAGGTCAGGTCACCCACTTATTACAGGGTCAGTAGTTGATGCCATCAGAGCGTGTGAGTGAGTCCTGATCAGCAGGTGAACGCGTGACTCGTTCTGTGTAGTGAGCTGAGTGGTCAGTCAGAACAGAATCTTGAGACATAAGTCCAGTCCATTCACCGATCCAGATGTTCTATGACACCACATTCTTCAGTTATGGTTCAGGCAGCGGACTCAAATACAGCTGACTATATGAACTCATTCATAATGACATGTTTGTAACCTGTTCCTCCTGATGGCCGATGCCTTGAATAAGATTCATCTGACATTTTAACTCTATCTGCTCGTCTGTTGATTTCGGACGTTTGGACTGGGAAAGCTACAGAACAATTGTCTGTCTGGGAAAAATAAAGTTGTCTGAACTGAACTGAGGAAAAACTGGAACTCTCTATTTATATCTGATAATATACATTAACACCAAAAATAGAACATTATGAAGGTGAAGCTGATCCAGCTTCTATGACAACAGTGCTGGTTGGTGGAAAAAGGATCATTTGGCTGCTTAAACGTTGAAGAACTATAATCCAGATGATGCACTGTCTTCAGATGATTTGATGACACGGATAAGATCGTGTTTGTTTGCTGTGACATAAGAGGCTGTAAACGTTTTCATGTGAACATTTGGATACCTGTTGATTTGGTACGCTGCCAGGTTTAGAGCTGAGGATACATGTTGGCAGCCTGACTTTGGTCCTCCTGGGTTTTCCTGTGACATCCAGCTGGACTAACTTACAGTGGCCAGTTGAACCACGCAGACTTTCACCTGCACACACACACACACACACACACACACACATTTACAAAAATACACATAATCACAAACAGTCCATATTGTCTCAACCTAACTATTTCTATGTAGTTAGCAGTCTGCTCTAGGACCAGATCACACAGTGACTCAATGATGAAGGTAAATACAGTTAACCAATAAAACAAGACTAATTTCCTGAAGTCGATTCATAGGAGCTAAATTTAGACAACTGGACTGATGGTTGGGAAGTTAAGGGTGAGAAGCTTTTGTGTTTTCCTCAAAAGCTCCCCCTAGTGGGCAAAATAAGAGATTTACAAAATAGATTTCATTGCGTTGATTCATCTGAACCAAATTTGGACTAAATCCGACCGACAGTTGAGAAATTATGGCCGGAAAACGTTTGGAGATGAAGCTCTACCTAGTGTTAAAAATTAGCAAATCTTTTTTTTGTTGTAAAACAGATATCAGACTATGATCTTAAGTTATCCCAACAACATAATCCTGGTTTTCAACAGTTTGAGGTTAGTTTTTCTCAGCACCTGATTTGAAGCCGTCAGAGGTGAGGCGGGCGGGGAACAAAGCGGTGGACGGAGGAGTCAGGCTCATCATTCCTTTCTCAATCTTCCTCCTTCTTCTGGCTGCATGACTACATGAGAGTTAAAGGTCAAAGGTCAAGCCGTGTCAGAAAATGTGAACATGAGGTGAATATAGTAAAAAATAAAATGCACTAAAATCAAAGACACTCTTCATTACATTCAGGCTCCTCACCTTGCAGATTGAGAAGGGGTCAGGTTCAAGGGTGGAGGAGCTGGAGGAGATACAGTGGACATGTTATTTTATCTACAGTTGATCTGATCTTCTACAGTTACAATAAAACTGAATACTTTTTCATCAATTTCAGCGTCGGTTAGTTTCCCTTAGGACCTCCTCCAAAATGAGTTTTGGTAAACATTGGTAACAATAGTAATAACTCACAGTCCTGCTGCGGGGCGTCCCTCAGGGAGGCCTCGGCTCTGGCTGACTTCGGGGTCGGAGGGAGATCCATGGACAGGGCCCACATGTCTGGGGTCGGGTGCTGCAGCAGACTCTGGGGGACGACGACAGAGCTGGGACCCTCACTGGGCTTTTTGAAGGGATTCACTCACACGTTTGTTTTTTATGATCACAATAATGCTGCCTAAAAGTACATTTTAATCTCGTGTACTGTGTATGGAAAAGAGGACACACGGTACCTGATATAATGAAATGTTCTCTGGGTGGAAATAAGGAACTACGCTCCTCTTCCTCAGAGCCTGTCTGTGCGCCTGCTCTTCATACATTTCCTGTCTGCCACACACATGCAGGGAAGATAACTGATGAGTCAATACGACACCTCCAGCTAGAGAAATAACACTGTATAATTCTATCCTTCATCCATCCTGCACTCCTCTTCCTCCCATCACAGAAGGATTAGAGCAAATAACTGGATGACAGTCATTTGCACATGAGCATATGTTTGGTAAATGTGATAGCGGATATGTGGCCTGAGTATTAACACATAACGTAACTCATTAATGTTCATGTCCCACTTTATGTCAAAGATCACTGGCTGTTCCCCCGATCATTAAAATAGAATAGAACAGGATAGAACAGAATCAAACAGACACAAATAGAATAGAACAGGACAGGATAGAACAGATTAGAATAGAACAGAACAGTATAGAACAGAATCAAATAGACATAAATAGAATAGAACAGAATAGAAAAGAACAGGATACAACAGAATAGAAGAGAACAGGATAGAACAGAATAGAAGAGAACAGAACAGGATAAAACAGACTCAAATAGAATAGAACAGGATAGGATAGAAAAGAACAGGATAGAACAGACTCAAATAGAATAGAACAGGATAGGATAGAACAGAACAGAAGAGAACAGGATAGAACAGAATAGAAGAGAACAGAACAGGATAGAATAGAGTTGAATAGAATAGAACAGGATAGGATAGAATAGAACAGAATAGAAGAGAACAGGATAGAATAGAGTTGAATAGAATAGAGAATAGATTAGAACAGAATTAACTTTCTTAATCTCCACGGGGACATTGGGCACTAGAATAATATATATTGCCCAAAATGAATAGTAGTACCTGTGTTGGGTCATTCTTCCAGTCCATTTAGAATCATTTTGGCTGGTGAGAGATGATATGTGAAGGGATTAAACAGGGAGATTCATTTTTGTGAATTTAAAGTTAAACTATCGAAAATTTCAGCACGTAACGCAAAGACGACCGGAGTAAACACAAAATGCAAGTTTTCAACTAGGGGTCAATACTTTGTCACGGCACTAGACACAGAACTTTCACCATGAAGACTCGTCTATTCGTGCGTTGCGGTTTAATCTCTCCCACCTGTCTGTGGGTTCTGTGGTCGGGTCTTCTGGTACTGGCTGCTCCACTGGGAACTCAACTCTTCTGCTGTACAGACTGACGATGTCCTCTGTGGGAATGAAAAGTGAGTTTTAGGTGATTTAGGTCCAAATCACACATGCTATTTAACTCACCCTCTAAACATTTCATTTAAGGCATTTCTACAACTGACCTTTTAATAATACCAAGTCTCTAACAATAAGTAAACCGGTGACAAGAACCCAATCCCCAATCAACTTCATTTTTTGGCTTTTATCGACAATATCCACAACATTATTATCTACTACCATATATATTTTGTCAAGCTATTGAGTGGAAACATTAAAAATAATTACAATCAAATAAGTATATATTCAACTGGGCCCACGCCGTCCTCCCAGAGTCGATTCATAGGAGCTAAATTTAGACACAACTGGACGGATGGTTGACAAGTTACATGAGACATTGGGTTTTCAACAAAGAGCTCCCCCTACTGAGTAAAATATGAACGATTATAGTGAAATGGAAAAAAAAAAAAAATTTGCACACAAAAAAAAGAAGAACCGCTTCAAAAGAATTACAGTGAAATATGACTAATTATTAATAATTAATATTCATCAAGTTAGATCTCCTTGAGGCGGTTCATATGAGGTAAATTTGGAAAAAATCAGACAAAAGCTCAGGAAGTTATATCCGAAAAACAATGTTTTCATAGAAGAGCTCCTCTAGGAAGTAAAATATGAACTACTAGAGAAAAATATAAAGAGAACTATTTAAAGTAATATAATATATATATATATATATATATAATATATATTTTTAAAAAACACAAACATGCATACACACAAACTAGTCAATGCAAGTCAATTAATATGCACCAAATGTTGACTAAATCAGACCAACTGTTTAGAAATGATTGCTGAAAAATGTGATTTTGGAGCATACTATGACTAATTATATGTATTAAACGTCATGTCATACAGTATAACAGTGTACACCCACCAGAAGTTCTCTTGCCAAAGGCGTGACCTGAATCCGCTTCTTCTGCAAAAGACTGTTCAAACACATTCATGATTGTTTTCATGTAAGAAGCACTTTGCTTCTTACATGAAAACCATTTCTCTTCTGGGTTAGAACCTTTATGTCTTTGTGAATATTTCATGTCATGGCAGGTGAGACACAATCACTGGTGAATCGTACTGGGTGTGTGTGCGTACAGTGTGTGAGTGTGAGCTGACCAGCACCAGGTGGAGCAGATGACTGGCCCGAGCGCTCTCCTTCTCCGTGCGAGGATCTTTAACTATGATGTCTTCTGATTGTTGCTCCTGCTCCATCAAACTCTCAATGTATTCCTGCGGTAAGAGTCACATGACAACATTTGTCAGCTTCCTGCAGAGAAACATCCGCCGAGGCAGCTTGAAGAAAGCAGCGTCTTCTGAGCAGAAGTTTAGATGCGAGATGTTCGGTGGACCTCACAAAGGCCTTGTTGTGTTAAACGTTGTCTTTCACCTTTAGTCGTTGGTCGACGGTATTTCTGAGCCGTCGTGTGAGAGGTCGGTGCTGGTGCAGCTCCCTTATCTCCAGGACTTTAGGGCAGCTCCTTACAGGCTGAAGTTGTGCTGTAAAACCACCAGAGGAATCTGTCAGGGTCAAACCCTGACCCATGTCGGTACCGAATGGAGGTCCTGGGCTCTTCTTCTGGAAAAGAGAGAAGCGACGTGAGTGTTTGTTGTTTGTCTGTGCGTTCATGAACAACATATGTGAACTGTACCTCCACTGTGGGGAAGTCATGCCAACTGCGGTTTCTCAGGTTAGGAGGGGTGATATCAGGGACCTGCTTCTGGAGCAACCACTGGGACCACACATTCTCATGGCTGGGCTTTAGGATGGTGATGCCAAAGTCTCCTGAGATAGAGACAAATACTTCATGATCTTTACTGGAGATCAAGGAGTCTAGGAGAGAGGTCAGTGGATAGAGAGGATGCCTGAGAAATGTACTGGGGGTGATTCTCAGGAACAAGGGTGATGTTCAAAACTTCAGCATCTACAGAGGTATGACGATGATGAACTGAAGATCTTAGAGAGGTGTGGAAGCTAGGTAAAGACAAAAGGAGAAGATCTGTGAGCAGCAGGATGGTCTCATGCCAAGAAGTAGCTTTAAAGCTGAGATGTTTGCTCAAAGAGTGCTGAAGGAGAAGTATAGAGAAGGTCAGGAGAAGTTGCATTGTGTCTTTGTGGATTTAGAGGGAAAGTAGGACAGAGTGGCGAGGAGGGAATTGTGGGATTGCATGAGGAAGTCTGGAGAGACAGGAAGTATGTTAGAGTGGTCCAGGACATGTATGAGAGCAGCATGACAGCGGTGAGGTCTGCAGTAGAAGTGATGGATGGGTTCAAGGTGGAGGTGGGACTGCAACAAGGATGGGCTATAAGCCCCTTCTTGTTTGTTATGGTGATGAACAGACTGAAGTTTCTGTATGTGGTTAGAGAGGACATGAGGTTGGTTGGTGTGACAGAGCAAAATGCAGAGGACAAAAGAAGATGGATACTGATGATCCACTTTGGAGACCCCTGAAGGGAATAGCCCGAAGAAGAAGATCTGGAGATTGTTGTTCCTTTACTTTGTTCCACCTTCAATGAATGATAGAACAAAGAGAAGTTCCCTCAACTACACAGTGAGATAATTAACTCTAATATATATTGAAGAAGCCCCCTCTGTTGCTGTTACGTCTCATGAACGTTTCACCTCGTGTGTCGGGCAGAGGCTCCTTCAGCACAGCGATGGTGGGGTCAGAGTAGGCCTGGTTGAGAACTTCCTCCACAGTGTGTGATCTCAGGAGCTCAGTACCTGAACCGTCCACGTACGCCAGAAACAGCCTGAGATACAAGAGGTGTTTTCAACCATTCATGCTCAGATATCGGTTCATTCATTCCTGTCTGTCTTCACTGCAGACAGACAGGCTCTGTGGTATCGCTGCAGCATAAATGTTGTTTTCACAATAAAACTCTGAGACTAGAAGAATGAGACACTAAGGTGCAGAACACATCAACATAAGTCCACCTGGGATAATGTTCACTGGGTTTTCTATTAATCCTGTCCACTTCTAGATCTGCCTCCTCTTCTGACTCCTCTTCATCCCTGTTATCTGGGCCTGGAACAGGGCTGAGGTTCGTCACTGATAACAACCCGTCCTCCATCACCTGTGACACAAACACACAGATCAGACATTCATCTCAGTGCAGCAGATTCACATTATAAACAGGTCATGTTATCTACCTGACAAACAGAGTTTCTACTATTCTTCAAAATTACATAACAAGCCAAGGCAAAAAGAGAGAAAATAAAAACCAACCATTCATCCATTCACACTCTATGACAAACTATTTAGAGGAATACAGAGACATACATTCCACAATAGTGCTTGTTAAAGGACTGTGGGAGGAAGAAGAACGGCGGATGTGTGATTCTAAAAATAATACTTCAGTTTAATGAGACATTAACCTTTTAGAGGTCGGTAATTATGAGGTCGTCGTTGTTGAGGAAGTGAAGGGAGAAGCCCCAGCAAACTCATTTGCAGAAAGTAAAATTAGTTTCTATTCATATGTATCAGGTACTTTCTCTGTCATAAATGTTTGAAACTAGACATACACTGTCGACCCCCACAGCAGGGCTATATCCCTAAAAAGACCCCAATCATCTGTGTTGTATTAACAATCCCCCTGATTGAGCTCCCTTGACTTCAATGTGAATCATTAATAAACAGTCCATAAAGACTCAACTGAACTATTTACATCTGAATGAAGATAAATACAGTTAAGTACTTTTTCTGAGCTCAGGAATAATCGTGTAAAACGAAGTCTCTGCGGCCGACATGTTGATCCCATAATATTCCCCACTTTTCTGGGAAAGAAATATGACGGATATAAATCCTTGTAGGGCCTCATAAACCAAAGACGTGCATGACACGAGACCTTCTTCTTTGAATCCTCAGAACTGACCTGGAAGCGGTTGCCGTCGTGATCTGTGACATCACAGGCAACTTCGTCCGTGTGACTCATGGTGTAACTTCCTAGTTGGTTTGTGGGGGTGCTTCCTGTGGGAGTGGGGGTCACAAGTGGGTCAGACACGTACACGCTCGTGCCGTCGCTTTGGATCTGGAGTTGCCCCGTGTTGGACGGAAAAACCTTGGATGGAAGTAGAATCAAACATTTAACAGTGTTTATTATTCTGCGAGGACTAAGTCTAAGGCTTCAGATTCCAGACTGATTGATGAACATGGGTCTGATATTTTCCTTTAATCTCCCACCTGATAAGCCCCTTGGACGTTCCCAGTGACGACGGTTCCATCGGCTAAGAAGACGTGAGCCGTGCGTCCTTCTGTGTAAATGACCACCGTGGCACAGCCCTCCTTCTCCACCAGTATAACCCGCTCTTTGTTCGACACGCTGCCCGCATCGCTCTCACCTTCACTCCTCTTGTCATTCTCAGCCACCCACACACCCTCCTCATCATCATCCTCGCCCGTAGGACTCACTGTTTCCCCAGACACGTGTTCACATTCACTCATGTTTGCATGTCCGGCGGCATCTTTGTCACATGCGCCGTTCCTGCTGATCTCGTCTCCACTGTCAAAAGTGTGTTGGACCTGCGTGGAGCCATTGATGGTCCCTGCGGAGCGTGGGACACATCCAGGGCTGGATCCAAGTGCTGCACTCCAAAGATGCTCCGCTGGAGAGTAAAGGACATGGACTCAGATTAGATGAAGAACTGTACCAACGCTGTTGTCCCTGAAAGAAGGGGTTAAAGGTGAATTAATGTCTTAAAAAAATAGTTTTTCATAAAAAAAGCTCCCCTTACTGAGCAAAATACGATATATAAAACATATTTATCTCCTCGAGTCGATTCATCTGCACTAAATTTGGACTAAATCTCATCAGAGATTGAGAAATAATGGCCAGAAAATATTTCCACATTTCCTCTAGTGGCAAAGAACATGCAACTGCAATAGAACCAGATCTAGAAGAAGCTTTCATTTGTCACATACTATCACACAAGTAGTAAAAACACTGCCTTCCGGAGTTATTGGCTAAAGAAACCAATGAATGAGAGCAAATCAGTAAAATTAAAAGCACTGAGCTAAATGAGATGCTTTAATTCAAAGTATTCATTAAAAAAAAACTCAAGTAAAATAAAAAATAACCCGTTTGGACTGGATCACACATATGGTTGGGAAGTAACGGCCAGAAAATGTGTATGAATGAAATGTGAACAATTATTGTAAAATATGACCAGATTCATCCAGTCGATTCATGTGCACCATATTCTAACTAAATCCTACAAATTGGAAAACTGATTTTTGAAGAAAAAAACCCA
The DNA here is from genome assembly GCA_037951165.1 of Lophius americanus. Classification (NCBI taxonomy): domain Eukaryota; kingdom Metazoa; phylum Chordata; class Actinopteri; order Lophiiformes; family Lophiidae; genus Lophius; species Lophius americanus. The sequence continues at coordinate 520,497 of JBBDHG010000119.1, forward strand.
CCGGCGGCAAAAGAATAGAAAAGTCCTTTTCCAGAAACAATTCAGTTCCTCAGTATATTCAGTACCGTTAGAAACAATGACTGTGATATAAACCGCCCCCCCCCCAGTGATTAACATAATGAAGTATTAGAGTTAAATAAAATATATACAAGACAGATTTCTTCGAGTCCATTAATATGAACCCAATTCAGTTCCTATTAATGAATTATTAATTACTAATTATTATTTTTTTTATAAATTTGAGCATTGGTGTAGTTTTAATTTTGCTACTGTGATTATCATTTAAGAATATTTGGCTTCTTCCTAGTCTCACCTCTATGCCGTCTCTCTTGGAGCAGTCTGGTGATCCTGGTTCCGTCTGCATGTTCAACAATGACAGATCTTTCTCCATTCTGCACAGAAACCACCTGATCCTCCCGGATCAGCATCACCTGACACAACGACACATGCCCAGACGAAATAAATGCTCCCATTTTTAGATAATGAAAAAAAAAGGAAGGAGGAGCTCTCTTACCTCACGGGTGACCGGGTCTGTAGCCTTGTACACCTGAAGACGTGCTTTGGGTATGACTTGGTGTGTGGTGCCCACGGTGCAGATGCATTCCCCAGATGGAGTTGTAGTTACCCAGCATCCTCTCTGTGAACCCCCCTCCTTCTCTGAGGAAAGGTAAGAAGTCATCTCCGCCCATCCTTCTCATCAGGAGATGGAGGAGTGTGCTGCATTCTAACCTTTCACTTTGACATCAGTTTCTTGGAAGGCGTTTTCCTCCAGAACCTCCGAGTCTGGAACCCACACTGGACCGGAATCTTGACTGTAACTTACTGAGCCGTCTGCAAACAGGACCTGGACATGTGTGATTTCTGGGTTAGAAAAAGCTGACGTAGATTTGTCGTTATGCATCTTCATAAACAAATATGTCTGCTCACCTCTGTGGAGCCGTCTCTCATGTTTCGGATCACAGCTCCCTCACTGGTAACAATGCGAGAGAGTTCTTTCACGAGGGCTGCGTCCTGCCCTCCGGCCCCCCTACCATGGAGCGGGAAGCTCTGCCGCACCAGCATACGCTGCTCATCTGAGGACACTCCTGCACACACAAACGCGTGACGGTGAATATGCAGAGCCTTAAAGGCTATATGGACATTTATATTGTTTTGACTCCATTTTAAAAGGCAGTGCTTTATTGTGGATGGCTGTTTATTAGCGGGTGTATATTCCTGTGGGAGACAGACAGATGTTTATGATAACTTCCTGATGAGATGCTAAATGTACCACACTCGTCCTTGGAACACATTTCACTCCGAGCAGTGTGTGTGAGAAACGACACCGTCTCAGTGAGAGTCACTGACCTTGAGCGTCCTCTCGCAGAAATTGCAGTAGGAGGCCATTAGGAAGAGACAGGCTGAGGCTGTTGAACGGACTGGAAGGCGGCTCTGGCTGGACTTCACACTCCGCAGACTACACACACAATCATACAGAAAGAAATGAGTGTGTACATTAACTTCATATTATTCTCATTATATTTGTTTTTGTGGAACCTGAGTGTCCGGTGGTTTGCTGTGGTTGTCTTTCACATCAGGTGAGTCCTCGTCATTCTGATTAAGCTGGATCTCTGATCTCTGGTGACTCACTGAAACATCATTGAAGAGGAACTCAGTGTGTGAAGCCACACTGGGATAGGTTCATACCCCAAACACGATAAACTGATGCACCGATCTGTTTGCACGTAGAGCACCTATGTGTTCTCCTGTGGGACCGTAGGAACTGTAGGCGAGGTGGATCCCGTTGTGTAGCACTGCTGTGAGGAAGCCCTGCCTCACTCCTCTCGTCTTCACAGGCTCCAACACTGAAAATCACACAAACACGTCAGCTTGGTTTGATCAACAGCATTATCTCCACTATCTGTGTTAAATGTCAGTCTAAAGTTGGTTAGTTTTTTCATTGTTTGTGGAACTGTCCTCATATTCAGCGTTACTGGAGTAGAATAGTTAGAAGTGCATCGATCGATCGCTGCAAGAGGCCTAGTTTGATGAAAGCGGCAATCGGCCGATTGGGTGCCGGTTACACGGACATCAAACATGAACTATTACGGCTACAAAGGTCTCGGAATAAACCAGAAAAAAAGCAGAAAACCGGAAGATCGCACTTTGTAACACCAGTAAGGACAAAATAGGCTGCGGAGGAACAACCCAAAAAACGTTCAGCACAACGAACTTAATCACGCACTTCAATCTGAATAATCCTGAGGATTGAATGAACAAGGCCTACAAAGTTTTATTTTCACTTTGAAATGGCATAGAATTGGTTTGAGAAACACACAGAGGTACATTCATCTCAACAGTCAGAACACATACACAACGCTGACCAGCCTTACTTCTATCGGCTTTATAAAATATTGGTGATCGGTCAAGAAAATTGCTATCGGTGTTATTAATAAGAATTCAACAACTTTCAGTGTATTCTATATCTTAGTAAAAGGACTTGCTGATTGGGACTAAACTATGAGCTGCCTGTGGATTTCAGGAAAAAGGACCTACCTAAGGCATGTTCTATTGTTTGCTGCCCTACATATATACAAAACACCCGTTTGTATAAATTATCACTTTTTATGCTTTGCAAACAGTAAAATAAACATGAGTTGTAAAATAAAAACCGAACTCTGCCAGGAATGAATGACAGGAACACTGACATTAAACAGAAATGATTGATAATGTCTGCAGATCCTCATCGCTACCTTTAAAAGCTTCCTCTTTTTTCACGTTTGTCTCTTTGTCTTGAGGCTTCGGCAGATCAAAAACAAACGTGTTGATGTGGGTGTAGAAACAATGACCATCCTTCTCAACAGCCACCTTCGTCAGGCTGGAACCTGCAGGGAGGACAGTGAAAATAAATGGGAGGGTGGTAAATCACAGGCCAATAAAACCACTGTGTAACATCGAGGGTCACAATGGCACTTCTGCCGTCATGAACAACTGACTGTCCTCATTTAACTGCAGATACCCGGTTCCTTATGGACGTTAGCTCAGGCTTTGTTCGGTCTGGGAGTGTGTTCAGACCTGGTATTCAAATGTATCCTGAGTGATCATATCACAAATGGACAGCAATAAATACAGGGGCACCAAAGATGCATTTGAGATCCATTATTTTGGAAGTTCCCGGGTCACATTGTTTTAGCACTGTCAATACAAATGTCTCCTGGGTGACGCTACAGGACCGTCTTGGCAGAGTCTTAATGCATCACACGTCCTCTGATGGTGTCAAATGTGACTTTCTTTTCCCTGAGGTGGATTTGAGCCTAGCGTCTTCCACAAACTCAACCTGGTCAAAATACCTTCAGCATAGCAAACTTTCTCCACATTGATTTGTCCTCCATCAGAGGGGAAAAGGTGCCGTCGACAACCCGACACATGGATCAACATTCCGTCTGTTCTGTAGCCTGTAAAAACCTACACACACACACACACACACACACACACACACAGGCAGACACACAGACAGACACACACACACACACACACACACACACACACACACAGGAAGACACACTGTTATCATCTACTATTATTCTACTATTCAATATGAATGAATGTATGCTGTCAATTATGGTTTGAAAAATCATAAATAATCTGTATGCATGTTTAAGACAGGCTTTGTGGGCGTGTCCTCACAGCACGGGGTTCCTCAGTCGGCTGCAGTTCTTCACTTTCAGCCACAGGGGGCGGTGTGACAGCCTGGGACTCTATTGGACTCGAGGGCGCCTTGCTCGCAGTCTCTACTTTGTTCTTGTCACCTTTAGCACCTTTACTTTTCTTTTTGTCTGGCTGCGGCGCCTCCACCTGCGGTGAGCCTTTCTTTCCGCTGTCCTTCTTTGCCCTTTTAGCCATCTCCTCCTCCTTCAGCCGCTCCTCCTCCAGCCTCTGGATCTTCAACACGGACGCAGAAACAAAAACGTCAGTCATTGCTCCGGTTTTATGAAAAACACGTGTGTGAGGAAATGTTGAGCAGTCACAACAACAATTACAGTAAAATCTTACAAATGCAGGTTAAATCTGTGTTTTTCATAATAGACTCGCCCTCGTGAGGAAAATACGACATACAGAATACAAGACAGATCTCTCTTGAGGCGTTTCACAGGCGCAAAACTTGGACTAAATGATGATTTTTGAGGAATGCTCCTCATAGTGGCAGAAATATGCAACCACTTTTTCCCAAAATCAATCCAGTTTTTCCTCACGCTGAAGTCACACTGGCTATGAAAAATTTTAAAATCGTTTTAGAGTTATCGCGTTAACAAGAACATCTGCGTCGGCGGCAGTGATGACGACTCTATAATATCCCAGACATTTCAGGTACATAAATAGTGTAAAGGCTCCAAAGAGTTACTGGAATCCTGTTGAAAGGTGAGAGCAGAGCTGGATGTAGAAGTAAATGTGTGTGGGTTAGCTGATACCGACTTTAAGGGAGTCTTTCCTGATGACTGGTTCCAGAGGGTCATTATTCCATGCAGAAACTGGAGCTTTTTCATCTGATTCAATAACAAAACAAACATTTGATTTGCATGTTGATAAAAATAGACTGGCCAGAAGTGTAATGGGAAAAGCTCAAGTACCCTTAGCAGACCCGGAAGAGCTGAGCCGGAGTTCCATTTCCTCTCTCTTTAACTCCTCCTCTTTTGTCCAGTCTGAAAGGGTAGTTGCAACAAAATCCAGGTACGTCCTGTCCAAAAAGATAACGATGGAATCTATTTATCACTCAAAGTAAACAGGACGCCGTTTCACTTTTCAGGTTGAATAAAAACCACAAACTGAGCAACAGATATGGATCTCACAACAATATTCTCACAATGAGGTTTATTCTCTTGTAAATAGTACCTGATAGTACCTTCTCTTGTAAATAGTACGTGACTACTCTACTACTTCTTTTAAACCACTTGACAAAGTAAACTCTGACCTGAACTTGATGTCTGTGTAAAGGGCGGCTGCCCAGACCTCCCGGCACTGGCGAGAAGGCGTCATTGGATTGTGACAGAAAATGTACAGGACGTCGTTATGACTTCCTCTGAAAAGGTCCAAGCAGCAGTATTCCTCTGTAGCGGACTGGAGTACCTGCACGTGAGGAGGATCAGAACTCAGCCGACACTGTCGTCTCCGACAGCAAGGGTATATCCCAGAGTTTAGACCCAATCCCCTTTGTTGTAGAACCGATCCCCCTGATTGGTATCCTCAAATTAAATGTGAAGATAGGCCCGAAAAAACAGAGTTTTATAAATTTCCTCAAATTAATTCATAAGCATCAACTTTGGACTGAATTGGGATGGAAATATGAAACTCATCGTTCCCAAAATCAATCCATTTCTTCCTCACACTAGGGTTTATGATGGTATAAAATTTGAAAATGATCCATTTAATAGTTTTTGAGTTATTACATCATTTTTGGGGGTAGAATAGAACCGTAGAGTCTCACTCCAAAAAAAAAAAGAAAAGATAATTTTAGCTAAAATAACATGTTTATGAATGCAAATTTGTATCGGATATTTAAATTCTGTGAATTTTCTTTAATTCCAGTGAAAAATAAAGAAAAAAGCTGCAGGATAGAAATGTAAAGGTGTGCCTGTAGATCTAAACTGAGGAAACTCCTGCTGCCAAACTTACAATGTGATGTGAATTAACCTCAGTGTGTAGATTCTGGTAGCTGCAGAGTTGGTTTAGCATAAATAAGATCATAATAATCAGCCCAATATAAGGCAGGATGAAATCACAGAAGGCATGATCTGTGGGTCACCTGTGGGAAGATTGAGGCGTCATGGTGTTCAGCGTAGTGCCAGTCCAGCAGAGATGTTAACCGATAACTCTGGAGGTCCGGAAAGTCCAGTTGGCTGTAGACTCTCCCTCCGGCCTGCTGGAGAAAACACAAGATGCAGCATTTCTGAGAGGGAGTCGAAAATTAATGTTATTTTATGCTAGCTGTAACAATAACATATATAATACCTGAGCAGTGCCAGAACCTTCAGTCACAAAAGTCGGACCTACGGTTGAAAGCAGCTGTGATTGATTGTCTGAATATTCAACAAACGAGCTTCTTAAATCAGTGGGATTGTGTAAGACATGGTTAATAAACCCTTTAACAAACCGCTGGTCTGTAGTTTTTTAAGCTGTTGTTTAGCATAGGAGAGTGGGTTGTCCCAGGGGAGCACCGCGGGCGAGTGTTGCTGTGCTGATCCCAGGGGGTCAGGGCAGCTCTGCAGCGCCCCCGCTGGGTCCAGCTGGGTCAGCGGCATACTCTCAAACACGCTCTGATGAAAGAAACGTTCCACCTCCTTCCACGGCACATCATCTGTAGAGTATATCACATAATGTCAACCCTCCACTTAGTTAATACAGGGAAAAAAACAGCACAGAATATTTATGTATATAGCACATTTCAGAAACAGAGGAATCCAAAGTTCTTCACACAGAAAAACAACAACGTACACTCTTCTGACAGTTAAAGGGGGTCTCACCATCTGCGCAGTAGTGCTGGAGCTGCTGCTTGATGACCACCCAGGAGGAGCGGCTTTGTTTCTGCTCATCGCCAGAGTGAATCAGCTTCCACACTGGACTCAGCTTCATCATGGACACCTCCACTTCTGCCGGGTCCAAACGCTGAGCTGCCTGAGAGGGAAACCCAAACACACAGGATTATAAACTATGTGTGTGTGTGTGTGTGTGTGTGTGTGTGTGTGTGTGTGTGTGTGTGTGGGGGGGCGGATTACTGAATACATGCTGTGAAATGTATTCTTTAATGTTGGACCTTGGATTAAAAGAGAAAAAAAATCGGAATCGGCCAAAATATATTTCGATACTTGATGTTATTGTTAGTTTTGTACTTTTTTTTTTTCAACTAATCCTCTTACTATAATTAAAAAAATTGCAACTTTCGAAGTTTTCCCATACATTGATATAAATTATTAAGAGAGTCAAAAGTAAATTTTCTACCAATCTTCTAACAGGAGAATCCCTCATAACAACATCAAAGCAAACATCAAAGCAAAGCTGAGGAGCAAATGACCAACAACAGAATAGTAGCTATTACATTATAATTTCTCAGTGAAACTGATTTCTATCATCCAAGTTCAACACCAACAATAAAAATACACACATAGAGAAGATTTCTACTTGCATTGATATTCCTCAGGCGTAACGCTCTCTCATTGTGGTGCCTGATGACCAGAGGCTGCTCACATTTCTGACGATTCTCCTCGGCTCCAAACCTCTCCACAAGCTTCTACAACACAACAACAACAATAACAAAAAATAAACAAGGAAAAATGAGAGCAATTTCTATCCTGTGGCGGCGAAAAGTAAGAGAAAAAAAGCATATTGTGCTCGTGAATAATTCAGTCAGTTTACCAGCAACTGAAGGTATTTTAATGAGTACTTCATCACAGTGTATTATTATTTATTATTATTATTATTATTGTCTACTGTGATTATAGCACCATCTGCTGGACCTTCACTGTCTGCATTTGGGGCCAGAGAAGCGCTCCAGAAAATTCCAGTTTTCATGGATTCTATTTACAGCATTTTAACACAAATACTGATGTAGAGTAAACCTTACTAGTAATCTATTACTCTAAGATACAAACAATTTGTTTAAAAAAAATTTAAAAAAACACAGCAAAAGAAAGAGGATAAGGATTTCCTTCCTTATGCATTCCGTCTGCTCAAGGGAATAAGCGTCCCCCCCTCCCCCGCACCATGAGCCCACTGCAGCCTGCTCCCTCCACAGCAGCAGCTTTTTCAGAATGTGACACTGGAGCTGGTTACGTCCTGCCCTCTGGTCCCGCCCATATCAGACCGGCCCTATGAGCTTTCCCTGAGCTCCTCACAAGAGAGGGAAGAAAAGATGTATGCTGCATTGGCCGGGAATCGAACCCGGGCCTCCCGCGTGGCAGGCGAGAATTCTACCACTGAACCACCAATGCTTCACATGAATAACCTCGGCTGAGTTTTGATTTTCATATTGTGATGTCATAGGATGTCCGTACCTTCCTGTCCTCCTCACTCTGTGCCGTAGTCAGTAAGCCGTTTATCATCTGTTCTTTCTCCTCCTTTTCGTGGGCCAGCGGCAGGAAGCTTTGCAGCATGAAGCTGATCAGCTCATGGTTTAACCCGGGACCCTGGTGGCGTTTGACCTCCTCCTTGGTTACACGGGTGGAGGTCGAGGATGAAGGCTGTCCTGTAGAAATCACCACCTTAAACACAAATGTGGAGCATAAGAATCAACACAAGGAGATTTATCTTGTATTTGTCAAATTATATACCTGTTCATTTTTTCACTTTTCAAATAACACTATTTTTGACGGTAACTTCCCAACCATCAGTCCAGTTGTGTCTAAATTTAGCTTTTATGAATCAACAACAGGGAATCTGTCTTTTTTTTATTCCTGAGCTCAGAAAAACTAGTTAACTGTATTTATCTTCATCATTGAGTCACATGGGATCTGATCCTAGAAGAGACTGTTGACTTCATAGAAATATTTAGATTGAGTCACTACGGACAGTTTGAGATTATTGATGTGACAAATTTAATTTGAGGAGTTCAATCAGGGGTATTACTGATAAAATGCAGGGGATAGGGGGCTTTTTGTGGATATACCCTTGCTGTGGGGGAAGACGACACAGGACTACTTTGCTGGGTTTATAGAAAGAACTGGCATCTCCATTGTGAAAGAAACACTTAGCAACAGGATGTTTATGAAATCAGCGGCGTAATCACCTCAAAAGATGAAGAAAACAAAAAAATATTTTGACCAATTCAGTACAGATGAATTGACTGGAGGAGATCTAACTTTATATAATATATATATATATAATATATATATATATATATATTATATATATAAATAATCACTTTTCACTCTAATGGTTCATATTTAAGTCACTAGGTGAGCTATTTGACAGAAAGCGTTATTTTTTTTGGGACAAATTCCTAACGGGTTCAGTTTAGTTCAAGTTTGGTTCAAGGATTTCTATCTCATACATATCCTATCCTACTCGAATAGTTCATATTTTACATTATAGGGGGAACCTTTTTTCCGAAAAAACACTGTTCTACGGACATAACTTCCCATTTAATTTGAGGTCAATCAGGGTAAATGTCTCGTACAATGCAGGGGATTGGGGGCCTTTTCCGGGATATATCCTTTTTTTATCTTAGACGATATGGTAGGACTAGTTTTTGCCATAAATTGCTGACTCCAAAGACACACACACCTGTTCAAGCAAACAGTGCAATATCAGAGGCACCGAGCAGACTTCAGGGGGAACCAGGTCCAGTAGGTCGCCATAGTGACTCATATCCACAGCTGGACAGAGAGTCTCTGTCCACAAGCACGAAAGGACACAGAGGATAGGAGATTGGATTTAATCCTGGTTTGAGTTTGTACAGATAGGAGGACCTGCCAAGAATGTGTGAGAGGAGGGATGATGAAGAAAGAAGGATTCACCTCGGCTGGACGGGCTTTGCTCTCGCGCTGCCTTCTGCTTAGACACTGCAGCGGGCGCAGCAGCCTAAGACACCAAAGACACAAGAAAACAGAAAAATCCAGTTTAGTTTGTGTTGACTGGTGAAGTTCTTTTGTTGTTATTTTGAAATTTTGTTCTTATTGGGTATTTTTTCAAGCTGAAACAACAAATCTACAAATGTTTGGATCCAACAACCCACCGGATTCCCTGAACTCTGACAGGCGGGCCACCGGTCCATCAAAGACATTAGCCCATAGTGAAGCCTTTTAACAAGACTGATAGAAATGTTGGAAAAAAAATGTCTTTCCTTCTTCAGTGGGCGCATTTACAAATTTAGAATAGCAGGCTGACAATTAAATTGTTTATTCAATTATTTGTCTGACCATTATTCATCAGCTAAAATGTCACGATCGTCACAGAACTAATGCTTATTTATGTTAAAACTACAAAACCTCAGCAGCTCTGGACTCTCAGGGTTCTGGTGTTTCCTCTGGTGCCGTGAAATCTCAGACTCAGTCAAGCTAAAAGGATTATGTGACATGTGTGAAGCCCTCGTAGCAGAGTGGCGCAGCGGAAGCGTGCTGGGCCCATAACCCAGAGGTCGATGGATCGAAACCATCCTCTGCTATGACAACTGCTTTTTGAAGGGGACACTGAACTACTCTGAATGTCGGATCTTTTACCGTATTATAAAGAAAATAGTGATAAAAGACAAAGGGAAGCGGATCATTTGATAATGTAAGTATTCCATTATTATCTGTTCCGACTGACATGCATGAGAGTGTGTGTGTTTGTGTGTGTGTGTCTGCATGTGTGCTCGTCTGCGTGTGTATACCTCTGCCTGCTGTGGATCTGACCCACCCACTGTGGGTATGCGGATGAATTTGATGCTGTCTAAGTAGTGCTCATACTGTCGCCGCCAGTCCAGACAGTCGTAGATGACATTTGTCACCCCGTCAAAGACCTGTATTCCTAAATCCAGCTGAGCACAGAACCCACACAAACACACACATCAACAACAATATGAACTGATCGACTACCGAAGATACTAAAACACAGAAGGGCAGCAGGGCTAACTCACCTTAGCTTCAGTATCCTGACTGTGGAAGAGATGTGACAGATCTGGGACAGTGTAATTGAGCAGAGCCACCTCATGGAGTTTGGAATCCGGTCTTCCACTGTCCAGAATTGTTTTCAGACCCAACCAGAAAATACTGATATTCCTGGCCAGTATTTCTCTCTTATCTCTCTTAACACCAGCATCTTCTTCTACTTCTGGAACGTCGGGAGGCAATGATGATTAACCAAATGTAAATAAACTAGGCACAGGTAGTCGTCTATTCCCTGTATTGTACCAACAATCCCCCTGAATGAACTCCTCAAACTAAACGTGACTCATAAATAATCTCAAACAGTGCCTATTGACTCAATCTAACTATTGCTACGAAGTCAGCAGTTTGCTGTAAGATCAAATCCCATAGTGTCTAAATAGTGAGGATAAGTAGAGTTAACTAGTGTTTTTGAGTTCAGGAATAAAAGAAGACAGAATTCCTGGAGTGAGTAAATTTGGAAACAACTGGACTGATGGTTGGGAAGTAATGTCCAAAAACTGCTTAATGCAAAAAATAAAGCTCACATAGTGTGAAAAATATGCAACTATTTACTTATTATTTTAAGAAGTATTAAAGTAAAATATGACAAAAGATGTTAGATCTCCCTGAGGCTGTTAATGTCAAGGAAAGTTGGACTAAACATTCCTAAGACTTAGGGTTAAGAAGTTATGTATGAAAAAGAGTGTCCTACGAAAAAAGAAAGAAAAAAACCTAGAAGGTGAATAATAAACTCTTAGACTAAATTATGACAAATAAAAGATAGAGCCCCTCGAGTCGAATGATAAACACCAAATTTGGAGCGAATCGGGGGAACGGTTCGGAGATTATGGCCTGAAAACCTTTGGAGATAAAGTGTCAACCTTTCCCAGAATCAATCCAGTTCTTCCTCGCACTGAGGTCTACGTGTGAATGAAGTTTGAAAATGTTCCTTGACATTTATCACTTTAACACAAAGGATCCATTGATGATTCCATAACATCCCTGACTTTGCGTGACCATAATGCCTGTTGAGTAACGAGTGTCAGTCGACGAGATGTTCATGTTGTGAAGTGAAAGTTCTTCACCTGCATCCGAGCCCGAAAGAGTTCCCGGACTCTGCTCACTGCTCTCACTCTGCTGTCCATCAAAGGTGAGCGTACATTCTGAACACAGTTTGATGACATTGGCTACATGTACACCTATAGCCTGGAGCGCCAAAATCAGTTGTGGCTGATGGAAGCCCAGCAGCAGGACGTAGTGTTGAGGACCATCGTCTGGTTCATCATCTGTGCTCAGAGACACAAACAGACTCGGTGTCTAACTTCTCTCTCTCCTACACGCTCTCAATATCTATATATATATGCTCTTCATAGCTACGTCAACATGAGGTTTTACCTGTGAAGTGTGGTGGGTCAGTGTCATCCCTGCGTTTGAGCTTGGTCTGCTTTTCCTTGGTGAGCTCCCCACCTAGAGTTGTACCCTTTCCCTTTTTGTCAGATGCCTTGGTGGTTCCTTTGTCCTTGCCAGCTGTGATAGAACCAGCCTTTGCCCTCTCCTCATCAGTCTGAAACAGTGGTGGGGTGTGTGATTAAAAAGCACATGGCCACATCAACGCCTGTATGAATGTCCACTGCGGTCCACAGATGTTGTTAAAACAAACTCAGCTACAGATAGAGAAAAATCACCTTCTTGGACTCCCTCCTCTGCTGGTCAATGTCTTTTATATACAACAGCTGGAACTTCAGAACTTTTGCCATCAGGTCACAGGGAATCTCCTTACCTGCATCCAGCACCGCAAAGGCCGCCTCTGTAACCTGCAAAAGTCACGCGCACACACACACACAATTAACTAGTCCTAAGCTGTTGTCCCCAAAAACAAGGGTATATCCTGAAAAGCCCCCAAACCCCCTGATTGAACTCACATCAAATGTGACTCATTAATAATCTCAAACAGTCCATATAAACTCAACATAATTATTTCTATGAAGTCAGCAGTCTGCTCTGGGATCGGATCCCATAGTGACTCAATGACGAGGATAAATAGAGTGAAATAGTTTTTCTGAGCTTAGGAATAAAACAAGACAGATTTCGTTGTTTCTAACATAACGAAATCTGTGGTGGCGATGATTCCATCGTATCCCCGACTTCTTCAGGATATAGTAACACATTATAAACTGTTATTCTCTCATGTAGTTGAACAATTAAGTTGTCATAAACATCCCAAGCCTACTTCATAGAAGGAAGGGACTTCAGCGGGTTTTTTTCCTTTGGGATCCCCCAGTTCATGGATCTGTGAGAAAGTTGGACAGGAAATATATTTTGCATTTTATACATTATACTAATACAAGTAACGCTATCTATATACAGTATTAAGCAGATCATCAATGTGTGGATATTAAACTAGCTTCTATGGAAACAGAAGTTGACCAAAAGAAAAACCAAGATCATACTTCGGTCTAGGTCAAAATGAGTTCACAAAGGTCAATAATATCTCTGTAGATTAAAGAAAACTTGTGGAAGAAAAAGTGGAAGCTAAAAGGACACATTTTATTCTAGTGTATTCTAATACTATTATCAAATCAACTACAACAAAATCACCTGTGCCAAAGTGCTTTCCAAGGTCAACACCTTGAAAAGATTGCGTCGTCGTTGCTGTACGGCCAGAGCCAAAGCCCGGGTCAGTTCCTCTTCCTCTGGATTTGTTCCAACCACTAAAGACACACAGGCCTTCCATGACACCTGGAAAGAGTTGAGAAGATGAAACACTAATACTGGTGGAAATCAGCCATCAACAATCAAGTCAGGCATTTCATTCATATCACATCGCACGCCATTTTAAAGTTAATTGGCTGGTGCCAATGCTACGCTAACACAAGCAACACAACATACTAATAACAGAATTAACCTAACGTCAAACATGCGAAACACCACAGACAGTCCCAAGATAGCACAAGCAACACGACATACTACTGACAGAATTATGCTAGCGTAAATAACACAACAGAGTACTGAGACTACTAAGCTAAAGCAAGTACCACTACGTACTACTGACAGAACTAAGCTAACTCAAACAAGACAACATACTACTGACAGGACTAAGCTGAAGCAAGTAACACTACGTACTACTGACAGAACTGAGCTAACTCAAATACCACAACATACTACTGACAGGATTAAGCTAACACAAATAACAGAACATACTACTCACAGGATTAAGCTAACGCAAATAACACAACATTTACTTATCGGACTAAGCTAAAGCAAGGAACACTACGTACTACTGACAGAACTGAGCTAACTCAAATACAACAACATACTACTGACAGGATTAAGCTAACACAAATAACAGAACATACTACTGAAAGAACGAAGCTAACACAAAAAACACAACATACTACTGACAGAATTGACCAAATGTCAAAAACGCAAAACACCACAGACAGCCCTAAGCTAACACAACATACTACTTACAGAATTAAGCTAACGCAAATAACACAACATACTACTTAACGGAATAAGCTAAAGCAAGTAACACTACGTACTACTGTTAGCCCGAAGCTAAAACAAGTAAGACAACATACTACTGACAGAACTAAGCTAACACAAAAAACACAACATACTACTGACAGGACTAAGCTAACACGAATAACACAACTTACTACTGACAGGACTAAGCTAACACGAATAACACAACTTACTACTGACAGGACTAAGCTAACACGAATAACACAACTTACTACTAACAGGACTAAGCTAACACAAATAACACAAGATACTACAGACAGAACTGACATATCGTCAAAAATGCAAAACACACGCACTATTGACAGCACCGAACTAACAAAAAGTGTGAAATACCGCCATCAACATTCAGCTAGCAGAAGTGACGCAACATCTCACCGCGGTAGGCTACAAATGTAATAATAATAATAATAATAATACATTTAATGTATCTGACAAGCTAATGTAAAAAAAACGCATAGTACACCTAATATTGACAACGAGCGCTATGCCAACACAAGTGACTCAACATTCACAATTCACCAACTTCACTACTGACACTATAGGCTTCCACAAGTAACACAACTCACTACTGACAGTGTCTAGCTAACGACGGCGCGAACCTCCTTAAAACACAACTGACAGTGCTAAGCTAAAGTGAATAATGCAAAAAACCACCGATAATGATAAGATAACACACGTACAAGCTAATTTAAGTGACTTAAATAACGCACAGAACTACCGACAGGCGCATTACTACTAACAGCGTTAGGCTAACGTAAGTAACGCAACATGCTAACGGATTTGACGTAAGTAATGCATACGTAAAAAGTTAATCAATCCAAACCTAATAACAAGTTAAAAATAATAATCGTTTTATAAAATTAATAACACACCATCGCATACAAAACAAGAGCTCCGGGGTTGTTCCGAGATACGGTACCTCGTCAAACGGTGCGTTGGTGAGTCCGGACTCCCAGTTCTTGTCGACAGCTGGCGCTGGAGCAGCGGCGGTCTTTTTAGCGGCGCCTTTTTTGGCTGCCTTTGGGGCCATTTCCACTCAGGAAAAGTTCACACTGCAGGAAAAATATGGCAACACATCTGAATGTTTGCAAACGTGTTGCTCAGAAATGATGACAGAATGTGAAATCTGAAATGTTTACATTACACTATTATGTTGACCACTTCCATATATTGGCCCCAATCAGATAAAAGGTCGGATTTTTTTTTTTAAAAGTACTCAAGTCATACAGGAATTCGTGCGACTCTGACGTCATAGATTCGTCACAGTAGTGTGGCACAACGAATCCCTGGAATGACAAACACAGACTGAACTACTAGAGACACAATAAAAAATAAAAAATAAACAGTGCTGATGGCATTCTGGCGCAGTGGCCTTCTTACCAGCTAACGTCGTTTGTTGCCTCTGTCGCCCATGGCAACCAAAGGGACTTCCGCAATCAAAAGTTGTCCTGTCAATTTTCAAAACAAAAGCACGTAGAAGCAAACATCCTGTTTCCATAACTTATATTAAAAAATATAAAATATACAGAATAAATGAGTTAATTAATGTAAATAAAGAAATAAATAAAGAAATAAAAAAATATACACATATATATATATATATATATATATATATATATATATATATATATATAGACCCTGAGCAGGCTACAACAGCAGTCATTCGTTTTCTCCACTAGATGGAGATGGAATCTTTGAGCTGGAACACAGAGGCAATTTTAATCCCCAAATTTCAGTTAGAACGGTAGAAAACATTTACACTTTCCTGGCTTTTCAATAATGGAATCATTTACTCCACAAGATGAGCAAAATAACATAAAATAGGTTCAAATATAGCAACACCAAATAGTGTCGTTTTGCTTTGGATATACTGAATGGATCTTGAGTGGTATTATAAATCTATTTTGATCCACAATAATATAATAAATGTGAAACACTGTTAATAAGTGGAAAAATAATATGCAATAAATATAAAATGAATGATAATGAAGAGTGGATTGAGCAAAAAGGTCATGGGCCACTTCACAATAAAATCTGAATTAATGTCCAAAAATAGTGTTTTTCATAAGAAATATTCCCTCTAGTGAGTAAAATATGACGTATATATAAGACAAAACTCTCCAATTCGATTCACATGCACGAAAAATTGACTCTTTAATGTTCTCTGAGAAAAATAAACTGTTCTAAAATGATTTCTCTGCATATTTAATTTTTTTTCAAGCATTTATTGATTAAATATAGAAGACACTTTTTTTTACCATAAAATGACAAATCGATTGGTCAATCATGTTTTGAAACAGTTAAAAAAAACAATACATTGATGAAATTATTTCTTGATGAAATGGAAAATAGTCCATTTTAATAACATTAGCTCAAAGTTTTAGAAAAGCATGTTTTCAGAAAGCCTTATAACACTCATAAGACTTTTTTGTGTCGTACCAAATTACATTATTCTGTATAGTAACTCCTAACAGGCATGAATATGCCAAAAAATAAGAATCTACATATAAAATAGGTATTTTCTGTAGTGCTTAAATGCCTCCTCCTCATGGCCCCTTTGACCGTTGGTGTCCTCCAGGGCTCCATCCTTGACCCCTTACTCTTTAGCATCTACATGCTGCTCCTACCGGGTCCATTATAGATAAGCTTAGTCTAATTTTTTATTAAGAAAATGAGATAAACCAAACAGCTGAACACTTGAGAAATTATGTCCTGAAACATAGTGTCAGAAATATACATCTGACATTTCCCTAAATCAATCCAGTTCTTCCTCGCACTAAAGTCTTTGTGAGTATAACATCTAAAAATGATCCGTTAAAGAGTTTTCGAGTTAACATGAAGGATCTGCAGCGGCAGCGGATCCATAATATCTCACTTTTCAGGGATATATATAACCTTGCATTTGGATGACATCATTTCAATATAACCAGACTAATAAACCTCATGTGGTTCATTTTTTGTCATTAAATTATGAAGGAAACAAGTTAAAGTTATATTTATTTAACAGTTTTAATAAACCTTATTTCCCAGAAAAATGTAATTTTCCGAAAATCATATTTAAATCAATCTCATAAATTTGATCTTTCAACTTTCTCTACAATGACACATATCTAAACCTCATTCTTTTTTTTACTGCTTTAATCCTTTTGTTTTTGTAATAAAAAGATATTTTTACATTTTAAAACATCATTATTTAAATAAAATCAAACAGATGCACGTACTTAAACTTTATGATTAAATATTTTTTGAATGTATCCACCTCCAGCTATATAAAAAGGGCAAAAGTGAGACGGCGTCCACTTGACGGATCTCAGACAGATCCCTCTTTGGGATCAGCAGATAAACACTGTAGTAACGCTCCCAACTCGCTGCTGGAAATAGCATAGCAACATCTCAAAATATCCCTATTTTCTTTCAGGAATACACCGCAGACGAACGTTTGCATCACGAGGCTCTTCTGGCTATTTCATTTTCCTCCTGCAGCGTCCATTATGTCATCAAATACCTGAGCCGTTAGAATGAAAACATAAAATAAGACGGCGAGTTTCTGGGGCGATCCTGCCTGCACCTTCCCACTGAGCTACACTTGGTGATTAACCTGTGGTCATATGATGGGTAGTCACCCTGCTTTGTTCAAATTCATAGAACATGTTTAAAAGTGTACAAGTATGTATTGATATAAGTGAAAAAGGTTTTAAAAAACAACCACAGCGGATGAAAGGAAAGACAGACTCCTGTAAAAAAAAAGAAAAAAGGAAACCTTGGCAGCCCTGGTTCTGCTGACACGCTGACCTGCTGTTGATTCATATCTGCGCTCCATTCTGAGGCTGGCGTCCCCGACGGAATCACGAGGGGAAGGTGGTGTTTAACACCGCTGCAAAGTACAGCCTATAAATGTCACAGATCACACTAACTGCATTTGTGGAACCATTACAGCGGCCATTAGGTTTTTGCAGAGCACTTAGATCATGCCAGTGTTTTTTGTTTTTTTGTTTTTTTGTTTTTTGTTTTTGGGCATAGCAGGACGATCGTATGAGCAAACAGAATGGAACCAATGCCCACATGACTTGACATGACCAAATGTATTTATACCCCCTCTGTGTTATTGATTGCGGGGTGGGTGGGTGGGGGAGTGAGCTGTGGCCTGATCTGGGTTTGAGTCCAGACATTTCCCTCCTGATGCTCCAACTTCCTCCCGCGATCCAAAAACACGGCGCCTCTAAATAGCCCATTAGATTAATCTAACTTTATTAATGTACTTAGCTTGACAACTACACATTAACCAAGGATCATGTTTATTATAGGGGTATTTATTTCAGGGTATCACGGGTGCACATGAGTCAAATCAGGGAGATCTATCTTGTATTTATCATATTTTGCTCTTGTAGTTCATATTCAGCTCACTAGGAGGAGCTTCTTCTTTTTTTTTACAGAAAATATTGTTTTTTTGGTCAGAACTTCTTATCCATTGGTCCAATTTAGTCCAAAGTTGGTGCATATGAATCCACTCGAAGAGATTTATCTTGCAGGAATCTTATTTTTTGTAGTTGTTCATATTTTACTCAGTAATGGGAGCTTTCTTACGGAAAAAATTGTTTTGTATTGTCAGGACTTCTTATCAATTGGTCCAATTTAGTCCAAATTTGGTGCATATGAATCGACTCGAGGAAATCCGTCTTGGTTTATGTTATTGTACTCTAAAAGTTTCTTCACTATGGGAGAGCCTTTTAATTTGAGGAGTTCGATCAGAGGGATCACTCGAACATTGCAGGGTATCAGGGTTTAGATTCAACCCTCGCTTTGCTCCCGTCATGTTGCTCTCAGGGACATTTGTTCTGGAACAGTACCCTCCCACTTGGCACTACACGGACCCCCACTCATCAGCAGCGACGGCGGCAAGAGGTGAACGATCTAAATTTCACTACCCAGAAATCATCTTATATAAGCTCAGTGAAGAACAACCAGGAAGCTCATGTTAACCCGCCTCACAACTTTTCCTAGATGGGATTTCCGTCCCTGGAGTCTGTGAGTTTGTTCCAGCAGGGACTTAGGAGCTCTTTTGAAAAGGGACATTTATAACGGCGTTTCTGCTTTATGGTATAAAATAAGTATTTTGCAAATGCAAAATGAGAATATTTAAAGAATAAAACCACAAATCTATAAATACCATTTGCACCGTATGGTCATAATATTTGGTGTTTATTTAACAGCCGATGAGATTTGTGAGGGAAATCCTTTAAATCAACCGAAAGAGAATATACAACGGCACTAAATGTAATAAAGTTATTTACACACAGAGTCAGCTGACAGGTAAACACGTCTAGACTGTTCCTCGGTGTGCGTACCCCCGTGTCCATGTGGATCAGATTTCCATCTTCCAAGAAAGAGGCTCTCCTGTAGTTCAGTAGGAAACACGGATCAGACCGTAGGACTCAGTCAAGCGGTGTAAACATCTGTAGGACGGCGAAGGTTACGGTATTTGCTGTGTCGGCAGAAGCCATGTGCGATCGGTCTGATCGGCGTGATTCAATCCACAGCTGCGGCAGCGACGGACGCGGCTCACAACAGGGTGGTGTCACTGAAACCTGCCAGGCATGATATGGATCATGTTGACAATCTCGAGTGGCTGACACCTTCAGGTCCATGAGCCCCGGTGACTCAGCTGCCAAGTAGCCAGCATTCTTTTGGATGCACCGGCGGACCTCCAGTACTTTTCCAGGACCCTGAAACCGTGGCTGCAGATTGTCTTCAGGGGTCCGGGTCACTCACGCACATGTTGAACCCCACAGCGTAGCCGGCAGCTGGTTCACTGTAGAGTAGATGGTGCAGATTCTCGAGAACGAGGCTGATGTTCAGAACTGCCGCAGCTTCAGAGGTATGAAGCGGATGATGATCCACACAATGAAGATCTGGAGAAGAGCCATGCAAGTTAGGCTGAGAAAAGAAGATGATGGAGAAGTAGCGAGGGTCGGAAAGAGCTGATCACGAAGTAGAGCGAAGGTCAGAAGGAGCTGATGGAGAAGTAGAGAGAAGGTCAGAAGGAGCTGATGGAGAAGAATAGAGAAGGTTGGGAGGAGCTGATGGAGAAGCTATGAGAGCAACAATCTAGCTGTGACATGAGCAGGAGGAGTGATGGAGTTCAAGGTTGAGGTGGGACTGCACCAAGGATTGGCTCTGAGCCCCTTCTTATTACCTGTTGTTCGCCTATACTAAATTATGAATTAACTCAACTTTCACCTTTGCTTTCAACTTAGTGGATTCTTTTGAACATTATTTATGCTGCGGAGAAGACGGTTAACCTCCAGCCACCTTGATTTTAATGTTTTCACCTTTGGTACAACCAGCAACCTTGAAGCTAACGTCATTTATATCCTCAGGAAGAAAAAATGAAATCTTTAATCACTCAATTTATTTTTGCTGTCAGGCTATTCGTCTTTATTAAATCTTAATTGCATTAATTATTTCCCAGGTTTGCTGTTTTTTCCCCCTTTATTTTCTTTTTTGTAACTTATTTTACCTTTTATAGATTGCAGTTTTATACTCGGCTATATAATAAATGAGGTTTCTACCTCAGTGTCTTTATTTCAAGACTAAATAAAGCTTTGAGATTTGGGTTGTTAAATGTTAAATGAATGTTCATACCCACCGGAGGAAGGTCTCGGCGACGAAGAGGGGTTGAGGAGACAGTGAGAGCACAGATACGGCGTGATAAACAGGACGCTTGTGTAACATGCTCTTATATAATCCGACAAACATTAACTGACTTTCATGTTTATGAGCAGAATGATGAAAAGCGTTTGACCCACATTAGCAGGGAAAAGGGACCCGGCGTCCCACAGGGACGCGTCCTGCTCGGGTCATGTGCCGCTGTGATCAAACAACGCTGACGTCACATGTTGGCGCACTAATGACCGTGAACATAACTTATAACCTAGTTAACTTAGCCTCCGTTAAAATGCGAGAGGCTGAAGTGGATAAGGAGGTCAGCAGCTCATTACTTCAAATGTCCCACTCCGGTGTCACAACTCCACTTTCTGAGGACTTCATTTGTGTCTCTGGCAGAGACCTTCGACCTCATTATCGAGACGCCTCCATTAAAGTCGTTGTGAGAAATGTCACAGGAATGTCTCAGGTTCATCCAACAAGCGGCTAACGTGCTGCTATAAACACCGACAGCTGCAACCTGGGAGCATCTGCTCTTACGTGCAACAATGACCCGCTGGACCTTCACTGGAGACACTTCAGAGGAGACGGTCCGTTTAAAGACCCAACAAATCAGATCCTGGCTGATTCAATGGGTCTGAAACTGTGTGAACCTGGACAGATTCACTGTATGAACCTGGACTGTTTCACTGTATGAACCTGGACAGATTCACTGTATGAACCTGGACTGTTTCACTGTATGAACCTGGACTGTTTCACTGTAAGATCCTGGATTATTTCACTGTATGAACCTGGACAGATTCACTGTATGAACCTGGACTGTTTCACTGTATGAACCTGGACTGTTTCACTGTATGATCCTGGATTATTTCACTGTATGAACCTGGACTGTTTCACTGTATGAACCTGGACAGATTCACTGTATGAACCTGGACTGTTTCACTGTAAGATCCTGGATTATTTCACTGTATGAACCTGGATAGATTCACTGTATGAACCTGGACTGTTTCACTGTATGAACCTGGACTGTTTCACTGTAAGATCCTGGATTATTTCACTGTATGAACCTGGACTGTTTCACTGTATGAACCTGGACAGATTCACTGTATGAACCTGGACAGATTCACTGTATGAACCTGGACTGTTTCACTGTAAGATCCTGGATTATTTCACTGTATGAACCTGGGCTGTTTCACTGTGTGAACCTGGACTGTTTCACTGTGTGAACCTGGACTGTTTCACTGTGTTAACCTGGACTGTTTCACTGTGTGAACCTGGACTGTTTCACTGTATGAACCTGGACTGTTTCACTGTTTCACTGTATGAACCTGGACTGTTTGACTGTATGAACCTGGACTGTTTCACTGTATGAACCTGGATTGTTTCACTGTGTAAACCTGGACTGTTTGACTGTATGAACCTGGACTGTTTGACTTTTTGAAATGATCAACAATGTAACTTGATTTATTTGATGTGTTGTTGAAATGCGACTCGTGTCTTTGATATTAGAAATAGAAATGTTTTTTTTGAGTCAGCACACTGTCGTGGTTAGATTTTATTTTCATTTATTTTGTTTAGTGTGATTTTTGCAAATGAATGCAGATTAATGACAGGCCACCATGAGGACACTTCATCTCTATACAAACTCGTTCTACGGTGACTGTCGGAGGCTTTCATGAGGATGATGATGATTAAAAAATGGGTCGGATCCTATCCGGGCTCATTGCTAATGAACAGCTCACATTCCTGAACATCTTCTTTCACCTGTTCTTTTCAGCTAGCCCACATTGTCCCACAGGTCTGTCCCGGATTAGCAGGCTTCCACCATGACTCCAGAGTATGCCCAGTAATCTTCTGTCCCTGCTGAGCAAACAGAATAATGGAGACTGCGGTGGATTTGATTTAAACTACACCTACGCTGCCATCACTGACAGCCAAATCCCCCCAAAAGCCCCCAAATCCCCTTGATTGATAACCTCAAATTACATGCGACTCATCAACAATCTCAAACTGTTCATATGTTAGATCATAAATCAGCAGTCGGATGTAGGATCAGATCCCATAGTGGGTCAATAGTGAGGATAAATGACTGGACCGATGTTTGGGAAGTTACAGTGTAGAAACAGTTTTTTTGCCACAAAGAGCTCCCCCTAGTGGGTAAAATATGGACTATTAGAGTGAAATAATATAAATAGCATAGATTTGTAAGAGCCAATTTAGACAATCGGACACATGGTTGAGCAATACCATGAAAAAAAATATGACAAACAGAATTTAGATTTATACGAGGTAAATGCAGACTTAATCGGACCAACAGTCGAGAAACTTTTGGAGACAAAGTTCCCCCCTAGTGTCGGAAATATACAACTGACTTTTCCCAAAATCACTCCAGTTCTTCCTCACACTAAAGTCTACGTGGATATAAAATGAAAAGGAACTCTGAAGTGGTTTTTGAGTTGTGGCGTTAACAAAAAGGATCTGCAGCGGCGGCAACGATGATTCCACTAACACCCTAGACCTTATATAATAAAGTATATAAATAATATGTCGTATTCGTTTTAAATACCTACAGTAGTTTCTTATCCCTACCCGAGATAAAAAAACAAAACAGACAAAGAATACATTTAGGTGAAGCAACCATTTAATAATCTATAAAGGCTCTGTCAAAAGCTGTGTCTTGGGGAAAAGGGGTATAAAAATAAAAATACATAAAACATTTACTCTAAACATTCACAAAAAATCCAAACAGCAGCGTCGGCACGGGACATTGTATCTTAGCCCTAAGTACAGGAAGACACAGGGGCTACATGAGGCCCAGGTCAGAGGCTGAGTTTCGGTCCCTGTTTCCTGCTGCTGAACACGTTCGATGTATCTGGAAAGACGCATCCACAAAGTGCCTGGTGTCTAGTGTCGCCGCGGTAGTCCCTCTCAAACAGGGTCCAACATCCAACGGCAAAATGTTCTGTTTAAAACTTTGTCCGAGCAGCAAAAACTCTCATTAGAAAGAAAAACAAAACAAGAAAATACACACACACCCAGAATATTGCAATTTCGCTCATTAAAAAATGAACTCTTTGAAACAGTTGAAGCTGAATCCAGAACTAGAACTTTTCACCTTACATCCCGAGTTCCTACCAGAACGGACCGGCTACAACTAGTGTACAAAACCATGGTAGAAAAGACGACACCGCTCGTGTGTCATTTACATTCAGCAGGAGTACGTTTACCCACGGCAGAGCCGTTATACCGTTCTTCAGCACTCCTCTACCACGGTACCAGCCGTGGAGGAGTACAGCTTCTTCTTGACGAGTCGGAAACCCGGACTCAGTTTGATCATGTGTCTGTAAGTAGGAGCAAAGCAGGTTCCCATGAAGAGGAAGTCCCGTAAGCTGGGCCAGGCGGTACCGTCCTGTTTGAAGACGAGAGTCAGTTCGAATGTGGGCACCACGGTGGCGTCGTACACGATGCGCTCCAACCGCTTGCAGCCCTTTTCGAGCTCCAGGTGGATGAAGAAGATGCAGCCGCGCAGGCCGCAGGGTTCGCACGACGCCAGCCAAAGGACTTCACGGGCTATTCTGTGGGTTAGCGTCTCTGGTACCAGCACCGACTTGCAGTGCAGCGTCGTCCTCTTGGCCCGGGATATGCAGCTCTCAAACATCTTGGCCAGCTGGTGGCAAATTCTCTCCTCTGTGACATCTTGGTTCCTCTGGGGCTCCGCCAGGCAGTGATCCCAGAAATCTAGTTCTGAGAAAACAAGTCGAATATTTAGAGACCAGTGCCAGTGGACCTGGACGGTTTCAGTGTGACCTGGACGGTTTCAGTGTGTGAACCTTTACTGTTTTACTGCGTGAACCTGGGCCGTCTTTACTCGGTGAACCTGGACCGTCTTGACTGCGTGAACCTGGACCGTCTTTACTCCACGATCCTGGACCGTCTTTACTGCGATACCCTAGACCGTCTTTACCCGCCTGAACCCGGGCCGTCTTTACTGCGTGAACCCGGGCCGTCTTTACTGCGTGAACCTGGACCGTCTTTACTGCGTGAACCTGGACCGTCTTTACTGCGTGATCCAGGTCCTGGACTGTTTCACTGTATTTGTGAAACAGTCCGTTGTCAGCGCAGCTACTTCTGATACATGTTTAAAGATGCAGTGTTTGAAATTAAGCAGCATCTTTCTTTTTGAATAAATGGAATATAATATTCAGAACTTTGTTTTTGTAAGTATATTTTGTTATATTACAACTAATAGTTTAGTTAGTATAATCAGTTAGCTTAGAGAAGGCTCTTAATATCCAGAGGGAGCGGGTCCTCTTCCATGGATGCCACCATATTGCACTGCCACGTTTGTACGGTAGCCCAGAAGGGACAAACCGAACACTGGTTCTGAAGAGGGCTCTAAAGAGTGACCCACTTTTTTTAACGCTTCATTTAAAGAATGTTTTCATCTACTGCGTCTCAGTTTTTAGACTTAACCTCCAGGTCCTTTAAACGTATGAATAAAACCCTCATCACCATCATGAAAACAAACATGAAATGTAATAATGACACTTAGGCATACAGAACTCAAAACGATGGTTTTCTGCCATAATGAGAACTACCCCTGAACAGAATATAACTGTGTATTATATCTGTTCTATTCTTTAAATGAGGCATTACAATGCTCAGCACTTTTAAGAGTCCTCTGGAAACACTTCTGCTGCTTTGCATCTTCTGCAGCACATTTTTTTCAAAAAGCTGTGCATGTGCTGTTCAGTTGATGAAGAGATTTTCTTTATTTGCTTGAGTTCTTTGTATTTGCGTGTGTTTTCCGAAACTGTAGCGTGTTTGCCGTGAAATTGGAGTCAAACTAATTGATTCCATTCTGCAGGACAATAATTCAGATTCAGAGAGAAAGAATCTTCTCATATTTGCTGTTGTAGGCAGCCAGCTACTGTGCAGAGTGTAAAGGGATGACTTCATCCTCTTGTTGACTTTCCTCTCCCTCCCTCCCTCCCTCCAATCCTCTGCTGCAGCCATGCACCCACTCAGGAGTAAACAACCCACCGCTGGAAGCATCCAGCCAAAAAGCAGCCTATCAATGCACAAAACAAACACCAGCGCTTGTATGCTTGCTTACCTTTCTCAATATATGCCTGGTCATATCTCCTGTCCACTAATTCTGTGATGCATTCGCTGTTTTTGGGCTTTAGTGTACTTGTGGCCACCATGCTGGCTGTGGTGATTTGTGCAGGAGTGGGCTGTTCTCCTGTGGGTTAGTGAAGCTGCTTGAAAAATGAAGAAGAGGAGACGTGTCAGTGCATTTTTGAGGCAGTATGAATTTATACAGGTGCCTCAAAAGGTACCAAGCCTTACCTAGGTCAGGCTTTAAACTTTAAAATGGCAAAATATCACGTCATCCATTAGCAAACCGTGAAAAATTAGCATCACACCAAGTTTGGTTATGTCCATTACTTTAGCAGGACTTCTCAAGCTAGCAGGTAGTTGTTCTGAATATTGACTTACCTTAAATATTATTTAGTGCAAAAAAATGCAGTTTAAATGGTTTCTCTTAAATAAATTAACACTCACGCCGTGTTTTTATCCCACACTTACACTCACTCATACACACAGAGACATATGAACACAAATTGCAGCCGGGCCAAGTTCTGAGGAATATTTATACGTTTCTCTACTCAGCCCACCACGGTTTGTCCAATAAGAACGCGCCCCTCGATGAGCTCCTCTTCGATTGGCTGACAAATACAGTTCTAATAAAATGATCGACCAATCGTTGTGGAGGATTTTAGTGTTGCTACACGGACAAGGTAGGAAGTTCACAGTAGCCCCTGAAGTGACGTTTGATGTAAGCTTTTAAAAAAGGGATATTGTGGGCTTTATTCCTATCAACCTTATTCTTTATTTTCACACAGTTATTATTATATGATAATTATCATCACACTGTCCTGAAATGTAAACTTTTGTACTTTACTTGTATTCTATTTTATAACTTTGCTGCCTATTCTGGTTGATTTAAAAAAAAAAAACTTACTTTATATTTTGTATTCTATTAGGATAAAAGTCACACATATTGTTATTATGTATTATATAATTACAATAAAGCTGATTTTGATTATGATATATAAATGAAAAATTTCTATATTTTTTTATTAGAAATAAAAGATGAATCATTGACTGAGCTTAAATACGTGGTATCAGTTACAGAATATTTTAAATACCAGATT